>CM022298.1:695102363-695448727 GCA_011799875.1 Thinopyrum elongatum | reverse complement strand
GTGCACCAAACTCTGCAGAGATGTAAAAAACTAATCATGATTAGCCGTGGTCCCCGGTTATGGACATCTTGAGTATCTGGTTCTTGATTTTCATATTGAATCCATCACTCTACAATTAATTTTTGTTGGGATTAATGATTACTTTTAATTGGGATTGAGAGGGGGGTTTACCTTCTCATGTTTCAACCACCATGATAGTTAAATAAATAATTTCCTTTGTTGTAGGAAAAAAATAGCTTTTCGCAAAATCATGTTAAACCTGAGCCTCCACCAGCCAAATATGCATATAGTGATAGCTATTATTCATCATTACTATGGTGTGAATTTGCCAGTCATTCAATGTACTGACCTACATGGCTGCAACGTCTCATGTTGCAGGAATTCTTACGACGAGTAAGTGATACGTTAGGGTTACGATTTCTACACTCAACTTTTGCCGTGGTGTTGATGGGAATCCACACTTGTTGTTACTTCCGCTATATGGATTGAGGTATAGTATTTAAGTTACTTATACATGTGATTTACCTCTGTTATAATCCTCGAGTATTGTGTGGTGTCAGCATACCGATCCAGGGATGACACCTAAGACAGAGACTTGCTTTGATCCATTGGTCAGGTCGCTACAGATGGTATCAGAAGCACATGTGTGTAGTTACGTGACCCCTAGAACTGGCAAAGCCCATTGGAAAGATTTTCTCTAAACTTTATTTTCAAAGAGATCCTTAAGTCTCCTATTTTCTAAGCTTTACCAAGTATTTCCTCTCACCTAAGTAGTTAGACTATACCCCTTTTCCCTTTTGACCACGCGAAGATTCGACTGATGAGACCACTCCAAGAAGTACAAGATATCAGACAACTAAGACCACTTCGGAATGAAGAGGATTTTACCGTGCATTATAATAATGGAACAAATACAACGGTGAAGACTCCGAAGACTAGGATAATTTGAAGGCTCTGAAGAATTTCCAGATTGGTATGACCTAGGAAGGCTACCTATGGAACTTGTCAGACTATGAAGCTGACAATACCCGGGATCAAGGTGTGTCGCAGAGAGAGACCATAACATGGAGCGTTAAACTCAAAGTTTTGTCACAAAAAACCCTAAGACAGGAGATATCAACTATGGAATGATAACTCATGGCAGAGCCATGGGCAATAAACACGGCTATCCATGATGGCTATCGCCCGCCAAGGCTATTGTCACCGTGCTGGTTAAGCATACATTTCGTCTGAAGGATGGGTGACAAAATGGCTAATGGAGCACCTACCAGCAAGAGAGAAGTTTAAACCTTAGCTGGTGTATCGCCAGGATCTGTTATTACTCAAGAATTTTCAGAAGGACCTTCTGAAAGCCTTTATCGTCCAGAAAGTGTTGCGTGAAGAACTAGGACCCAGAAGGCTGAAAGTAGCAAGCTGGAGGAGCAAAACCTCGAGATACCGGAGATCGTCAGGAACTGGAAGACAGTAGGACCAGGGTTATGCCAAGGAGTTGAAACCCAAGAAGTTGGAACGCACTCTAGAATATTAAGGACGTCACGAGAAACTTCGCGTCAACAGAAAATGACCTGACAGAAGAACTTAAGAAGGACAAGCACGATCGGGGAAGAAACCATCGGAGGCATGACAAGACTTGAAGGGTTTGGGACTTTGAAGATTATTGACCTTTAGAAGACAAACAACCCTGTTATACCTAAGTTAGATGCGACGATTGTGAGCTGTCATTTGTTTGATGTTTTCCGACAACCACAAAGTAAAATCTGCCTCTTCAAAACTATTGTTTGTATTGTGTGTATCCCTCTCTATCTTCTATCCCACCCCAAACCCTTGGAACCAATAGAGGATGAGTGGAGAAGAGCTCATATTTTCTGGACCGATAAGTTAATTGGAGACGGACCGATGGTTCAGAACATGGAGATCACATGAAGAATAACGCTATAGCCAGAAAGGATTGACCAGCATGCTCTTCAGTGCTTTGAAGGAGGTGCTGCTACTTGGTGGAGGATGTACCAAACCATCAATGGATGGCAAAGAGTAACCACTTGGAAAGAATTTAAGATGACTCTGCTAAAGTCTCGGCTTGTGTCCCAGAAGTTGAAGCCTTATGGAATAAGATATGAAGATAACCTTGTGCATGCAAGTTTGTGGAGAAATAGGACACAACCATAAAGAACCAAGGATGAATGCCCTCATTGTGAAGGAATCACCCAACTGAAGAATGCCCAACTAGGACGATACTTGTTTCTTGTGTGAAGGGATACCCACTACCCTGCTCAGTGTCACAATTACCCCAGGTACAAAGAACCATCCAGCAGAAGAAAGAAGCAATGAAAGGAGCCCTCATGGAAATTTTAGAAGAACCTGTGATGAAGGAAGAGGTGGAGGACACACCCGAAGAAGACCCAATTAAACTCTGACCCAAGTCCTGCTATTCATGTGGAGAAGAAGGACACATATCCCAGAATTGTCTGAAGGGGGATCAGTAGCATTTCCGACAGTAGAAGTAGAGTATGATCCACAGGAAATAGAAGTCCTGATTGGCACGAAAAGTCCAGGAAGAGAAATAGATGGATTCCAAGAACAACCAAATTTCTACAAAGAAGGACCTGAGTCAGATCATATGTTTTAGGCGCAAAGATTCAACCACTACTTTAGCGAATGCCCAAAAAGGAAGCCGAGGACCCAAGGAGTGCTATGTAATCACTAGGAAACACGAGACCTGTCAGAAGTAATATGTTTCCTGCTGTAATGAGCATGTCACTTTGCCAAGATTGTCCCAATGAGAAGGAGACTTGTGCTAAATTTTGTGTCGAAAAGAAATATAGTAGTAGTAGTGGGAACAATTCTTTTTGAGGTATTGGTTGAGCCTGTAATGGAAATGCAGGAGATTGTAAAAATTTGAGAATCAATAAGTTAGATTATGTTGGTACATGATTTGGATTTTATGAGTTGTCTTACTAGATGAAGAAAGATTTTGACCATTTTCGAGGATATGAGAAAATATGGTCTACGGATGAATTTGTGCAGTCAAGGTGGTAGTACCCTGTGAGGACACTTGACCTCTGGAAAAGAATGATATTCCATGGAGTGGACATTCGGCACAAAATAAGTACGAGTTTTATCTCGTATGTGGGATACCCCAAGAATATGATGGGAGTGAAGTACTATTGGATATAAAGGAGGTAGGAAGGTGGCAAATGGAGCATTGTAAACTCCCTGATGAGTCTGTGTATCCCTTCTTAGTTTAGGTACCGATAGAAGGAAAGGGAGACAGTACAAGGGGATTGATTTAAGAAGCTAGAAGCTGGATGTTGGAATAATGACAGTTGCCCCGATGATGAGTTTCAAGGTTACAAGTGATGAGATGGGACCATAACCCACAGGCTAGGACTACCAAGAAGCAAGCACACTCGTGCTGAAGGAAAAACCCTGGTAGAAGTTACGACTTTATCAACAGACGATCTTATAGGAGTTTACGGAAAACCTGAGAGATTGAAGAAACGATATGATGTTCGTTTGGCTTGCCAGAATCAATGGATATCCGAACTTAGTTCGTCGACAAGAGAATTCTGCAATGCTTGTGAGGATGACCGAGTGATATGATAAGAATGCGAGATCGCTAAACCATATACAAGGATGATATTGGGTGCGGGATAGATTGATCACCATACCGACTTACTCTTATTATTCGCCTGCTATATGGGATGTAAAATCGAGGTGACTTACCCATAGTAGAGCGACGACGATCAAAACCTTGTTTTAAACCATAGAATGGTGTGCAATTTTTCCCCTTGTCAAGGCAGTTGTGCCAACCGTAGGCCATACGGTGAGAATGAAGCCCAGACCCGTTTTCTGCAGGGACCCAGTCCAAATTGTTTGATGACCACCATGAGATATCGATAGTGTGTTTAGGATGGCGCCAAATGTCAGCTAAGAAGACACTGTCTCGAAGAGAAACCTTATTACCATGATTGCAAGGACACAAGAATTGAAAAAAAAAAGGGTTATGCCATACGGAAGAGCGGAGAAGAAGGAATTATCCTGAAGATCTGAGAGATCGACACTGTCAACAAAAAGATGGAGTAACATGAGTTTTGATGGAAACAACCATGCTTCTAAGGGTGGTAGCACCCCAGACCTTCATGACATCGATGGATTTTGAGGAGACCCCCCGACCCTAACCTATTTCTGCTAGCCTCCTCCGAATCTCGAGGAGAATTCATTTTAAGGGTGGTAGGTTTGTACATCCCAAAATTCTAAATTTGGGAATGTTATATTAAATAAATAGTTTTGATTGATTGTTTGATTGGGTGGGTGGTTGCTTGTGTGGAAATTAAGTGAAATTTGGAAACTTTTGAAAGTTGAATGAGAGGATAAAATGACTTTCCCAAAACTTTCACTTGCATTTATGATCTCCATGAATCATATTCATTTCATCACAAAACCCTAGAGTGAAGATGATATCACTTCTTCCATTTAAATAAATGAAAAGGGTTTTGAAAAGATTTGAATTCCATTTGGAAATATTCCAAATTCGAAAACTTTAAGCAACTCAATGATTTTCATGAGGAGAGATAAATGACTTCTTCAAATTTTATAGAAATAGAGTTGGAGTTTAAACAATCGATTTAAAGTCCCTTTGAAAATTATTTTCAATTTGGAGTTATTTGGTTTTTATTCAATTTTTTTTATCCAAAAATAAAAATATGGAAATTAGGTAAAATGATTCCCTTCAATATAAAATTAGAGGAAATAAATTTGAAATCATTTTGGTATTTCAAAATGATTTTTATTAGGTGTTTATTGCAGCAGTAGCAATGTTGCTTATTAAATTTTGTGAATTTATTTGCCGCTGAAAATATGTTCATCTTTTAGGAATCTTTTTCTGAAAAATTGATATATAATATGCCTATGGAAATTTTCTTATTTTCCGTTTACTTTTTTTTGTTTTTATTCTTTAAAAAAAAAAAAACTGTACGAGCGACCGACTGCTAGCCTTCGCCAGCGTGCGCAACATAGCTAGAGGTCGGACTATATTATTTTTCCAGTTGTCCTTTAATGTTTAGTTTTCTGTTAAAAAAAAAAAACTCCGCGCACGCACAATGCGCGCACACGCCGGCCGGCGAAGGCCATGCGGCGTCGTTTCTTTTCTTTGTTTTCCTATATCTTTCGTCTGCCTTGTGTACGTTAGTCCCACATTGCCTAGCTTTTGACTCTAAGCCTCCTTCCACCTATAAATTAGACCCATAGAGCCTCCAAAATCATCCGATTCGGGGTTTAAATCAATTATATTTGGTTTGACTAGATCACTAAATAAAAATATTTTTCTTCTCTCCGCGGGGACTTCTGAAAGTTGTCTTCTCTTCGGAAGTCATTTTCTCTACCTTATAAAGGTATCTTTTCGTATTTTTTTTTATACTCCCGTAGCTTATTATTCTAGACTAGTACGGTAGAATGATTAGATTTATAAATTAGTCCTTTTTTACATTTTAGGACTAGAATTCTTTTAGCATAACTCTTTTCTTCCGTAAAACAGCTTGGCCCTGATTTTTCAAATAGCCCATAACTTTTTACTCGTTCATCCAAAATTAGACGAAACAACGCCAATATTTGTCTTGATTCCACCTTTCTAGTGAATCTATCAAATAAACTTTTTGCAACTTTCAAATTTCGAAATTTGTTCAGATTCATATCAAACTTGGTTTTGGCTATAAACTGAGTTTCGTAAACTCGATTTAATTGATTCTTTTTGCTAATTGAAGTTCTTGACCTAAACTCTGATAAGACCAAACCACCATTTGGTACTGTTAGAAATTGTTTTCTGTTGCAAGAGTTAATTGCTAGTTTTCGAAGTTTTTCAGATCTTTCTTTGATTCTTTTGATGAGTGCTTATGTATGCATTGCTTACTCACGTTAGATTGAACGGAGTGTGACGAGTAGAACCATCAGGAATTATGAGTGCGAAGGATCTCATCAACAGTACAGGCAAGTTCACACTTTGATCATACTCTTCTATACCCAGTTTTATGCATTAGTTTTCTCCTCAAACACTACATGACTAGGATGTGATTAACTGTGGGTATTGGGAAGTAGATGATGAGGTAGAACCTATTGCCCTTTATTATAAAACCCTGGGAGTTACTTCCACGCTATGCTTATGTTTGCCATGCCTATGCCATAGACGTGGATTGGGTTTTGAGTGTAATCCATGACAGACTTGAGATTTTTAATTAATGGTTAACTTAAGGTGGCAACTTTAATACACAATTGGGTGGACTGCTTGTTTGGGCACCTGGGGATATACCAGTGTTGTCCTAGGAGATCCGGGATATACCGCTGTGATCCTCCTACGGGTCGTCACCCAGGCTCAAAGGGATCATAAGATTATAATGCTAGAAACTTCCGTGTGCAGACAGCCACAAGCTATTATGGGCTCTAGCATAGTTGAGTATGGTTACATGACCTTTCTTAAGTGGTAGGCTAGCGATGTAGGGGGGAAGTAGGTGTAAACTATTCTACCAGATAAAGAGTAAATGTTTCTGAAAGACTGTGTCTCAGTCATCCGTTTCTCAAACACCATGTAGTGCGAGAAAATCCAACGGAGGAGAATGAGTCTTGTGGGGAAAAGTGCACAAACCCTGCAGAGTGTAAAAACTAATCATGATTAGCCGTGTCCCGGTATGGACATTGAGTATCTGGTTCTTGGATTTCATATTGAATCACTCACTCTAAATTAATTTGTGGGATTAATGATTACTTTTAATTGGGTTGAGAGGGGGGTACCTTCTCAATGTTTCAACCACCATGATAGTTAAATAAATAAATTCCTTTGTTGTAGGAAAAAAATTAGCTTTTCGCAAAATCATGTTAAACCAGGCCTCACACAGCACAAATATGCATATAGTGATAGCTAGGTATTCATCATTATCTATGGTGGAATTGTGCCAGTCATTCAATGTACTGACCTACATGGCTGCAACGGTCATGTTGCAGGAATTCTTACGACGAGTAAGTGATACGTTAGGTTTACGATTTCTACACTCAACTTTGCCGTTGGGTTGATGGGAATCCACAACCTTGTGTTACTTCCGCTATAGGATGTGAGGTAATAGTATCGTTACTTATACATGTGATTACCTCTGTTATAAATCCGCGTATTGGTGTGTAGCATACCGATCCAGGGATGGACAATTAGCACAGAGACTTTGATCCATTCGGGCATGTGCTACAAGATGGATCAGAGACATGTTGACTGTAGTACGTGACCCCTAGAACTGGCAAGCCCATTGCGCGGAAGTTTCTAGCATAATACTTTGATCCCTTTGAGCCTGGGTGACGGACCGTAGGAGGATCACACGGTATATCCCCGGATCTCCTAGGACAACACTGGTATCCCCAGGTGCCAAACAAGCAGTCCACCCGATGTGTATTAAAGTTGCCACTTAAGTGAAACCATAATTAAAAATCTCACTCTGTCATGGATACACTCAAAACCCAATCCACGTCATGAGCTATGAGCATGGCAACATAAGCATAGCGTGGAAGTAACTCCCAAGGTTTTATAATAAAAGGGCAAGAGTTCTACCTCTCAATCTACTTCCCAATACCCACAAGTTAATCACATATCTCTAGTCATGTAGTGTTTGAGGAGATAAACTAGCATAGATAACAAACTGGGTAGAAGAGTTTGATCAAAGTGGATACTTGCCTTGTACTGTTATGAATCCTTCGCACTCATAATTCCTGATAGTTCTACTCGTCACACTCCGTTCAATCTAACGTGAGTAAGCAATTGCATACATAAGCACTCATGCAAAAGAATCAAAGAAAGATCTCGAAAAACTTCGAAAACTAGCAATTAACTCTTGCAACAGAAAACAATTTCTAACAGTACCAAATTGGGTGGATTTGGTCTTATCAGAGAAGTTTAGGTCAAGAGCTTCAATTAGCAAAAAGAGTCAATTAAATCGGAGTTACGAAACCAAGTTATAGCCAAAACAAGTTTGAATATGAATCTGAACAAATTTCGAAATTTGAAAGTTGCAAAAGTTTATTTGATAGATTCACTAGAAAGGTGGAATCAAGACAAAATATTGGCGTTGGTTTCGTCTAATTTGGATGAACGAGTAAAAAGTTATGGCTATTTGAAAAATCAGGGCCAAGCGTTTTACGGAAGAAAAGAGTTATGGCTAAAAGAATTCTAGTCCTAAAATGTAAATACAAGGACTAATTTATAAATCTAATCATTCTACCGTACTAGTCTAGAATAATAAGCTACGGGAGTAATAAAAAACTGAAGAAGATACCTTTATAAGAGAAAAGATGACTTTCCGAGAGAGAAGACACTTTCAGAAGTCCCGCCGAGAAGAAGAAAAATATTTTTATTTAGTGAATCTAGTCAAACCAAAATATTGATTTAACCCGAATCGGATGATTTTGGAGGCTCTATGGGTCTATATTTATGGTGAAAGGAGGCTTAGAGTCAAAACTAGGCAATGTGGACTAAACGTAAACAAAAGGCCAACAATATAAGGAAAAACAAAGAAAAGAAACGACGCCGCATGGGCCTTCGGCCGGCCTGCGCGTGTGCGCGCATGTGTGCGTGCGCGGAGTTTTTTTTTTTAACAGAAATAAATAAATTAAAGGACAACTGGAAAAATAATATAGTCCGACCTCTAGCTATGTTGCGCACGCTGGCGAAGGATAGCAGTCGTCGCTCGTACAGTTTTTTTTTTTTAAAGAATAAAACAAAAAAAGTAAACGGAAAATAGAAAATTTCCATGGCATATTATATATCAAATTTTCAGAAAAAGATTTCCTAAAAATGAACATATTTTCAGCGGCAAATAAATTTCACAAAAATTTAAATAAAGCAAACAGTGCTACTGCTGCAATAAAACCTAATAAAAATCATTTTGAAAATACCAAAATGATTTCAAATTTATTTCCCTCTAATTTTATATTGAAGGGAATCATTTTACCCTAATTTCCATATATTTTATTTTTGGATAAAAACAATTTGAATAAAAACCAAATAACTCCAAATTGAAAATAATTTCAAAGGGACTTTAAATTCGATTGTTTTAAACTTCCAACTCATATTTCATATAATTTGAAGAAGTCATTTTATCTCCTCTCATGAAAATCATTGAGTTGCATAAAGTTTTCGAATTTGGAATATTTCCAAATGGAATTCAAATCTTTTCAAAACCCTTTTCATTTATTTAAATGGAAGAAGTGATATCATCTTCACTCTAGGGTTTTGTGATGAAATGAATATGAATTCATGGAGATCATAAATGCAAGGTGAAAGTTTTGGGAAAGTCATTTTATTCCCTCTCATTCAACTTTCAAAAAGTTTCCAAATTTCACTTAATTTCACACAAGCAACCACACCACAATCAAACAATCAATCAAAACTATTTATTTAATATAACATTCCAAAATTTAGAATTTTGGGATGTTACACGTTGCCCTGCTGCCTCCCCTGCTCTCCCGAGTCATCCACTGGATCCCGCCGTCCACACTAAGCATCGCCGACATCCTCCCCTGGCCTCTGGTGCCGTCCACCACCGACCACCGCCGCCGCCGTGGACGTCGGCTCAGACACGCCACCACATGGCCAAATCCGAGGCCGCCAGCTTGCCCCCGCCTTAACCACCAGCCCACCGACCTCATCCGCAGTCGCTGACCCCGCCAACACCACTCCCTGACTCCTAGCACCGGCCACCGCCACAACCGTCAACCACCGTCGCCGCCTGTCGCTGTCAGCACCGTCCAAGGGTGCCAAGCTCGAATCAGAGGCCGCCAGCACACTCCCTGGGCGGTGGCCTCCCTCAGAAGCTTGCCCACGTCGCGCCGCCGCCCTCAACCACCTCCGCGGCGCAGTAATGGCCACCACCACCTCTGATCCGATCAGCTCGAGCGGAACCGACCTCCTTTCCCTATAAATACCCAACCCCGAGTCCTGTTCTTCTCAGGCAGCACTCCTAGATCACCAAGGATGGCTCCCGACAACCCAATCGAGCCGACCGTAGTCTTCTCCTTCACCTCCGGCCGCCTCTGTCACTTCCGAACTCCGTTTGATTTCAACGCAGTTAACGCTTCCTCCTCTCGTATCTCTCCACCACACACCTCCTGGAACACCCACAAGTCCATCCCCTTCATCAATTTCACGAACCAGAGCTCGTGAACGGAGTTCCACTTCCGTCCGACACCGTCGTCCGCCAGGGAGCTCACCGCCGTTGACCCCGTCCGCCTCGGGGACCAAGAAGGGTACCCCCTGGACCGCCTCGGCCTCCTGAGCTTGTAGGTGGTCCCATCTTCCCGAACGGCGCCGTGGTTCGCCGGCGAGGCTCGCCGAAGAACCGCCTCTGTTCTGCCGCGGAGGAGACACGCGCGAGCGCTGGTCAAACCTGACCAGTGGGCCAGGCGGGCCCACTGTCAGTGACTCACGTCGCGTGGATAAGTGGAGACAGGTTCTCCTCGGAACCGTTTCCGCGCGAAGAAAACGTATTTTCAGGAATACGTCTTCGACGTCGACGCCCTTCCGCGCAGCAGATCGACTGGGCTCGGCCCAGTGGTGTTTTGCTGTTAAACCCCGCCAGGGCGTGCTATTGCTCTTCTCTTTTTTTCCTTTCTAGCAAGACCAAAATAATTCCACAGCATACATTTCAAGTTCAAATTTGATGATTCAAATTTATACATGCTTCTAAAATCATGCTCTATTTATCTAGATTAGGTGAACATTTTTCCTGAACATTATGATCACTGGGTCAATTAAAAAGTCATTTTAATCAATTGTTTCAGCTTAGAAACTCTCTAGATAAATCATATGAACTCCAAATAATTTAATTCTTTTTCTGGTATTTCTAATTTTTTGTCTAGTTTATTATAGTATTTATTTCAAAAATATTTGAAACAATTTTTGGCACTGTTTTTGAATTATGTGGTAATTCAAATATTTTTGAAAATAGGAAATGGAGGGAAGATAAAGTTTTCAAACTTTTGGAGTGCACCCCACACTTCTGCATGCTCAAGGCAAGCATCTTGAACACTTGATATGGTGAATGCATGGTAGTTTATTTGCTAGAATAATTTAAACAGGACTATGTTAAATTCAAACTAAATTGCATATTGCTAGTAGTGCTTGCATGGTTTGAATTCGAGTAAAATTTGCATGCATGTAGTCTTGGTATGTTTCATCGTACCGTGCATCGTGTGTTGCCATGACTAACTTGCAGGAGCAGGCATAAGTGAAATATCGTTACCGACAGGAGGATGATCACATTGGAGCGTGATCATGCATTGTTTGTTGTGCATGTTGGAGCATGCAAGGGTTGTGGCCCTGTTGGGATTGCTGTTGAAGGAATACCTTGTTGTGCTAACCGTTGCAGGAAACTTAATGCCTCCTGAGTCGACCATAGATCGAGTCTTGTTCCGGTAACCCCCATACTTGTTTCGTGCTGCCACAGGTTCCTGCCACAGGTAGGGTATGGTTCAGTAAGTTGATAACCCCTTTCCATGCACACACCGTACAGAGGGCCACGATGAGGGTTTCCCAGGGATCCAGGACTAAATCCTGTCATCGGGTCAGGGGGCATGGGTGTTTCCAGTTGTGACTGAGAGGGGGGCACCCCTTGTAATCCGCGCGTATTAATAGTGATCCCATGCAGGACGTTGGTCTCTCCGTCTCAGAGTTTTTCTTGAACGATGCCTTGGGTGATTCCTGGCATCCGGAAAGTTAATCTGGTGTGTGCTGGTCAGGTGTGTTTTCAACCCAAAGACCGTAATGGGAATTAGTCAGTGTCATGGTACTGACTAAAGAAATCCTTTACTTGTGGGTAAAGAGTACACCCTTTGCAGAGTTTAAACCTATTCGAATAGTCGTGTCCACGGTTAAGGGCTACAGTCTGGGTTGGTCAAGTGTCGGTCTTCGGAGGAAAATAATTAAATTGAGCCTGAATTATTTTGCGGAATAATTATTGTCAGCCTGTTGCTACCATGAATATTTTTATGCTTGTTAAATATTATTATGGTTATGCATAATATTGAGGACTAACCCGTTTCTCTCATTTTATATTTTTCCTGAGTGTCTCAGGGGCTGGCTAGACTACCCCGGGCACTCAATTTTATTTTCAAGACCTCTCGTGGCGTCCCTCGAGTTAACAGGCGGATTATCACGCCACTACTCTTGTGGACACCCGATTGGCATTTCTCTTCAAGTCCGACCGTGGCGTCACTTGACACCCGACTGGCATTTCTTTTCAAGACCTCTCGTGGTGTCGCCTGAGTTGTCGGATGGTCCTGTCTCGTCCGATTTCTCTTTTAGACACCCGTTTGGCATTTCTCTTCAAGACCTACCGTGGTGTCACTTGACATCCGACCGGTATTTCTTTTATTTTGTTTTCCTTTGACTTTCCTTGTTTATCACTAACAATTTTATATATTTTCACATGCTAATATTTTATCATGCCATGAATTAATCCCTGTTAGCATGCATTTTATATAGTCCAGCATGAGCATACGCATAAAGTTTGGTTCATCATGATCTTATAATTTAATTGTTGCATTCGGTATATCTTTTGTTCATGATGTTTGCGAGTACATTCAAACGTACTCACAGGCTTGTCCCTGGCTATTTACTTGGCCAGGTCAGGATTTCTACAAGGAGTACCACAGCGATGTCTATGCGGAACCTAGGATGGCAGCCATGCGGGATAGGAATTATCCGGATCAGCTGTTCCTGTGGGAATGGAGCCCCATCGACGTTGGAGAACCACGAGTTAATTCTGTCATCCACCACCAGACATCATTGTTGTATCATTGGACCTTTATGGTCTTGTATTCAACTCTTGTAATAGCTTGGTAATCTGTAACAAGGACGTGTCCACCAGCAACAGTAATCCTGGGCTGGTGATGACACGAGGGGTTAATTTCTGGGAATATGTTGTGTCCCCGAAATCCGGCCCCGACAGCCTTGGTATCAGAGCCAGGCTGACCATTGGCTACTCCTATCTTAGCCTGGTCGCTATCTCTAGGTTTCCAAACCATTCACATCCTTTCCTGTCCACAGTCAAGCCCATCCTATCTGAAAACAGCACAGTGGCCAGCCGACATCTTTTGATAGTCGGTGCCCAACCTATCAACCTAGCCCATAGGCCGTGTGCCTGTGGCTGACACCTGAGTTGTCCCATCCGCAAGCGTGCGATGGAAGACTCTAATGGCTTATAAGAGAAGCCTTGCCCCAAACCAGCACATCACAGCCTCACTCCCAGTTCGATATCCAAACCCCAAGATGTCTGGCCTCATCGTGCACAACGAGACCACCGCAGCCGAGCTTGAAGGCTTTGTAGTCATCCCTGCCAATCTCACCCGTCGTGCTCTCGGCATCGAAGAGCCGCCGGAGTATGTCGTGTACCAAGAGCACGCGAGTGATGCCATCCACCACTACTGGGCCACGATGCACATCTACGGGAGGGGCATCACCGCAGAGCGCCCTTACCGGTTCACCGGGAGGACGACCACCGACGAGCCCCAAGCCATCCAACTTGCAGCCAGAGAAGCTGTAGTTCAACTCTGGCATCGGTCGTCGAGGGTTAACTGCCGCTCCTTCTACTACTACCCTAGTCGTGAAGGCTATGGTAGACCGACCCAAGTCGCCAACGGAGACCATGAGACGGATCCTGCCCTAGTGCATCTGGTGCGCTACCTGAGAGCGCAAGAGACACTGTTCGATCAGGTCACCAATGATCTGATTGAGACCCGCAGGAGGCTTGCTCTCTTGACCCGGGTGAGAAGTGAAGCTGCACCCGACACCGACACCCCGATAGTACTGCTTGGGAGGCCAGTTGAGCCCCCAAGGTCTGCCCCTGTCATCCACCCGGGCAATGCATTCGTTTCCCCGGATGAACTCCGTCGTCTCTTGGGGATCTTCTCCAACGGGATTGTAGCCACTACACCCCGCGTGGGTCATCATCGCTACCCCAACCCTGCAGCTCCTCATAACACTCCAGTCAACTCTGACGGTGAAGCCCCCGGAGAAGCCTCGACGTCCGCAAGACATGCCCGTCTGGATGTCGACGAAGTGGACTGAGTCTACCAGAGTAGTTGCCATGTCCTTAGTAACCCTGCTGCCCTGTAAATTCCACCGTCATGCCGTAGACGAATATGTGTATATTTCTAGCCGTGTGTAGTGTTTGATTGAATGTTGTGCCTGTGTGTTATTGTGCATGATTGCCTGTCTGTGGTGATTTGCATCTAATTCTTCCGTCCTTAACAAATCTCGAGGACGAGATTTTCTTAAGGGGGGTAGAGTTTGTAACACCCCAAAAATTTAATCATGTTTTTACTAAATAAATTTTTTCTAGAATTAAAATTTTGGATTTTTACTAGGTCTTTTATTAATTTCAGAACCATTTTCTGTTTCTGACTTTTTTCAAAATTCTTCCCTCCATATAGAAATTTTTGGAAATAATATTGTGGCTTTGGTAGTTTTCTCAAATCATTTCAATTACATTTTAATAACAGTAAGAATTATTTTCATAATAAAAATTTCCCAAAACAATTCTTTTAATAGCTTTTACAACACTTTAAATGCCTCTGTTGCACTACAACTATTTTAAATAATTCTTTTAAAATCTCACAAAAATTATGAGAGGTCATGTGATGCCTGCAAATCACTTTTATGCAAAACCCAACTTGATCTTTTGGGAATTTTGAGTGAAACAACCTCTTTTTCAATTCTGTCCTCTTTTTGAGTTTCTACTGCAACCCCAATTTTCCTTGCCCCAAAAATCCTTAATTTTTTCCCACTTACTGTCCTTCCAACCAAACCCTTAAGTCCAAAAAATCAGCTCAGTTTGAATTTTGGAAGTCCCCCAAATATTCTCCTTTAGTTTCTGTCCAGTACTGAATTTCAGTCAAACTTGCACTAGGAAGTCTCTCCTCTTACCAAACCAACTCCACCACAATATATATCATCCAGTGAGACACCATGCTGTCAATTTTCATAGTCATCAGATGCATCTAGATCACCTTAGCATTCTGTCAAACAGATTGTGTGCATGCCAGAATTTTGCATCTATCTAACTTGCTCTGCACACTAGCTCCTATGACCAAAACAGCATGTCCATCGACCCTCTCATGCCTAGGAACACCACCCTGCCAAATATAAAGCTCATTGAGCCATGCTAGAGTACTGTGGCATTCCGTCGAATGCCTGGCGTGCACGACCGGAGCACGGGCAGAGCGCCCTTTTGGCAGGCTCGGCCTCGCCCCTGCATCGTTGCCCTGCTGCCTCCCCTGCCCTCCCGAGTCATCCACTGGATCCCGCCGTCCACGCTAAGCATCGCTGACATCCTCCCCTGGCCTCTGGTGCCGTCCACCACCGACCACCGCCGCCGCCGTGGACGTCGGCTCAGACACGCCACCACATGGCCAAATCCGAGGCCGCCAGCTTGCCCCCGCCTTAACCACCAGCCCACCGACCTCATCCGCAGTCGCTGACCCCACCAACACCACTCCCTGACTCCTAGCACCGGCCACCGCCGCAACCGTCAACCACCGTCGCCGCTTGTCGCTGTCAGCACCGTCCAGGGGTGCCAAGGTCGAATCAGAGGCCGCAAGCACACTCCCTGGGCGGTGGCCTCCCTCAGAAGCTTGCCCACGTCGCGCCGCCGCCCCCAACCACCTCCGTGGCGTAGTAATGGCCACCACCACCTCTGATCCGATCAGCTCGAGCAGAACCGACCTCCTTTCCCTATAAATACCCAACCCCGAGTCCCGTTCTTCTCAGGCAGCACTCCTAGATCACCAAGGATGCCTCCCGACCACCCAATCGAGCCGACCGTAGTCTTCTCCTTCACCTCCGGCCGCCTCTGTCACTTCCGAACTCCGTTTGATTTCAACGCAGTTAACGCTTCCTCCTCTCGTATCTCTCCACCACACACCTCCTGGAACACCCACAAGTCCATCCCCTTCATCAATTTCACGAGCCAGAGCTCGTGAACGGAGTTCCCCTTCCGTCCGACACCGTCGTCCGCCGGGGAGCTCATCGCCGTTGACCCCGTCCGCCTCGGGGACCAAGATGGGTACCCCCTGGACCGTCTCGGCCTCCTGAGCTCGTAGGTGGTCCCATCTTCCCGAACGGCGCCGTGGTTCGCCGGCGAGGCTCGCCGGAGAACCGCCTCTGTTCTGCCACGGAGGAGACACGCGCGAGCGCTGGTCAAACCTGACCAGTGGGCCAGGCGGGCCCACTGTCAGTGACTCGCGCCGCGTGGATAAGTGGAGACAGGTTCTCCTCGGAACCGTTTCCGCGCGAAGAAAACGTATTTTCAGGAATACGTCTTCGACGTCGACGCCCTTCCGCGCAGCAGATCGACTGGGCTTGGCCCAGTGGTGTTTTGCTGTTAAACCCCGCCAGGGCGTGCTATTGCTCTTCTCTTTTTTCCTTTCCAGCAAGACCAAAATAATTCCACAGCATACATTTCAAGTCCAAATTTGATGATTCAAATTTATACATGCTTCTAAAATCATGCTCTATTTATCTAGATTAGGTGCACATTTTTCCTGAGCATTATGATCACTGGGTCAATTAAAAAGTCCTTTTAATCAATTGTTTCAGCTTAGAAACTCTCTAGATAAATCATATGAACTCCAAATAATTTAAATCTTTTTTTGGTATTTCTAATTTTTCGTATAGTTTATTATAGTATTTATTTCAAAAATATTTGAAACAATTTTTGGCACTGTTTTTGAATTATGTGGTAATTCAAATATTTTTGAAAATAGGAAATGGAGGGAAGATAAAGTTTTCAAACTTTTGGAGTGCACCCCACACTTCTGCATGCTCAAGGCAAGCATCTTGAACACTTGATATGGTGAATGCATGGTAGTTTATTTGCCAGAATAATTTAAACATGACTATGTTAATTTCAAACTAAATTGCATATTGCTAGTAGTGCTTGCATGGTTTGAATTCAAGTAAAATTTGCATGCATGTAGTGTTGGTATGTTTCATCGTACCGTGCATCGTGTGTTGCCATGACTAACTTGCAGGAGCAGGCATAAGTGAAATATCGTTACCGGCAGGAGGATGATCACGTTGGAGCATGATCATGCCTTGTTTGTTGTGCATGTTGGAGCATGCAAGGGTTGTGGCCCTGTTGGGATTGCTGTTGAAGGAATACCTTGTTGTGCTAACCGTTGCAGGAAACTTAATACCTCCTGAGTCGACCATAGATCGAGTCTTGTTCCGGTAACCCCCATACTTGTTTCGTGCTGCCACAGGTTCCTTCCACAGGTAGGGTATGGTTCAGTAAGTTGATAACCCCTTTCGATGCACACACCATACAGAGGGCCACGATGAGGGTTTCCCAGGGATCCGGGACTAAATCCTGTCATCGGGTCAGGGGGCATGGGTGTTTCCAGTTGTGACTGAGAGGGGGACACCCCTTGTAATCCGCGCGTATTAATAGTGATCCCATGCAGGACGTTGGTCTCCCTGTCTCAGAGTTTTTCTTGAACGATGCCTTGGGTGATTCCTGGCATCCGGAAAGTTAATCTGGTGTGTGCTGGTCAGGTGTGTTTTCAACCCAAAGACCGTAATGGGAATTAGTCAGTGTCACGGTACTGACTAAAGAAATCCTTTACTTGTGGGTAAAGAGTACACCCTCTGCAGAGTTTAAACCTATTCGAATAGCCGTGTCCGCGGTTAAGGGCTACAGTTTGGGTTGGTCAAGTGTCGGTCTTCGGAGGAAAATAATTAAATTGAGCCTGAATTATTTTGCGGAATAATTATTGTCACCCTGTTGCTACCATGAATATTTTTTTGCTTGTTAAATATTATTATGGTTATGCATAATATTGAGGACTAACCCGTTTCTCTCATTTTATATTTTTCCTGAGTGTCTTAGGGCTGGCTAGACTACCCCGGGCACTCAATTTTATTTTCATGACCTCTCGTGGCGTCCCTCGAGTTAACAGGCGGATTATCACGCCACTACTCTTGTGGACACCCGATTGGCATTTCTCTTCAAGTCCGACCGTGGCGTCACTTGACACCCGACTGGCATTTCTTTTCAAGACCTCTCGTGGCGTCACCTGAGTTCTCGGATGCTCCTATCTCGTCCGATTTCTCTTTTAGACACACATTTGGCATTTCTCTTCAAGACCTACCGTGGTGTCACTTGACATCCGACCGGCATTTCTTTTATTTTGTTTTCCTTTGACTTTCCTTGTTTATCACTAACAATTATATATATTTTCACATGCTAATATTTTATAATGCCATGAATTAATCCCTATCAACATGCATTTTATATAGTCCAGCATGAGCATACACATAAAGTTTGGTTCATCATGATCTTATAATTTAATTGTTGCATTCGGTATATCTTTTGTTCATGATGTTTGCGAGTACATTCAAACGTACTCACAGGCTTGTCCCTGGCTATTTACTTGGCCAGGTCAGGATTTCTACAAGGAGTACCACAGCGATGTCCGTGCGGAACCTAGGATGGCAGCCATGCGGGATAGGAATTATCCGGGTCACCTGTTCCTGTGGGTATGGAGCCCCATCGACGTTGGAGAACCACGAGTTAATTCTGTCATCCACCACCAGACATCATTGTTGTATCATTGGACCTTTATGGTCTTGTATTCAACTCTTGTAATAGCTTGGTAATCTGTAACAAGGACGTGTGCACCAGCAACAGTAATCCTGGGCTGGTGATGACACGAGGGGTTAATTTCTAGGAATATGTTGTGTCCCCGAAATCCGGCCCCGACAGCCTTGGTATTAGAGCCAGGCTGACCATTGGCTACTCCTATCTTAGCCTGGTCTCTATCTCTAGGTTTCCAAACCATTCACATCCTTTCCTGTCCACAGTCAAGCCCATCCTATCTGAAAACAGCACAGTGGCCAGCCGACATCTTTTGATAGTCGGTGCCCAACCTATCAATCTAGCCCATAGGCCGTGTGCCTGTGGCTGACAACTGAGTTGTCCCATCCACAAGCGTGCGATGGAAGACTCTGCTGGCTTATAAGAGAAGCTTTGCCCCAAACCAGCACATTACAGCCTCACTCCCAGTTCGATATCCAAACCCCAAGATGCCTGGCCTCATCGTGCACAACGAGACCACCGCAGCCGAGCTTGAAGGCTTTGTAGTCATCCCTGCCAATCTCACCCGTCGTGCTCTCGGCATCGAAGAGCCGCCAGAGTATGTCATGTACCAAGAGCACGCGAGTGATGCCATCCACCACTACTGGGCCACGGTGCACATCTACGGGAGGGGCATCACCGCAGAGCGCCCTTACCGGTTCACCGGGAGGACGACCACCGACGAGCCCCAAGCCATTCAACTTGCAGCCCGAGAAGCTATAGTTCAACTCCGGCATCGGTCGCCGAGGGTTAACCGCCGCTCCTTCTACTACTACCCTAGTCGTGAAGGCTATGGTAGGCCGACCCAAGTCGCCAACGGAGACCATGAGACGGATCCTGCCCTAGTGCATCTGGTGCGCTACCTGAGAGCGCAAGAGACACTGTTCGATCAGGTCACCAATGATCTGATTGAGACCTGCAGGACGCTTGCTCTCTTGACCCGGGTGAGAAGTGAAGCTGCACCCAACACCGACACCCCGATAGTACTGCTTGGGAGGCCAGTTGAGCCCCCAAGGTCTGTCCCTGTCATCCACCCGGGCAATGCATTTGTTTCCCCGGATGAACTCCGTCGTCTCTTGGGGATCTTCTCCAACGGGACTGTAGCCACTACACCCCGCGTGGGTCATCATCGCTACCCCAACCCTGCAGCTCCTCATAACACTCCAGTCAACTCCGACGGTGAAGCCCCCGGAGAATCCTCGACGTCCGCAAGACACGCCCGTCTGGATGTCGACGAAGTGGACTGAGTCTACCAGAGTAGTTGCCATGTCCTTAGTAACCCTGCTGCCCTGTAAATTCCACCGTCATGCCGTAGACGAATATGTGTATATTTCTAGCCGTGTGTAGTGTTTGATTGAATGATGTGCCTGTGTGTTATTGTGCATGATTGCTTGTCTGTTGTGATTTGCATCTAATTCTTCCGTCCTTAACAAATCTCGAGGACGAGATTTTCTTAAGGGGGGTAGAGTTTGTAACACTCCAAAAATTTAATCATGTTTTTACTAAATAAAATTTGTCTAGAATTAAAATTTTGAATTTTTACTAGGTCTTCTATTAATTTCAGAACCATTTTCTGTTTCTGATTTTTTTCAAAATTCTTCCCTCCATATAGAAATTTTTGGAAATAATATTGTGGCTTTGGTAGTTTTCTCAAATCATTTCAATTACATTTTAATAACAGTAAGAATTATTTTCATAATAAAAATTTCCCAAAACAATTCTTTTAATAGCATTTACAACACTTTAAATGCCTCTGTTGCACTACAACTATTTTAAATAATTCTTTTAAAATCTCACAAAAATTATGAGAGGTCATGTGATGCCTGCAAATCACTTTTATGCAAAACCCAACTTGATCTTTTGGGAATTTTGAGTGAAACAACCTCTTTTTCAATTCTTTCCTCTTTTTGAGTTTCTATTGCAACCCCAATTTTCCTTGCCCCAAAAATCCTTAAATTTTTTCCACTTACTGTCCTTCCAACCAAACCCTTAAGTCCAAAAAATCAGCTCAGTTTGAATTTTTGGAAGTCCACCAAATATTCTCCTTTAGTTTCTGTCCAGTACTGAATTTTAGTAAAACTTGCACTAGGAAGTCTCTCCTCTTACCAAACCAACTCCACCACAATATATATCATCCAGTGAGACACCATGCTGTCAATTTTCATAGTCATCAGATGCATCTAGATCACCTTAGCATTCTGTCAAACAGATTGTGTGCATGCCAGAATTTTGCATCTATCTAACTTGCTCTACACACTAGCTCCTATGACCAAAACAGCAAGTCCATCGACCCTCTCATGCCTAGGAACACCACCCTGCCAAATATCAAGCTCATTGAGCCATGCTAGAGTACTGTGGCATTCCGTCGAATGCCTGGCGTGCACGACCGGAGCACGGGCAGAGCGCCCTTTTGGCAGGCTCAGCCTCGCCCCCGCACCATTGCCCTGCTGCCTCCCCTGCTCTCCCGAGTCATCCACTGGATCCCGCCGTCCACGCTAAGCATCGCCGACATCCTCCCCTGGCCTCTGGTGTCGTCCACCACCGACCACCGCCGCCGCCATGGACGTCGACTCCGACACGCCACCACATGGCCAAATCCGAGGCCGCCAGCTTGCCCCCGCCTTAACCACCAGCCCACCGACCTCATCCGCAGTCGCTGACCCCGCCAACACCACTCCCTGACTCCTAGCACCGGCCACCGCCGCAACCGTCAACCACCGCCGCCGCCTGTCGCTGTCAGCACCGTCCAGGGGTGCCAAGCTCGAATCAGAGGCCGCCAGCACACTCCCTAGGCGGTGGCCTCCCTCAGAAGCTTGCCCACGTCGCGCCGCCGCCCTCAACCACCTCCGCGGCGCAGTAATGGCCACCACCACCTCTGATCCGATCAGCTCGAGCGGAACCGACCTCCTTTCCCTATAAATACCCAACCCCGAGTCCCGTTCTTCTCAGGCAGCACTCCTAGATCACCAAGGATGCCTCCAAACCACCCAATCGAGCCGACCGTAGTCTTCTCCTTCACCTCCGGCCGCCTCTGTCACTTCCGAACTCCGTTTGATTTCAACACAGTTAACGCTTCCTCCTCTCGTATCTCTCGACCACACACCTCCTCGAACACCCACAAGTCCATCCCCTTCATCAATTTCACGAACCAGAGCTCGTGAACGGAGTTCCACTTCCGTCCGACACCGTCGTCTGCCAGGGAGCTCACCGCCGTTGACCCCGTCCGCCTCGGGGACCAAGAAGGGTACCCCCTGGACCGCCTCGGCCTCCTGAGCTCGTAGGTGGTCCCATCTTCCCGAACGGCACCGTGGTTCGCCGGCGAGGCTTGCCGGAGAACCGCCTCTGTTCTGCCGCGGAGGAGACACGCGCGAGTGCTGGTCAAACCTGACCAGTGGGCCAGGTGGGCCCACTGTCAATGACTCGCGCCGCGTGGATAAGTGGAGACAGGTTCTCCTCGGAACCGTTTCCGCGCGAAGAAAACGTATTTTCAGGAATACGTCTTCGACGTCGACGCCCTTCCGCGCAGCAGATCGACTGGGCTCGGCCCAGTGGTGTTTTGCTGTTAAACCCTGCCAGGGCGTGCTATTGCTCTTCTCTTTTTTCCTTTCCAGCAAGACCAAAATAATTCCACAGCATACATTTCAAGTTCAAATTTGATGATTCAAATTTATACATGCTTCTAAAATCATGCTCTATTTATCTAGATTAGGTGAACATTTTTCCTGAGCATTATGATCACTGGGTCAATTAAAAAGTCATTTTAATCAATTGTTTCAGCTTAGAAACTCTCTAGATAAATCATATGAACTCCAAATAATTTAATTCTTTTTCTGGTATTTCTAATTTTTCGTCTAGTTTATTATAGTATTTATTTCAAAAATATTTGAAACAATTTTTGGCACTATTTTTGAATTATGTGGTAATTCAAATATTTTTGAAAATAGGAAATGGAGGGAAGATAAAGTTTTCAAACTTTTGGAGTGCACCCCACACTTCTGCATGCTCAAGGCAAGCATCTTGAACACTTGATATGGTGAATGCATGGTAGTTTATTTGCTAGAATAATTTAAACATGACTATGTTAAATTCAAACTAAATTGCATATTGCTAGTAGTGCTTGCATGGTTTGAATTCGAGTAAAATTTGCATGCATGTAGTGTTGGTATGTTTCATCGTACCGTGCATCGTGTGTTGCCATGACTAACTTGCAGGAGCAGGCATAAGTGAAATATCGTTACCGGCAGGAGGATGATCACGTTGGAGCGTGATCATGCCTTGTTTGTTGTGCATGTTGGAGCATGCAAGGGTTGTGGCCCTGTTGGGATTGCAGTTGAAGTAATACCTTGTTGTGCTAACCGTTGCAGGAAACTTAATGCCTCCTGAGTCGACCATAGATCGAGTCTTGTTCCGGTAACCCCCATACTTGTTTCGTGCTGCCACAGGTTCCTGCCACAGGTAGGGTATGGTTCAGTAAGTTGATAACCCCTTTCCATGCACACACCGTACAGAGGGCCACGATGAGGGTTTCCCAGGGATCCGGGACTAAATCCTGTCATCGGGTCAGGGGGCATGGGTGTTTCCAGTTGTGACTGAGAGGGGGGCACCCCTTGTAATCCGCGTGTATTAATAGTGATCCCATGCAGGACGTTGGTCTCTCCGTCTCAGAGTTTTTCTTGAACGATGCCTTGGGTGATTCCTGGCATCCGGAAAGTTAATCTGGTGTGTGCTGGTCAGGTGTGTTTTCAACCCAAAGACCGTAATGGGAATTAGTCAGTGTCACGGTACTGACTAAAGAAATCCTTTACTTGTGGGTAAAGAGTACACCCACTGCAGAGTTTAAACCTATTCGAATAGCCGTGTTCGCGGTTAAGGGCTACAGTCTGGGTTGGTCAAGTGTTGGTCTTAGTGTCGGTCTTCGGAGGAAAATAATTAAATTGAGCCTGAATTATTTTGCGGAATAATTATTGTCACCCTATTGCTACCATGAATATTTTTATGCTTGTTAAATATTATTATGGTTATGCATAATATTGAGGACTAACCCGTTTCTCTCATTTTATATTTTTCCTGAGTGTCTCAGGGGCTGGCTAGACTACCTCGGGCACTCAATTTTATTTTCATGACCTCTCGTGGCGTCCCTCGAGTTAACAGGCGGATTATCACGCCACTGCTCTTGTGGACACCCGATTGGCATTTCTCTTCAAGTCCGACCGTGGCGTCACTTGACACCCGACTGGCATTTATTTTCAAGACCTCTCGTGGCGTCGCCTGAGTTCTCGGATGGTCCTGTCTTGTCCGATTTCTCTTTTAGACACCCGTTTGGCATTTCTCTTCAAGACCTACCGTGGTGTCACTTGACATCCGACCGGCATTTCTTTTATTTTGTTTTCCTTTGACTTTCCTTGTTTATCACTAACAATTTTATATATTTTCACATGCTAATATTTTATCATGCCATGAATTAATCCCTATCAGCATGCATTTTATATAGTCCAGCATGAGCGTACGCATAAAGTTTGGTTCATCATGATCTTATAATTTAATTGTTGCATTCGGTATATCTTTTGTTCATGATGTTTGCGAGTACATTCAAACGTACTCATAGGCTTGTCCCTGGCTATTTACTTGGCCAGGTCAGGATTTCTACAAGGAGTACCACAGCGATGTCCACGCAGAACCTAGGATGGCAGCCATGCGGGATAGGAATTATCCGGGTCAGCTGTTCCTGTGGGAATGGAGCCCCATCGACGTTGGAGAACCACGAGTTAATTCTGTCATCCACCACCAGACATCATTGTTGTATCATTGGACCTTTATGGTCTTTTATTCAACTCTTGTAATAGCTTGGTAATCTGTAACAAGGACGTGTCCACCAGCAACAGTAATCCTGGGCTGGTGATGACACGAGGGGTTAATTTCTGGGAATATGTTGTGTCCCCGAAATCCGGCCCCGACAACCGCTAGGTGTACCACCCCCCCAGCAACTGTGGACGTTGTGAACGCCTGGCAGTCGAGTGTTGATGACTACTCGATAGTTCAGTGTGCCATGCTTTACGGCTTAGAATCGGGACTTCAAAGACGTTTTGAACGTCATGGAGCATATGAGATGTTCCAGGAGTTGAAGTTAATATTTCAAGCAAATGCCCGAGTTGAGAGATATGAAGTCTCCAACAAGCTCTATAGCTGCAAGATGGAGGAGAACAGTTCTGTCAGTGAACACATACTCAAAATGTCTGGGTATCATAATCACTTGACTCAGCTGGGAGTTAATCTTTCAGATGATAGTGTTATTGACAGAGTTCTCCAATCACTGCCACCAAGCTACAATGGCTTCGTGATGAACTATAATATGCAAGGGATGGAAAAGACAATTCCCGAGATCTTCGCAATGCTCAATGCTGCGGAGGTAGAAATCAAGAAGGAGCATCAAGTGTTGATGGTTACAAGACCACTAGTTTCAAGAAAAAGGGCAAGGGTAAGAAGGGGAACTTCAAGAAGATTGGCAAGCAAGTTGCCACTCCCGGGAAGAAGCCCAAAGTTGCACCCAAGCCTGAAACTGAGTGCTTCTACTGCAAAGGGACTGGTCACTGGAAGCGGAATTGCCCCAAGTATTTGGCGGATAAGAAGGATGGCAAAGTGAACAAAGGTATATTTGATATACATGTTATTGATGTGTACCTTACTAATGCTTGTAGTAGCACCTAGGTATTTGATACTGGTTCGGTTGCTCATATTTGTAACTCGAAATAGGAGCTACGGATTAAACGAAGATTGGCTAAGGACGAGGTGACGATGCGCGTCGGGAATGGTTCCAAGGTCGATGTGATCACCGTCGGCATGCTACCTCTACATCTACCTTCGGGATTAGTTTTAGACCTGAATAATTGTTATTTGGTGCCAGCGTTGAGCATGAACATTATATCTGGATCTTGTTTAGTGCGAGACGGTTATTCATTTAAATCAGAGAATAATGGTTGTTCTATTTATATGAGTAAAATCTTTTATGGTCATGCACCCTTGAAGAGTGGTCTATTTTTGTTGAATCTCGATCGTGGTGATACACATATTCATAATATTGATGCCAAAAGATGCAAAGTTGATAATGATAGTGCAACATATTTGTGGCACTGCCATTTAGGTCATATTGGTGTAAAGCGCATGAAGAAACTCCATGCAGATGGGCTTTTGGAATCACTTGATTATGAATCATTTCATACTTGCGAACCATGCCTCATGGGCAAGATGACTAAAACTCCGTTCTCCGTAACAATGGAGCGAGCTAATGACTTATTGGAAATAATACATACCGATGTATGCGGTCCGATGAGTGTTGAGGCACGCGGCGGTTATCATTATTTTCTGACCTTCACAGATGATTTGAGCAGATATGGGTATATCTACTTGATGAAACACAAGTCTGAAACATTTGAAAAGTTCAAAGAATTTCAGAGTGAAGTGGAGAATCATCGTAACAAGAAAATAAAGTTTCTACGATCTGATCGCGGAGGCGAATATTTGAGTTACGAGTTTGGCCTTCATTTAAAACAATGTGGAATAGTTTCACAACTCACGCCACCTGGAACACCACAGCGTAATGGTGTGTCCGAACATCGTAACCGTACTTTGTTAGATATGGTGCTATCTATGATGTCTCTTACCGATTTACCACTGTCGTTTTGGGGTCATGCATTAGAGACAGCTGCATTCACGTTAAATAGGGCACCATCTAAATCCGTTGAGATGACACCGTATGAACTGTGGTTTGGCAAGAAACCTAAGCTGTCGTTTCTTAAAGTTTGGGGTTGCAACACTTATGTCAAAAGGCTTCAGCCTGATAAGCTCGAACCCAAATCGGAGAAGTACGTCTTCATAGGATACCCTAAGGAAACAATTGGGTACACCTTCTACCATAGATCCGAAGGCAAGATCTTTGTTGCCAAGAATGGAACCTTTCTAGAGAAGGAGTTTCTCTCGAAAGAAGTGACTGGGAGGAAAGTAGAACTTGATGAGGTAATCATACCTTCTCTCGAATTGGAAAGTAGTTCATCAGAGAAAACCGTTCCCGTGATGCCTACACCAACTAGAGAGGAAGCTAATGATGATGATTATGAAACTTCAGATCAAGTTATTACAGAACTTCGTAGGTCAACTAGAACACGATCCACACCAGAGTGGTACGGGAATCCTGTACTGGAAGTCATGTTACTAGACCAAGGCGAACCTACGAACTATGAAGAAGCTATGATGAGCCCAGATTCCGACCGATGGCTTGAGGCCATGAAATCTGAGATAGGATCCATGTATGAGAACAAAGTGTGGACTTTGGTGGACTTGCCCGATGATCGGCGAGCCATAGAGAATAAATGGATCTTCAAGAAGAAGACTGATGCCGATGGTAACGTTACTATCTACAAGGCTCGACTAGTCGCAAAAGGTTTTCGACAAGTTCAAGGAGTTGACTACGATGAGACTTTCTCACCCGTAGCGATGCTTAAGTCCGTCTGAATCATGTTAGCAATTACCGCATTTTATGATTACGAAATCTGGCAAATGGACATCAAAACAGCATTCCTTAATGGATTTCTTAAAGAAGAGTTGTATATGATGCAACCAGAAGGTTTTGTCGATCCTAAAGGTGCTAAGAAAGTGTGCAAGCTCCAGCGATCCATCTATGGACTGGTGCAAGCATCTCGGAGTTGGAATATACGCTTTGATGAGGTGATCAAAGCATATGGTTTTATACAGACTTTCGGAGAAGCCTGTATTTACAAGAAAGTGAGTGGGAGCTCTGTAGCATTTCTAATATTATATGTGGATGACATATTGTTGATTGGAAATGATGTAGAATTTCTGGATAGCATAAAAGGATACTTGAATAAGAGTTTTTCAATGTAAGACCTCGGTGAAGCTGCTTATATATTGGGCATCAAGATCTATAGGGATAGATCGAGACGCTTAATAGGACTTTCACAAAGCACATACCTTGATAAAATTTTGAAGAAGTTCAAAATGGATCAGTCAAAGAAAGGGTTCTTGCCTGTGTTGCAAGGTGTGAAGTTGAGTAAGACTCAATGCCCGACCACTGTAGAAGATAGAGAGAAAATGAAAGTCATTCCCTATGCTTCAGCCATAGGTTCTATCATGTATGCTATGTTGTGTACCAGACCTAATGTGTGCCTTGCCATAAGTTTGGCAGGGAGGTACCAAAGTAATCCAGGAGTGGATCACTGGACAGCAATCAAGAACATCCTGAAGTACCTGAAAAGGACTAAGGATATGTTTCACGTTTATGGAGGTGACAAAGAGCTCGTCGTAAATGGTTACATCGATGCTAGTTTTGACACTGATCCGGATGACTCTAAGTCACAAACCGGATACGTATTTATATTGAATGGTGGAGCTGTCAGTTGGTGCAGTTCCAAGCAGAGCATCGTGGCGGGATCTACGTGTGAAGAGGAGTACATAGCTGCTTCGAAAGCAGCAAATGAAGGAGTCTGGATGAAGGAGTTCATATCCGATCTAGGTGTAATACCTAGTGCATCGGGTCCAATGAAAATCTTTTGTGACAATACTGGAGCAATTGCCTTAGCGAAGGAATCCAGATTTCACAAAAGAACCAAACACATCAAGAGACGCTTCAACTGCATTCGTGATCAAGTCAAGGAGGGAGACATAGAAATTTGCAAAATACATACGGATCTGAATGTAGCAGACCCGCTGACTAAGCCTCTTCCACGAGCAAAACATGATCAGCACCAAGACTCCATGAATGTTAGAATCATTACAATGTAATCTAGATTATTGACTCTAGTGCAAGTGGGAGACTGAAGGAAATATGCCCTAGAGGCAATAATAAAGTTGTTATTTTATATTTCCTTATTCATGATAAATGTTTATTATTCATGCTAGAATTGTATTGATCAGAAACCTAAATACATTTGTGAATACATACACAAACATTGTGTCCCTAGTGAGCCTCTACTTGACTGGCTCGTTGATCAAAGATGGTTAAGGTTGCCTGACCATGGACATGAGTTGTCATTTGATAACGGGATCACATCATTAGGAGAATGATGTGATGGACAAGACCCATCCATTAGCTTAGCATAATGATCGTTCAGTTTTATTGCTATTGCTTTCTTCATGTCAAATACATATTCCTTCGAATATGAGATTATGCAACTCCCGGATACTGGAGGAATGCCTTGTGTGCTATCAAACGTCACAATGTAACTTGATAAATCACCGTTATGGTTTTGATGCGTAGGTAAGAATGGTTCTTGCTAGAAGCTCGTAGCAGCCACGTAAAACTTGCAACAACAAAGTAGAGGACGTCTAACTTGTTTTTGCAGGGCATGTTGTGATGTGATATGGTCAAGATATGATGTGATATACATTGTTGTATGAGATGATCATGTTTTGTAAAAGTTATCGGCAACTGGCAGGAGCCTTATGGTTGTCGCTTTATTGTATGAAATGCAAATGCCCTGTAATTGCTTTACTTTATCACTATGCGTTAGCGATAGTTGTTGAACCAATAGTTGGCGAGACGACCACGACACAACGATGGAGATCAAGGTGTCGAGCCGGTGACGATGGAGATCATGACGATGCTTTGGAGATGGAGATCAAAAGCACGAGATGATGATGGCCATATCATGTCACATATTTTGATTGCATGTGATGTTTATCTTTTATGCATCTTATTTTGCTTAGTACGGTGGTAGCATTATAAGATGATCCCTTCACTAAATTTCAAGGTATAAGTGTTCTCCCTGAGTATGCACCGTTGCGACAGTTCGTCGTGTTGAGACACCACGTGATGATCGGGTGAGATAGACTCTACGTTCAAATACAACGGGTGCAAGACAGTTTTGCACATGCGGAATACTCGAGTTAAACTTGACGAGCCTGGCATGTACAGACATGGCCTCGGAACACTGGAGACCGAAAGGTCGAACGTGAATCATATAGTAGATATGATCAACATAGATATGTTCACCATTGATGACTACTCCATCTCACGTGATGATCGGACATGGTTTAGTTGATTTGGATCACGTATCATTTAGATGACTTGAGGGATGTCTATCTAAGTGGGAGTTCTTAAGTAATTTGATTAATTGAACTTAATTTATCATGAACTTAGTCCTGATAGTTTTTGCATATCTATGTTGTAGATCAATGGCCCGTGCTACCGTTCCCTTGAATTTTAATGCGTTCCTAGAGAAAGCTAAGTTGAAAGATGATGGTAGCAACTACATGGACTGGATCCGTAACTTGAGGATTATCCTCATTGCTGCACAGAAGAATTATGTCCTTGATGCACCGCTAGGTGTACCACCCCCCAGCAACTGCGGACGTTGTGAACGCCTAGCACTCGCGAGTTGATGACTACTCGATAGTTCAGTGTGGCATGCTTTAAGGCTTAGAATCGGGACTTCAAAGGCGTTTTGAACGTCATGGAGCATATGAGTTGTTCCAGGAGTTGAAGTTAATATTTCAAGCAAATGCCCAAGTTGAGAGATATGAAGTCTCCAACAAGTTCTATAGCTGCAAGATGGAGGAGAACAGTTCTGTCAGTGAACACATACTCAAAATTTCTGGGTATCATAATCACTTGACTCAGCTGGGAGTTAATCTTCCAGATGATAGTGTTATTGACAGAGTTCTCCAATCACTGCCACCAAGCTACAAAGGCTTCGTGATGAACTATAATATGCAAGGGATGGAGAAGACAATTCCCGAGCTCTTTGCAATGCTCAAAGCTGCGGAGGTAGAAATCAAGAAGGAGCATCAAGTGTTGATTGTTAACAAGACCACTAGTTTCAAGAAAAAGGGCAAGGGAAAGAAGGGGAACTTCAAGAAGAATGGCAAGAAAGTTGCCACTCCCGGGAAGAAGCCCAAAGCTGGACCCAAGCATGAAACTGAGTGCTTCTACTGCAAAGGGACTGGTCACTGGAAGCGGAACTGCCCCAAGTATTTGGCGGATAAGAAGGATGGCAAAGTGAACAAAGGTATATTTGATATACATGTTATTGATGTGTACCTTACTAATGCTCGTAGTAGCACCTGGGTATTTGATACTGGCTCGGTTGCTCATATTTGTAACTCGAAACAGGAGCTACGGATTAAACGAAGATTGGCTAAGGATGAGGTGACGATGCGCGTCGGGAATGGTTCCAAGGTCGATGTGATCGCCGTCGGCACGCTACCTCTACATCTACCATTGGGATTAGTTTTAGACCTGAATAATTGTTATTTGGTGCCAGCGTTGAGCATGAACATTATATCTGGATCTTGTTTAGTGCGAGACGGTTATTCATTTAAATCAGAGAATAATGGTTGTTTAATTTATATGAGTAATATCTTTTATGGTCATGCACCCTTGAAGAATGGTCTATTTTTGTTGAATCTCGATCGTGGTGATACACATATTCATAATATTGATGCCAAATGATGCAAAGTTGATAATGATAGTGCAACATATTTGTGGCACTGCCGTTTAGGTCATATTGGTGTAAAGCGCATGAAGAAACTCCATGCAGATAGGCTTTTGGAATCACTTGATTATGAATCATTTGATACTTGCGAACCTTGCCTCATGGGCAAGATGACTAAAACTCCGTTCTCCGGAACAATGGAGCGAGCTAATGACTTATTGGAAATAATACATACCGATGGCGGGTATCGTTATTTTCTGACCGTCACAGATGATTCGAGTAGATATGGGTATATCTACTTGATGAAACACAAGTCTGAAACATTTGAAAAGTTCAAAGAATTTCAAAGTGAAGTGGAGAATCATCGTAACAAGAAAATAAAGTTTCTACAATCTGATCGTGGAGGCGAATATTTGAGTTACGAGTTTGGCCTTCATTTAAAACAATGTGGAATAGTTTCACAACTCACGCCACCTGGAACACCACAGCGTAATGGTGTGTCCGAACGTCGTAACCGTACTTTATTAGATATGGTGCGATCTATGATGTCTCTTATCGATTTACCACTATCGTTTTGGGTTATGCATTAGAGACAGCTGCATTCACGTTAAATAGGGCACCGTCTAAATCCGTTGAGACAACACCGTATGAACTGTGGTTTGGCAAGAAACCTAAGTTGTTGTTTCTTAAAGTTTGGGGTTGCGACACTTATGTCAAAAGGCTTCAGCCTGATAAGCTCGAACCCAAATCGGAGAAGTGCGTCTTCATAGGATACCCTAAGGAAACAATTAGGTACACCTTCTACCACAGATCCGAAGGCAAGATCTTTGTTGCCAAGAATGGAACCTTTCTAGAGAAGGAGTTTCCCTCGAAAGAAGTGAGTGGGAGGAAAGTAGAACTTGATGAGGTAATTGTACCTTCTCTCGAATTGGAAAGTAGCTCATCATAGAAAACTGTTCCCGTGATGCCTACACCAACTAGAGAGGAAGCTAATGATGATGATCATGAAACTTCAGATCAAGTTACTACAGAACTTCATAGGTCAACCAGAACACGATCCGCACCAGAGTGGTACGGGAATCCTGTACTGGAAGTCATATTACTAGACCAAGGCGAACCTACGAACTATGAAGAAGCTATGATGAGCCCAGATTCCGACAGATGGCTTGAGGCCATGAAATCTGAGATAGGATCCATGTATGAGAACAAAGTGTGGACTTTGGTGGACTTGCCTGATGATCGGCAAGACATAGAGAATAAATGGATCTTTGATACGTCCATTTGGCATCATGCTTTTATATCAATATTTATTGCATTATGGGCTGTTATTACATGTTATGGCACAATACTTATGCCTTTTCTCTCTTATTTTACAAGGTTTACAAGAAGAGGGAGAATGTCGGCAGCTGGAATTCTGGGCTGGAAAAGGAGCAAATATTAGAGACCTATTCTGCACAACTTCAAAAGTCCTGAAACTTCACGGAGAGTCATTTTGGATTTAATAAAAAATATTGGGTGAAGAAAGTACCAGAGGGGGGCCACCTGCCATCCACAAGGGTGGAGGGCGCGCCCCCGTCCTTGTGGGCCACCTAGCAGGCCCCCGACGCCCATCTTCTGCTATATGGTGTGTTTTGACCTGGAAAAAATAAGAAGGAAGCTTTCGGGATGAAGCACCGCCGTCTTGAGGCGGAACCTGGGCAGAAGCAATCTAGGGCTCTGGCGGAGCTGTTCTGCCGGGGAAACAACCCTCCGGGAGGGGGAAATCATCGCCATCGTCATCACCATCGATCCTCTCATCGAGAGGGGGTCAATCTCCATCGACATCTTCACCAGCACCATCTCCTCTCAAACCCTAGTTCATCTCTTGTACCCGATCTTTGTCTCAAAACCTTAGATTGGTACCTGTGGGTTGCTAGTAGTGTTGATTACTCCTTGTAGTTGATGCTAGTTGGTTTATTCGGTGGAAGATCATTTGTTCAGATCCTTAATGATAATTAATACTCCTCTGATTATGAACATGAATATGCTTTGTGAGTAGTTACGTTTGTTTCTGAGGACATGGGAGAAGTCTTGTTATAAGTAATCATGTGAATTTGGTATTCGTTCGATATTTTGATGAGATGTATGTTGTCTCTCCTCTAGTGGTGTTATGTGAACGTCGACTACATGACACTTCACCATGATTTGGGCCTAGGGGAAGGCATTGGGAAGTAATAAGTAGATGATGGGTTGCTAGAGTGACAGAAGCTTAAACCCTAGTTTATGCGTTGCTTCGTAAGGGGCTGATTTGGATCCATATGTTTCATGCTATGGTTAGATTTATCTTAATTCTTCTTTCGTAGTTGCGGATGCTTGCGAGAGGGGTTAATCATAAGTGGGAGGCTTATCCAAGGAAGGGCAGCACCCAAGCACCGGTCCACCCACATATCAAATTATCAAAGTAACGAACGCGAATCATATGAGCATGATGAAAACTAACTTGACAACAATTCCCATGTGTCCTCGGGAGCGCTTTGCTTTATATAAGAGTTCGTCCAGGCTTGTCCTTTACTACAAAGTTTTAAAGAAGTTCAAAATGGATCAGTCAAAGAAAGGGTTCTTGCCTGTGTTGCAAGGTGTGAAGTTGAGTAAGACTCAATGCCCGACCACTGCAGAAGATAGAGAGAAAATGAAATTCATTCCCTATGCTTCAGCCATAGGTTCTATCATGTATGCTATGCTGTGTACCAGGCCTGATGTGTGCCTTGCCATAAGTTTGGCAGGGAGGTACCAAAGTAATCCAGGAGTGGATCACTAGACAGCGGTCAAGAACATCCTGAAGTACCTGAAAAGGACTAAGGATATGTTTCTCGTTTATGGAGGTGACAAAGAGCTCGTCGTAAATGGTTACGTCGATGCTAGTTTTGACACTGATCCGGATGACTCTAAGTCACAAACAGGATAAGTATTTATATTGAATGGTGGAGCTATCAGTTGGTGTAGTTCCAAGCAGAGCGTCGTGGCGGGATCTACGTGTGAAGCGGAGTACATAGCTGCTTCGGAAGCAGCAAATGAAGGAGTTCATATCTGATCTAGGTGTAATACCTAGTGCATCGGGTCCAATGAAAATCTTTTGTGACAATACTAGAGCAATTGCCTTAGCGAAGGAATCCAGATTTCACAAAAGAACCAAACACATCAAGAGACGCTTCAACTCCATCCGTGATCAAGTCAAGGAGGGAGACATAGAGATTTGCAAAATACATACGGATCTGAATGTAGCAGACCCGTTGACTAAGCCTCTTCCACAAGCAAAACATGATCAGCACCAAGACTCCATGGGTGTTAGAATCATTACAATGTAATCTAGATTATTGACTCCAGTGCAAGTGGGAGACTAAAGGAAATATGCCCTAGAGGCAATAATAAAGTTGTTATTTTTTATTTCCTTATTCATGATAAATGTTTATTATTCATGCTAGAATTGTATTGATCGGAAACCTAAATACATGTGTGAATACATAGACAAACACTGTGTCCCTAGTGAGCCTCTACTTGACTAGCTCATTGATCAAAGATGGTTAAGGTTTCCTAACCATGGACATGAGTTGTCATTTGATAACGGGATCACATCATTAGGAGAATGATGTGATGGACAAGACCCATCCGTTAGCTTAGCATTATGATAGTTCAATTTTATTGCTATTGCTTTCTTCATGTCAAATACATATTCCTTCGACTATGAGATTATGCAACTCCCGGATACCAGAGGAATGTCTTGTGTGCTATCAAACGTCACAACGTAACTGGGTGATTATAAAGATGCTCTACAGGTATCTCCGAAGGTGTTTGTTGGGTTGGCATAGATTGAGATTATGATTTGTCACTCTGAGTATCGGAGAGGTATCTCTGGGCCCTATCGGTAATGCACATCATAAGAAGCCTTGCAAGCAAAGTGACTAATGAGTTACTCACAGGATGATGTATTACGGAACGAGTAAAGAGACTTGCCGGTAACGAGATTGAACTAGGTATAAAGATACCGATGATCGAATCTCGGGCAAGTAACATACCGATGGACAAAGGGAATAGCGTATGTTGCCATAACGATTTGACCGATAAAGATCTTCGTAGAATATGTGGGAGCCAATATGAGCATCCAGGTTCCGCTATTGGTTATTGACCGGAGAAGTGTCTCGGTCATGTCTACATAGTTCTTGAACCCGTAGGGTCCGCACGCTTAACGTTCGATGACGATTTAGTATTATATGAGTCAATGTTATATTCATGCCCCAATCATGAGCTCCCAAGAGAAATTATTATTCAAAAATTTTATGCTCGGCTTTCTCATAATGATCGATCCATGCTCGATACTTCTTGTACTGGTTCTTTTATGAAGAAGACTATTGAATTCAAATGGGATTTATTGGAAAGAATTAAACGCAACTCTGAAGATTGGGAACTCGGCGAAGCTAAGGAGTCAGATATAAACCTTAAGTTTGATTGTGTTAAATCTTTTATGGATACCGATGCTTTTTGTGATTTTAGCACTAAATATGGACTTGACTCTGAGATAGTAGCTTCTTTCTGTGAATCATTTGCTACTCATGTTGATCTCCCTAGGGAGAAGTGGTTTAAATATCATCCTCCCATTGAAGCTAAAGTAGTTGAACCTATTAAAGTTGAAGAAGAAACTATTACTTATAATGTTGATCATATTGTTCCTACTGCTTATATTGAGAAACAACCTTTTCCTGTTAGAATAAAGGATCATGCTAAAGCTTCAACTGTGGTTCGTAAGAGTTATACTAGAACACCTACACCCCCTGAGCAAATTAAAGTTGAACCTAGTATTGCTATGGTTAAAGATCTCTTGGTTGATAATATTGATGGGCATGTTATTTATTTCTGTGATGAAGTTGCTAATTGCTAAACCCGATAGTAAAGATAAACATAGACCCGTTGTTGGCATGCCTGTTGTTTCAGTTAAAATAGGAGATCATTGTTATCATGGCTTATGTGATATGGGTGCTAGTGTGAGTGCAATTCCTTTTTCCTTATATAAAGAAATTATGAATGATATTGCACCTGCTGAGATAGAAGATATTGATGTTACTATTAAACTTGCCAATAGAGATACTATTTCACCAATTGGGACTGTTAGAGATGTTGAAGTCTTGTGTGGGAAAATAAAATACCCTACTGATTTTCTTGTTCTTGCTTCCCCACAAGATGACTTTTGTCCCATTATATTTGGTAGACCTTTCTTGAATACTGTTAATGCTAAGATAGATTGCGAGAAAGATATTGTTACTGTCAGTTTAGGGGATACGTCTCATGATTTTAATTTCTCTAAATTTCACAGACAACCCCATGATAAAGAATTGCCTAGTAAGGATGAAATTATTGGTCTTGCTTCTATTGACATGCCTCCTACTAATCCTTTAGAACAATATTTGCTAGACCATGAGAATGATATGTTTATGAATGAAAGAAGGGAAATAGACGAGATATTCTTTAATCAAGGGCCTATTTTGAAACACAATTTGCCTATTGAAATCCTTGGGGATCCTCCTCCACCCAAGGGTGATCCCGTGTTTGAGCTTAAACAATTACCGGATACTTTGAAATATGCTTATCTCGATGAAAAGAAGATATATCCTGTTATTATTAGTGCTAACCTTTCAGAGCATGAAGAAACGAAATTATTGAAAACGCTAAAGAAGCACCATGCCGCTATTGGATATACTCTTGATGATCTTAAGGGCATTAGCCCCACTCTATGTCAGCACAAAATTAATTTGGAGAATGATGCTAAACCAGTTGTTGATCACCAATGACGGTTAAATCCTAAGATGAAAGAAGTGGTAAGAAATGAAATACTAAAGCTTCTGGAGGCAGGTATAATTTATCCTATTGCAGATAGTAAGTGGGTAAGTCCTGTTCATTGTGTCCCTAAGAAGGGAGGTATTACTGTTGTTCCTAATGATAAGAATGAATTGATCCCACAAAGAATTGTTACAGGTTATAGAATGGTAATTGATTTTCGCAAATTAAATAAAGCTACTAGAAAAGATCATTACCCTCTACCTTTTATTGATCAAATGCTAGAAAGATTATCCAAACATACACATTTTTGCTTTCTAGATGGTTATTCTGGTTTTTCTCAAATACCTGTGTTAAAAGATGATCAGGAAAATACCACTTTTACGTGCCCTTTCGGTACCTTTGCTTATAGATGTATGCCTTTTGGTTTATGCAATGCACCTGCTACCTTTCAAAGATGTATGACTGCTATATTCTCTGATTTTTGTGAAAAGATTGTTGAGGTTTTCATGGATGATTTATCCGTTTATGGAACTTCTTTTGATGATTGCTTAAGCAACCTTGATCGAGTTTTGCAGAGATGTGAAGAAACTAATCTTGTCTTGAATTGGGAGAAGTGCCACTTTATGGTTAATGAAGGTATTGTTTTGGGGCATAAAATTTCTGAAAGAGGTATTGAAGTTGATAAAGCTAAAGTAGATGCCATTGAAAAGATGCCGTGTCCTAAAGATATCAAAGGTATAAGAAGTTTCCTTGGTCATGCTGGTTTCTATAGAAGGTTTATTAAAGACTTCTCTAAAATTTCTAGGCCTCTCACTAATCTCTTGCAAAAAGATGTTCCTTTTGTTTTTTATGATGATTGTGTAGAAGCATTTGAAATACTTAAGAAAGCCTTGATTTCTGCACCTATTGTTCAGCCACCTGATTGGAATTTACCCTTTGAAATTATGTGTGATGCTAGTGATTATGTTGTTGGTGCTGTTCTAGGGCAAAGAGTTGATAAGAAATTAAATGTTATTCATTATGCTAGTAAAACTCTAGACAGTGCCCAGAGGAATTATGCTACTACTGAAAAAGAATTTTTAGCAGTTGTCTTTGCTTGTGATAAGTTCAGATCCTATATTGTTGATTCCAAAGTAACTGTTCACACTGATTATGCTGCTATTAAATATCTTATGGAAAAGAAAGATGCTAAACCTAGACTTATTATGTGGGTTCTCTTGCTACAATAATTTGATTTGCATATTATTGATAGAAAGGGAGCTGAGAACCCCGTTGCAGACAACTTGTCTAGGTTAGAAAATGTTCTTGATGACCCACTGCCTATTGATGATAGCTTTCCTGATGAACAATTAGCTGTCATAAATGCTGCCCGTAATACTCCATGGTATGCTGATTATGCTAATTACATTGTTGCTAAATTTATACCACCTAGTTTCACATACCAGCAAAAGAAAAGGTTTTTCTATGATTTAAGACATTACTTTTGGGATGACCCACACCTTTATAAAGAAGGAGTAGATGGTGTTATTAGATGTTGTGTACCTGAGCATGAACAGGAACAGATCCTACACAAGTGCCACTCCGAGTCTTACGGAGGACACCACGCTGGAGATAGAACTGCACATAAGGTATTGCAATCTGGTTTTTATTGGCCTACTCTCTTCAAGGATGCTCGTAAGTTTGTCTTGTCTTGTGATGAATGCCAGAGAATTTGTAATATTAGTAGACGTCAGGAAATGCCTATGAATTATTCACTTGTTATTGAACCATTCGATGTTTGGGGCTTTGATTATATGGGACCTTTTCCTTCCTCTAATGCGTATACCCATATTTTAGTTGCTGTTGATTATGTTACTAAGTGGGTAGAAGCTATTCCAACTAGTAGTGCTGATCATAACACTTCTATTAAGATGCCTAAAGAAGTTATTTTTTCGAGGTTTGGAGTCCCTAGATATTTGATGACTGATGGTGGTTCACATTTTATTCATGGTGCTTTCCGTAAATTTCTTGCTAAGTATGATGTTAACCATAGAATTGCATCTCCATATCATCCTCAGTCTAGTGGTCAAGTAGAATTGAGCAATAGAGAGATTAAATTGATTTTGCAAAAGACTGTTAATAGATCTAGAAAGAATTGGTCTAAGAAACTTGATGATGCATTATGGGCTTATAGAACTGCTTATAAAAACCCAATGGATATGTCTCCATATAAAATGGTTTATGGAAAGGCTTGTCACTTACCTCTTGAACTAGAACACAAAGCTTATTGGGCTATTAAAGAGCTCAACTATGATTTCAAACTTGTCGGTGAGAAGAGGTTATTTGACATAAGCTCGCTTGATGAATGGAGAACCCAAGCCTATGAGAATGCCAAGTTGTTTAAAGAAAAAGTTAAAAGATGGCATGACAAGAAGATACAAAAGTGTGAGTTTAATGTAGGTGATCATGTTTTGCTATACAACTCTCGTTTATGATTTTTTGCAGGAAAGCTTCTCTCTAAATGGGAAGGTCCTTACATTATCGAGGAGGTCTATCATTCCGGTGCCATAAAAATCAACAACGCCGAAGGCACAAATCCAAAGGTGGTAAACGGTCAAAGAATCAAACATTATATCTCAGGTACTCCCATAAATGTTGAGACCAATATAATTGGTACCGTAACACTGGAGGAGTACATAAGGAACACTTTCCAGAACGTTTCAGACTCCGAAAAGGAATAGGTATGTGGTACGTTAAGTAAACCGACTCTAAAACATTTCCAATGATAATTTTTCTCTGTTTTGGAATATTTAAAAAATTAGGAAAATTAAAAGTAGTCCGAAGGAGACACAAGGCGACCACAAGGGTGGAGGGCGCGCCCCCCGACCTTGTGGCCACCTCGTGTGCCCTCCGGACTCCGTTTTCTTGCACAATACTTTTTTTGGTCGGTAAAAATTCATTATATAATCTCCCGAAGGTTTTGACCACCGTACCATGGCAAAATCTCCTGTTTTCGTTTTGAGCTGTTTCTGTAGCAGTTTTGGAGTAAGATGTCGTCCCAAGATTCAGAGGGAGAGAGCTATGTAGCTAATTACATTTTAGACCCCAAGGTTTATGGGGATGTGGAGCATTATGGTTGGACCACGGATGAAGAAGAGTACTATGACCGGAAAGGAAAAGAAGAGACAAGTTCCGATGAAGAGGAAGTCCCACTACCCCAACCTAGGGACATGCACGTGGAGTTCAAAAAGTCAAGTCTTCCTAATAGAGCAAAGATACCTAAGTTCGAGTTTATCCCTTTTCGTCTCTTGCAGGAAAACAAACAGGAACTATGTAAAAAGATATTAAGGCTTGAGCAGGAGATCAATGACTTAAGGGAGGAAAATGCTATCCTCAAGCGCAAGCTGAGAAGGAAGGATACAACATCATCAACCCCAACATCATCACCTCCGAAGAAAGGGACATAAATACATGGGTATGGGCACTCCCCTTGGCAACTGCCAAGCTTGGGGGAGGTGCCCCGGTATCGTATCACCATCACACCTTTACTTTTATCATTTTTCTTAGTTCGATCCTTTTGGTTATATCTTGATCTAGTAGAATAAAGTTTTAGTATGATCTAGCTTTGAGTTTTGTTTTGATCTCTATCTATGTAATCGAGTCCGTGAGTTATATAACAAAGAGTAGTTTTGAGTTGAGGGCTTTGTTTTCTTGCTATGATCTTGAGGGAATAAAATAATAAAAAGAAATAAAAAGATCATATATTGATCTTATGGAGAGTAATGACTTCACATATAAAGAGTATGATGAATAAAATTTGTTGGGAGTTGACAAACATAGTTTTGGTCATTGTTGCAATTAATACGAAGTAATAAAGAAAGAGAGGCTTCACATATAAATATACTATATTGGACATCTTTTGTAATTGTGAGCACTCATCAAAATATGACATGCTAAGAAGTTGATGTTGGACAAGGGTAATGTCAACGTAATGGGTTATGTTTTCTTATATCCGAATAGAAGTTATATTATCATGGATCCTCCAACATGTTGAGCTTGCCTTTCCCTCTCATGCTAGCCAAATTCTTTGCACCAAGTAGAGATACTACTTGTGCTTCCAAACATCCCTAAACCCAGTTTTGCCATGAGAGTCCACCATACCTACCTATGGATTGAGTAAGATCCTTCAAGTAAGTTGTCATCGGTGAAAGCAATAAAAATTGCTCTCTAAATATGTATGATCTATTAGTGTGAAGAAAATAAGCTTTATACGAACTTGTGATATGGAAGAAATAAAAGCGACGGACTGCATAATAAAGTTCTTTATCACAAGCGGCAATATAAAGTGACGTTCTTTTGCATTAAGATTTTGTGCATCCAACCATAAAAGCGCATGACAACCTCTGCTTCCCTCTGCGAAGGGCCTATCTTTTACTTTTATCTTCTACCCTTATACAAGAGTCATGGTGATCTTCACCTTTCCTTTTTTTTACACTTTTTCCTTTTGGCAAGCACTATGTGTTGGAGAAAGATCCAGATATATATATCCACTCGGATGTAGGTTATCATAAGGTATTATTGTTGACATTACCCTTGAGGTAAAAGGTTGGGAGGCGAAACTATAAGCCCCTATCTTTCTCTGTGTCCGATGGAACCTTTGAACCCATAAGTATCGCGTGAGTGTTAGCAATTGTGAAAGACTAAATGATAGTTGAGTATGTGGACTTGCTGAAAAGCTCTTATATTGACTCTGTAACACCCCATGTATTAAGTTACAGTAATCACCCTATTGATTATCCCATGTCATCATGATCAACAGTGCTTAATCATCATTAGTATCATATCTCTTTTCAAATTCAAATTCAAATGGAAATTCAAACTGAAAGTGAAAATAAAAGTTGTTCAAATTTGAAAACTAAATTATTCAAAATATTGTAAATAATCCAGAGACAATTCTAAAATTATATTCAACATATACTAAATAAATTATGTGACTCTAACAACCACAAAACAGAGTTATTTAACCCTTATTCTCTTATTTAAAATCCAAATAAAATCATTTGTACTCCAAACCATTTTCTAACAATGTCTAATGTTGCACTGTGAATATTTGGGCAAGTCTCATATTTTACCAAAAGTCATTTGAAATAAAAACAAAAGACAAACAAAACATAACAGGAAAAGGAAAATAGAAAAGGGAGAAGAAGCCCACTGTGCCCGGACCGCAAGTGCACAGTGGCGGCCCAGCCCAACTAGCCCCCCCCCCCTCCCCTACCTCCTGACGCCACAGGCGCGCTGTCGAACAGCTAGCGCGCGCGCGCCCGGCCCCCCCTGTCCCCTCTCCGAGCGGTCGACAGCGGCCTCGCCTCGTCAGGGAGGATAAAGAGCATCTCCCGCGCCCCCCTGGCCTCCCCTCCCCTCACTTCTCCCTCTCCTTCCTCTGCTCCCCCTCGCCCGAGCGCAACCATGGCCGCCACCGCGGCGTAGCCACGGCCACTGTGCTCCTCTCGCCACCTCTCCGTGTCCCCAAGCTTCGCCGCGCTCCTCTTCGTCTTCTGCGCCGACCAACCGAAGCCGGGAGCCGTTGTGTCGAGCGCCACGAGATCGCCATCTCCCTCTGCGCCGACGAACCCCTCCGGCGATTGAGCCCCTCTGCTGCTCCTAAGCCTCTCGCCGGGCCTTCTTGCGCCCACACTGTGAGCCCCTCCCCCTCTCCCCTCTCTCAAGTAGGCCGCCTTCCTCTCTAGCTCGCTCGCCGCTACCGCTGTAGCTCGCCACTGCCCCGCTCCATAGCCGTCGTGGCCATGCTCGCCGTTGAGCTCAACCGAGCACGGCGCCATGCCCAGCACACTGCGAGGAGCCCGACGCACACACACCCGCACGCCCCCATGCCTCGTATCCGCGCGCTCGATCTCGCCCGAGTCCCGGTGTCCGCCCCGCTCGACGCCGGCGACGCTACAACCCGCCTACGGCCATGTCTCCACCACCAGTCGATGCGCCGTCGCTTGGGCGTTCGAACGCGCCCGCTTGCGCCCGGTTTGGTCGCCTATAGGCGATTCCCCATGCGCGCCCGACCCCTCCGCCGTGGTTTTGACCACCGGCGGCTAAACGCCGGCGCGCCACCGCCCGCGCTTACATGGCCGGCCCAGGGCCACCCCCCTGGGTCACTGACCCGTGGGCCCCCTTGACCAGTTGACCGAGTCAACTGCGCTGACTGGGCTGGCCCAGTCGCTGACATATGGGGCCCACCCCCCTGTTAACTAATTATTTTGATTAAGTTAATAAGTTTAACCTAATTACACACTGACGTGTGGGCCCAGTAGCTTAATTAGCTAATTAGTTAAAATTAACTCTGTTTAGAATAATCAGAGGCTGATGTGTGGGTCCCACTGGACCCACAGGTCAGATTTGACCCTGGTCAGCCGACCGTTGACTGCTGATGTCAGCATTACGTCACGACGATGTCACCCTGTACTGTTCTGGATAATGTTGATTTAATTAAATCCAGAAATTCCAGAAATTAATAAAAACTTTAGAAGATCATATCTTTTAAACCGTAACTCCGATGCAAATAATTTATATATGAAAAATGCTCAGAATTTCGAGACAGATCCAATTTCATGGTCTGTTCGTCCGTCACGCGTCCCTAGCTACCCGAACATGGAACCATTCCCCTCCGGTCATCTGTCTGACAACTGTCCGGAACCGAGAAAACATTCCCGGATGTTTTCCCTCTTCACCTAAATCGTGTAGCACCACGTCAGAACACCCCCTAGCTCTGCGTAGTGTCGTGACATGCTCTTGTTTGCTTTGTATTTACTGTTTCTTCCCCCTCTTCTCTCTCGGTAGACCCTGACACCGACGTCGTCCCCGAGACCGACGCAACTCAGGAGCCCGACGATACCATTGATGACCTTGCCCTTGCCGCCGAGCAACCAGGCAAGCCCGCCCTTTGATCATCCCGATATCGCCCATTCTATTTTCTCATGCTTGCATTAGAATTGCTGTTGCTACTGCTTTACCTATTCTGATGCATAGCCTGTTTATTGTAACCTGCTATTGAAACCTTACCTGCTTATCCTAAACTGTCTAGTATAGGCTGGGTAGAGACCTATCAGTGACCCCACTTATCCCGACTGCCCTCTGGATTACCTGAAGACCCCATCAACGGGATCGAAGACCAGGCCCCGGCACCGCACATCACCCCCTTAGTTGTAACAACACTGCAGCGTTACTATCGAGTGCCGAGGGTGAAACCTCTTGTAGCACTTCTGATGTTAACTCTGTAGAGTAGCTATTCGGTCGTGGTCATCGAGGGTGATTCCTCCTTCACCGCTTCCGATAACGACGCCGTCGTATGACACCTCAAGTGTGAGCCCAGCGAGGGTGATTCCTCTGAGTTCACCTTGACGATTACATCGAGTAGGAATCCAACAAGGGTGATACCTCGGATTCCCCTGATGTTATGGACACACAGATAATTGGACTTTACACTGTTACTTGGAAAGGCGGGACGACCCTGAGGGGTACCCGCGTGTGATGTGAAGACGGGTTGCCTGGATGGTGCCCGAGTGATGGATACGAGGCGTGGCCGGGCATTCTTGGCCCTTGCCACAAGTCCTTGAGACGGGGCGACGGGGTCACATCGATCATGAGTCCCTGCTCGTTACCGCACCCCCAAGGTACTAATGGTTTGGATATGTGATCTGAGTGGGCCTCTGGCCCGATAGCACTAACCACCACGTGGGCATAGTATGGGCGTTCTGCATCGTATGCATCAGCCGAAAGCTCTGTCAGACGTTTAGTTCAGCATGGCGGCACAGACGGACCGGCGCCTTCCTGTAGTGTTGGTGCCTGGCTTCACCGTGTGCGCAACGACCCGGAGTGCACAGGGCGATGGCCAAGACCCCTGAGTGCTTAGGTTGTAGACCGGCGGGGACCTCTCTGCTGAGCTGTAGGTAGGGTTGTGGTGTGTCGCTTGGCCGAGGCCGGGCATGACCCGGAAAAGTGTGTCCGGCCGGAGTTAAGCGAGCGTGGTGGGTAAGTTGGTGCACCCCTGCAGGGAAGAACTAATCTATTCATAGCCGGATCCTCGGTAACGGACACTCGGAGTTGTATCCCGATCGATACAACTAGAATTAGATACTATGGCTCTGGGATTGCTTCTCGCAGGGAGTCGAGAAGGGATCTCCGGACGAGGTTGATAACTGTATGGCTTTGGGATTGTTTCTCGCAGGGAGTCGAGAAAGGATCTCTGGGTGAGGTTGAGACTTAATGATACTGCTACATTATATTGTACTGTTCTACTCTCTTCTATTGCTGCAAGACCGCTGAAGATGCTAGTCTTCGATAGGACTAGGATTTCCCCTCTATTCTGGCATTTCTGCAGCCCAGTCCACATATACAGCCACTCTTTGATAATGTTGCATATGTAGTGTAGATCCTTGCTTGCTGAGTACTTCGAATGAGTACTCACGGTTGCTTTGCTTTCTTTTCCCCCATATCCTTTTGATGCAACCAGATGACGGAGCCCTGAGACCGCTGCCCCGGTTGATGACTTCAGCTGCCACTTCTACCCCGAGGGTGGCTGCTACTACGAGCTGGCTGACTACCCGGAGTTGGATCGGAGGGCCCCAGGCAGGAGGCCTACGCCTCTCGATCGTAGTGTTTTTCTTTTGCCCCGCCTTCTAAGGGCTTATCTGTGTTTTCTTTTATATCTGTACTCAGATATTTGATGCTTCCGCTGACGCTTGTATGCGAGCTTATGTATTCGAGCCCTCGAGGCCCTTGGCTTGTAATATGAAGCTTGTATGACTTTATTTATGTTTTAGAGTTGTGTTGTGATATCTTCCCGTGAGTCCTTAGGTTTGATCGTGCGCATTTGCGTGTATGATTAGTGCACGATTAAGCCGGGGGCATCACAAGTTGGTATCAGAGCCGACTGCCTGTAGGAACCCCCTTTCCAACTCCTTGGCTGAAGTTGAGTCTAGTCATCAAAAACCGTTTTACTAACTTGGCTGTGTGGCTTACGGGCCCACGTCGCCTATTGGGTGGTATTAGAATCTTTTACTCCTTGACCTTTACTCTGGAACTCTGATCTCTCTTCTATTCGGGTTAAAATTTTACTAACTCCAACATTAGGTTCTCGTGATCACATCCACCCGGTGTTCTGAAAATTTCCCCCTTCCTTCAAGATTGCGGGCCAGGTTCTGCTTGCAGGATCCTCTTATCGAGGGCACCCTGTGTTGTCACTTGCAGATTCCTCGCCCCAGCAATTTCTCCGACGTGGATGTAGCCTTTGCTATGTCACGTTGTTGTAATCCTCACCGCGTGCCTGCGCGCTGCCTAGTTTGTCTAGCTGTGAGCGTTCCCGTGCGCTTACTATCCGTTTGAATCCAACTCTATGCATGGATTGGTATGTCTTTGACGACTACTATTATATATCTAATGCCTTTCCTGTTCTTTCTCGTGTTACATCATGAATAACTTCATACACCTGCAGTTTTAATTGCTAAACTGCCCCTGTTGAATTGGCAGGATGGCTGACGATCCCCCACCTCCACCTTATATTGCCGAAATGATGCAGCAGTTTGAACTGAACCGTCAGGTTATGACCGGGACATTGGCTTAGTTTCCAAACCAGAATGCTCATCAACAGCCTACCCCAATAATACTGCGAGAATTCGTGCGCCTCAATCCATCCACTTTTCACAGCTCGACTGATCCAATGGATGCTGATGATTGGCTCCGTGACATTGCCTTCCAGATGAAGTCGGCCAATGTTATCCCTGACAGTTACATCACCTATGCGACGTATCACCTGAGGGGATCAGCTGCTCAATGGTGGGAAAGCCACAAGGGTATGTTGCCTGCTGAAGCAGTAACCACTTGGCAGGAATTCCAGTCAGCTTTTCGTGCACGGTACATTCCTCAAGGTCTGATGGACCAGAAGAAGCAGGAGTTTCGCAAACTCTCTCAGGGCACAATGACTGTGGATGAATATCAGAGGAAGTTTCTCGAATTGTCCCGCTATGCTGAAGATGACGTCTGCACTGACGCACGCAAGCAGGAGAAATTCCGTGAAGGACTGCGTACTGATATAAACCTTGCACTTGCCGTCCATGATTGCACAGACTTCGCAACGCTTGTCAGCAAATCTTTCCAAGTTGAAACAGCTCTGACTAAATGCCAGGAGTCGCTCAAGCGCACTCGTGATGTTGGTTCGTCTTCGGGTCGACCTGCTCAGAAATGTCGAGTCTGGATCCCACATAATGTTCATCACCGACCTGCTCCAACACCAAGGCCGTCTTATGTTGCACCTCGTCTGCCTCCGCCGCCAAGACAGCTAACGATTCAGGGTGGACAATCCAATGTTGAGGCTCCTCTCCATAATGATGGTTTATGCCGCAAGTGTGGACAGCCCGGGCACCATGCTTTCAACTGTCATCAAGGTCAGCCTCAGAATGCATCACGTCATCCTGTTGTTCGTAGGAAGGGCCATCGGACCCATCATTCCAGGAATCGTAATGCCAGACTACCTGCTAATCAGCTTGTTCATGTCAACCAAGTCAACATGGAAGAAGCTCGACAGGACCCCAAAATTGTGATGGGCACCCTTCTAGTGAATTCAATCCCAGCTTCAGTCCTCTTTGATTCTGGAGCATCGCACTCCTTCATGTCCAAAAGTTTTGCGCAAAGCCATGATATACCTTTCAAGGAGATGTCCACCCCATTAGTAATCCAGTCACCTGGGGCTAATTGGCAAACTACCATGGTAAGCCACGGTAACCACATTGTGATCGGAGGATTGATGTTCCCCATTTCACTCATTGCTCTCAAGACCTCCAACATAGACATTATTCTGGGTATGGACTGGTTGAAGCCTCATAAAGCTTTGATTGACTGTGCCACTGAAACAGTCCGCCTCACACACCCTTCTGGCCAGACAGTCAAATACTCAGCCCGAATAGCTCAGGATGCTGAGACTCAAATATATGTTCTGAATGCATTGAACGCCTCACCTCTTGAAGGCATCGAGAACGTTCCAGTTGTTCATGATTTTCAAGATGTATTTCCAGAAGAACTTCCAGGAATACCACCTGCTAGAGCTGTCGAGTTTGTCATTGACTTGAAACCTGGCACTACTCCTATTGCGAAGCGTCCTTATAAGATGCCTCCGAACCACCTTCTCGAGCTTAAGGAAGAAATCGACACGTCACTTAAGAAAGGTTTCATCCGCCCCAGTTCCTCTGCTTGGGGAGCACCTTCACTCTTCGTTAAGAAGAAGGATGGAACTAACCGATTGGTTCAGGATTATCGGCCCATTAACCAAGCTACAATCCAGAACAAATATCCACTTCCTTGGATCAATGATTTGTATGATCAACTTGCTGGGTCATCGGTGTTCTCTAAACTCGACTTGAGGTTGGGATATCATCAGATCCGTGTTCGTGAAGAGGATATTCCCAAGACTGCATTTGTTACTCGCTATGGCTCCTACGAGTACACGGTCATGTCATTTGGCTTAACAAATGCTCCAGCCACATTCTCCCGTATAATGAATTACATTTTCATGGATTACCTCGACAAGTTCGTCGTGGTATATCTAGATGATATTCTGGTCTATTCTAAGAATAAAGAAGAACATGCCGAACACCTCCGTCTTGTACTGGAAAGGCTCCGACGACACCAGTTGTATGCCAAATACTCCAAATGTGAATTCTGGCTTTCTGAAGTAACTTACCTTGGTCATGTGATTTCCAAGGATGGAATTGCTGTTAACCTGGAACGAGTTCAAGCTATTCTTGACTGGACTCCTCCGAAGAACGTCAAGCAAGTGAGAAGTTTTCTCGGCCTTGCAAGCTATTGCCGTCGATTTGTCGAGAATTTTTCTAAGATTGCTAAGCCTTTGACTGATCTGCTTCACAAGGGCGTTAAGTTTGAATGGACAGACAAATGTCAGGAAAGTTTTCAAACACTCAAAGACAAGCTAACATCTGCCCCGAGTACTTGCTCCACCAGATTCCCGCAAAGATTTTGTAATTTATTGTGATGCATCCCGTGAAGGATTAGGCTGTGTCCTAATGCAAGAGCGTAAGGTGATTGCTTACGGCTCTCGACGGTTGCGCCCACATGAAGAAAATTATCAGGTACATGATCTAGAACTAGCTGCTGTCATCTATGCACTGCAGTTGTGGCGACATTACCTCCTCGGTAATCGTTGCGAGATATACACGGATCATAAAAGTCTGAAGTACTTGTTCACTCAACCATCTCTAAACCTCCGTCAGCAAAGATGGATGGAGGCCATTGCGGACTATGATTTGGGTATTTCTTATACCCCTGGCAAGGCTAACGTGATGGCTGATGCCTGAAGCCGCAAGTCCTATTGCGACAACCTCATGGTTAGGCGAGCTCAACCTCGTCTTTTTGAAGAACTGCGCAAGCTGAATCTGTGTATTGTTCCACAGGGTTCTCTTAATAACCTTGTGATACAACCAGATCTTGAGAAAGCTGTTAAGAGTGCGCAAGCTAAAGATGCTGAAATTGATCTAATGAAGAAAGACCTTCACCTAGAAAAGTACAGGGATTTCTCGCTGTCTGAAGATGGAACCTTGTATTTCAGAAACCGCATTGTGGTACCTCGCTTCGAGCTTATGACTGACAAGGTCATGAAGGAGGCACATGATACCCCGCTATCTATTCATCTGGGTAGCACCAAGATGTATCGTGATCTCCGTCAAAGGTACTGGTGGTCTAGAATGAAGCAGGACATTGCTCGCTATGTTGCTGAATGTGATGTGTGTCGTCGCGTTAAAGCAGAACATCAGAAGCCGGCTGGAATTCTGCAACCACTTCCCATTCCTCTATGGAAATGGGATAAGCTTCAGATGGATTTCATTACTGGCATTCCCAGGTCACAGAAGGGTCACGATGCTATTCTTGTCGTCGTCGACCAACTCTCTAAAGTTGCACACTTTCTGCCCGTCAAGGAAACTATCACTTCTAGTTAGTTAGCAGAGTTGTATATCTCCAGAATTGTTTCACTCCACGGTATTCCGAAGGAGATCAGTTCGGACCGTGGCGGTCTTTTCACCTCAAAGTTCTAGGAAAGTTTCCAAGAACCTATGGGAACTCATATTACCTGGAGTTCAGCTTATCACCCCCAATCCCAAGGCCAAGTCAAGCGAGTTAATCAAGTGCTTGAAGACATGCTTCGGGCTTGTGTTATTTCTTTCGGCAAGAAGTGGGAAGAATCTCTCCCGTATGTTGAGTTCTCGTATAACAATAGCTATCAAGCTAGCTTGAAAATGGCCCCCTTCGAAGTTCTATATGGACGTAAGTGTCGAACCCCTCTGAATTGGTCAGAAACTAAGGAACGACCGCTCGTGGGTTCGGATATTATTCAACACGCCGAAGAACAAGTTCGTATTGTCCGGGAAAATCTCAAGGCGGCTCAGGACCGCCAGAAGAGCAACTATGATCGCAAACGATGGGGTTTGACCTATCAACCTGGTGATCAAGCTTATCTACGTGTCACCCCTATGAAGGGCACTCACCGTTTCGGAATCAAGGGCAAGTTAGCTCCACGCTACATTGGTCCTTTCCGCATTGTTGCTAGACGTGGTCAGGTGGCATATAAATTGGAGTTGCCGCCGTAATTCTCTCATATCCACGACGTCTTCCATGTGTCGCAACTTCGTCGTTGCTTCAAGGAATCTCCGCACCGCGCACTGGATCACGAGATGCTCGAATTGCAAGATGATCTATCTTATAAGGAGCATCCGATCCGCATTCTCGATGAAGCTGAATGTCGGACCCGTCAGAAGGTTACCAAGTTCCTCAAAGTGCAGTGGTCAAATCATACTGAAGATGAAGCCACTTGGGAACGCGAGGATAATCTTCGTGCGGAATACCCCGAACTTTTTCCTTCTACCTCTTAATTCTCGGGACGAGAATTCTTGTTAGTGGAGGAGATTTGCAACACCCCATGTATTAAGTTACAGTAATCACCCTATTGATTATGCCATGTCATCATGATCAACGGTGCTTAATCATCATTAGTATCATATCTCTTTTCAAATTCAAATTCAAATGGAAATTCAAACTGAAAGTGAAAATAAAAGTTGTTCAAATTTGAAAACTAAATTGTTCATAATATTGTAAATAATCCAGAGACAATTCTAAAATTATATTCAACATATACTAAATAAATTATGTGACTCTAACAACCACAAAACAGAGTTATTTAACCCTTATTCTCTTATTTAAAATCCAAATAAAATCATTTGTACTCCAAACCATTTTCTAACAATGTCTAATATTGCACTGTGAATATTTGGGCAAGTCTCATATTTTACCAAAAGTCATTTGAAATAAAAACAAAAGACAAAAGGCAAACAAAAATAAAAAGAAAAAGGAAAATAGAAAAGGGAGAAGAAGCCCACTGTGCCCGGACCGCAAGTGCACAGTGGCGGCCCAGCCCAACTAGCCCCCCCTCCCCCTACCTCCTGACGCCGCAGGCGCGCTGTCGAACAGCTAGCACGCGCGCCCCCGGCCCCCCTGGCCCCTCTCCGAGCGGTCGACAGCGGCCTCGCCTCGTCCGGGAGGATAAAGAACATCTCCCGCGCCCCCTGGCCTCCCCTCGCCTCACTTCTCCCTCTCCTTCCTCTGCTCCCCCTCGCCCGAGCGCAACCATGGCCGCCACCGCGGCGTAGCCACGGCCACCGTGCTCCTCTCGCCGCCTCTCCGTGTCCCCAAGCTCTGCCGCGCTCCTCTTCGTCTTCTGCATCGACCAATCGAAGCCGGGAGCCGTTGTGTCGAGCGCCACGAGATCGCCATCTCCCTCTGCGCCGACGAACCCCTCCGGCGATAGAGCCCCTCTACTGCTCCTAAGCCCCTCGCCGGGCCTTCTTGCGCCCACTCTGTGAGCTCCTCCCCCTCTCCCGTCTCTCAAGTAGGCCGCCTTCCTCTCTAGCTCGCTCGCCGCTACCGCTGTAGCTCGCCACTGCCCCGCTCCATAGCCGCCGTGGCCATGCTCGCCATTGCACTCAGCCGAGCACGGCGCCGTGCCCAGCACGCTGCGAGGAGCCCGACGCGCACACACCCGCTCGCCCTCGTGCCTCGTAGCCGCGCGCTCGATCTCGCCCGAGTCCCGGCGTCCGCCCCGCTCGACGCCGGTGACGCTACAGCCCGCCTACTGCCATGTCTCCACCACCAGCCGACGCGCCATCGCCTGGGCGTTCGAACGCACCTGGTTGCGCCCGGTTTGGTCGCCTATAGGCGATTCCCCGTGCGCGCCCAACCCCTCCGCCGTGGTTTTGACCACCGGCGGCTAAACGCCGGCGCGCCACCACCCGCGCTAACGTGGCCGGCTCGGGGCCACCCCCCTGGGTCACTGACCCATGGGCCCCCTTGACCAGTTGACCGAGTCAACTGCGCTGACTGGGCTGGCCCAGTCGCTGACATATGGGGCCCACCCCCTGTTAACTAATTATTTTGATTAAGTTTATAAGTTTAACCTAATTACACACTGACGTGTGGGCCCAGTAGCTTAATTAGCTAATTAGTTAAAATTAACTCTGTTTAGAATAATCAGAGGCTGACGTGTGGGTCCCACTGGACCCACAGGTCAGATTTGACCCTGGTCAGCCGACCGTTGACTGTTGACGTCAGCATTACGTCACGATGATGTCACCCTGTACTGTTCAGGATAATGTTGATTTAATTAAATCCAGAAATTCCAGAAATTAATAAAAACTTTAGAAAATCATATATTTTAAATCGTAACTCCGATGAAAATAATTTATATATGAAAAATGCTCAGAATTCCGAGATGGATCCGAATACGCGGTCCGTTCGTCCATCACGCATCCCTAGCTACCCGAACATGGAACCGTTCCCCTTCGGTCATCTGTCTGACAACTGTCCGGAACCGGGAAAACATTCACGGATGTTTTCCCTCTTCACCTAAATCGTGTAGCACCACGTCAGAACACCCCCTAGCTCTCCGTAGTGTCATGACATGCTCTTGTTTGCTTTGTATTTACTGTTTCTTCCCCCTCTTCTCTCTCGGTAGACCCTGACACCGACGTCATCCCCAAGACCGACGCAACTCAGGAGCCCGACGATACCATTGATGACCTTGCCCTTGCCGTCGAGCAACCAGGCAAGCCCCCCCTTTGATCATCTCGATATCGCCCATTCTATTTTCTCATGCTTGCATTAGAATTGCTGCTGCTACTGCTTTACCTATTCTGATGCATAGCCTGTTTATTGTAACCAACTATTGAAACCTTACCTGCTTATCCTAAACTGTCTAGTATAGGCTGGGTAGAGACCTATCAGTGACCCCACTTATCCCGACTGCCCCGCTGGATTATCCGAAGACCCGATCAACGGGATCGAAGACCAGGCCCCGGCACCGCACATCACCCCCTTAGTTGTAACGACACTGCAGCATTACTATCGAGTGCCGAGGGTGAAACCTCTTGTAGCACTTCTGATGTTAACTCTGTAGAGTAGCTATTTGGTTGTGGTCATCGAGGGTGATTCCTCCTTCACCGCTTCCGATAACGACGCTGTCGTACGACACCTCAACTGTGAACCCAGCGAGGGTGATTCCTCCGAGTTCACCTTGACGATTACATCGAGTAGGAATCCAACGAGGGTGATACCTCGGATTCCCCTGATGTTATGGACACACAGATAATTTGGACTTTACACTGTTACTTGGAAAGGCGGGACGACCCTGAGGGGTACCCGCGTGTGATGTGAAGACGGGTTGCCTGGATGGTGCCCGAGTGATGGATACGAGGCGTGGCCGGGCATTCTTGGCCCTTGCCGCAAGTCCTCGAGACGGGGCGATGGGGTCACATCGATCGTGAGTCTCTGCTCGTTACCGCACCCCCAAGGTACTAACGGTTTGGATATGTGATCTGAGTGGGCCTCTGGCCCGATAGCACTAACCACCACGTGGGCATAGTATGGGCATTCTGCATCGTATGCATCAGCCGAAAGCTCTGTCAGACGTTCAGTTCAGCATGGCGGCACGGACGGACCGGCGCCTTCCTGTAGTGTTGGTGCCTGGCTTCATCGTGTGCGCAACGACCCGGAGTGCACGGGGCGATGGCCAAGACCCCTGAGTGCTTAGGTTGTAGACCGGCGGGGACCTCTCTGCTGAGCTGTAGGTAGGGTTGCGGTGTGTCGTTTGGCCGAGGCCGGGGATGACCCGGAAAAGTGTGTCCGGCCGGAGTTAAGCGAGCGTGGTGGGTAAGTTGGTGCACCCCTGCAGGGAAGAACTAATCTATGCATAGCCGGATCCTCGGTAACGGACACTCGGAGTTGTATCCCGATCGATACAACTAGAATTGGATACTATGGCTCTGGGATTGCTTCTCGCAGGGAGTCGAGAAGGGATCTCCGGACGAGGTTGATAACTGTATGGCTCTGGGATTGTTTCTCGCAGGGAGTCGAGAAAGGATCTCTGGGTGAGGTTGAGACTTAATGATACTGCTACATTATATTGTACTGTTCTACTCTCTTCTATTGCTGCAAGACCGCTGAAGATGCTAGTCTTCAATAGGACTAGGATTTCCCCTCTATTCTGGCATTTCTGCAGCCCAGTCCACATATACAGCCACTCTTTGATAATGTTGCATATGTAGTGTAGATCCTTGCTTGCTGAGTACTTCTGATGAGTACTCACGGTTGCTTTGCTTTCTTTTCCCCCATATCCTTTTGATGCAACCAGATGACGGAGCCCTGAGACCGCTGCCCCGGTTGATGACTTCAGCTGCCACTTCTACCCCGAGGGTGGCTGCTACTACGAGCTGGCCGACTACCCGGAGTAGGATCGGAGGGTCCCAGGAAGGAGGCCTACGCCTCTCGATCGTAGTGTTTTTCTTTTGCCCCGCCTTCTAAGGGCTTATCTGTGTTTTCTTTTATATCTGTACTCAGATATCTGTTGCTTCCGCTGACGCTTGTATGCGAGCTTATGTATTCGAGCCCTCGAGGCCCTTGGCTTGTAATATGAAGCTTGTATGACTTTATTTATGTTTTAGAGTTATGTTGTGATATCTTCCCGTGAGTCCTTAGGCTTGATCGTGCGCATTTGCGTGTATGATTAGTGCACGATTAAGCCAGGGGCGTCACAGACTCTTTCCGATGTTATGATAAATTGCAATTGCTTCAATGACTGAGATCATAATTTGTTAGTTTTCAATGAAGTTTTTGATTCATACTTTACCTTGTGAACAAATTGTTACTTTAGCATAAGAAATTATATGACAATATATGTTGTTGTTCTAAAGATGATCATGATGCCCTCATGTCCGTATTTTATTTTATCGACACCTCTATCTCTAAACATGTGGACATATTTTTCGATATCGGCTTTCGCTTGAGGACAAGCGAGGTCTAAGCTTGGGGGAGTTGATACGTCCATTTTGCATCATGCTTTTATATCAATATTTATTGCATTATGGGCTGTTATTACACATTATGGCACAATACTTATGCCTTTTCTCTCTTATTTTACAAGGTTTACAAGAAGAGGGAGAATGCCGGCAGCTAGAATTCTGGGCTGGAAAAGGAGCAAATATTAGAGACCTATTTTGCACAACTCCAAAAGTCCTGAAACTTCACGGAGAGTCATTTTGGATTTAATAAAAATTATTGGGCGAAGAAAGTACCAGAGGGGGGCCACCTGCCATCCACAAGGGTGGAGGGCGCGCCCCCCGTCCTTGTGGGCCACCTGGCAGGCCCTCGACGCCCATCTTCTGCTATATGGTGTGTTTTGACCTGGAAAAAATAAGAAGGAAGCTTTCGGGACGAAGCGCTGCCGTCTCGAGGCGGAACCTGGGCAGAAGCAATCTAGGGCTCCGGCGGAGCTGTTCTGCCGGGGAAACATCCCTCCGGGAGGGGGAAATCATCGCCATCGTCATCACCATCGATCCTCTCATCGAGAGGGGATCAATCTCCATCAACATATTCACCAGCACCATCTCCTCTCAAACCCTAGTTCATCTCTTGTACCCGATCTTTGTCTCAAAACCTCAGATTGGTACCTGTGGGTTGCTAGTAGTGTTGATTACTCCTTGTAGTTGATGCTAGTTGGTTTATTCGGTGGAAGATCATTTGTTCAGATCCTTAATGATAATTAATACTCCTCTGATTATGAACATGAATATGCTTTGTGAGTAGTTACGTTTGTTCCTGAGGACATGGGAGAAGTCTTGTTATAAGTAATCATGTGAATTTGGTATTCGTTCGATATTTTGATGAGATGTATGTTGTCTCTCCTCTAGTGGTGTTATGTGAACGTCAACTACATGACACTTCACCATGATTTGGGCCTAGGGGAAGGCATTGGGAAGTAATAAGTAGATGATGGGTTGCTAGAGTGACAGAAGCTTAAACCCTAGTTTATGCATTGCTTCATAAGGGCCTGATTTGGATACATATGTTTCATGCTATGGTTAGATTTATCTTAATTCTTCTTTCGTAGTTGCGGATGCTTGCGAGAGGGGTTAATCATAAGTGGGAGGCTTGTCCAAGGAAGGGCAGCACCCAAGCACCGGTCCACCCACATATCAAATTATCAAAGTAACGAACGCGAATCATATGAGCATGATGAAAACTAACTTGACAACAATTCCCATGTGTCCTCGGGAGCGCTTTGCTTTATATAAGAGTTCGTCCAGGCTTGTCCTTTGCTACAAAAAGGATTGGGCCACCTTGCTGCACCTTGTTTACTTTTGTTACTTATTACCCGTTACGAATTATCTTATCACACAACTATCTGTTACCGATAATTTCAGTGCTTGCAGAGAATACCTTGCTGAAAACCGCTTGTCATTTCCTTCTGCTCCTCGTTGGGTTCAACACTCTTACTTATCGAAAGGACTACGATAGATCCCCTATACTTGTGGGTCATCAATCTTCAAGAAGAAGACTGACGCCGATGGTAATGTTACTATCTACAAAGCTCGACTTGTCGCAAAAGGTTTTCGGCAAGTTCAAGGAGTTGACTACAATGAGACTTTCTCACCCGTAGAGACGCTTAAGTCCGTCCGAATCATGTTAGGAATTGCCGCATTTTATGATTATGAAATCTGGCAAATGGACGTCAAAACTGCATTCCTTAATGGATTTCTTAAAGAAGAGTTGTATATGATGCAACCAGAAGGTTTTGTCGTTTCTAAAGGTGCTAACAAAGTGTGCAAGCTCCAGCGATCCATCTATGGACTGGTGCAAGCATTTCGGAGTTGGAATATACGCTTTGATGAGGTGATCAAAGCATATGGTTTTATACAGACTTTCGGAGAAGCCTGTATTTACAAGAAAGTGAGTGGGTGCTCTGTAGCATTTCTAATATTATATGTGGATGACATATTGTTGATTGTAAATGATGTAGAATTTTTGGATAGCATAAAAGGATACTTGAATAAGAGTTTTTCAATGAAAGACCTCGGTGAAGCTGCTTATATATTGGGCATCAAGATCTATAGGGATAGATCGAGATGCTTAATAGGACTTTCACAAAGCACATACCTTGATAAAGTTTTCAAGAAGTTCAAAATGGATCAGTCAAAGAAAGGGTTCTTGCCTGTGTTGCAAGGTGTAAAGTTGAGTAAGACTCAATGCCCGACCACTGCAGAAGATAGAGAGAAAATGAAAGTCATTCCCTATGCTTCTGCCATAGGTTCTATCATGTATGCTATGCTGTGTACCAGACCTGATGTGTGCCTTGCCATAAGTTTGGCAGGGAGGTACTAAAGTAATCCAGGAGTGGATCACTAGACAGCGGTCAAGAACATCCTGAAGTACCTGAAAAGGACTAAGGATATGTTTCTCGTTTATGGAGATGACAAAGAGCTCGTCGTAAATGGTTACGTCGATGCTAGTTTTGACACTAATCCGGATGACTCTAAGTCACAAACCGGATACGTATTTATATTGAATGGTGCAGCTATCAGTTGGTGCAGTTCCAAGCAGAGCGTCGTGGCGGGATCTACGTGTGAAGCGGAGTACATAGCTGCTTCGGAAGCAGCAAATGAAGGAGTTCATATCCGATCTAGGTGTAATACCTAGTGCATCGGGTCCAATGAAAATCTTTTGTGACAATACTGGAGCAATTGCCTTAGCGAAGGAATACGGATTTCACAAAAGAACAAAACACATCAAGAGACACTTCAACTCCATCCGTGATCAAGTCAAGGAGGGAGACATAGAGATTTGCAAAATACATACGGATCTGAATGTAGCAGACCCGTTGACTAAGCCTCTTCCACAAGCAAAACATGATCAGCACCAAGACTCCATGGGTGTTAGAATCATTACAATGTAATCTAGATTATTGACTCTAGTGCAAGTGGGAGACTGAAGGAAATATGCCCTAGAGGCAATAATAAAGTTGTTATTTTATATTTCCTTATTCATGATAAATGTTTATTATTCATGCTAGAATTGTATTGATCGAAAACCTAAATACATGTGTGAATACATAGACAAACACTGTGTCCCTAGTGAGCCTCTACTTGACTAGCTCGTTGATCAAAGATGGTTAAGGTTTCCTAACCATGGACATGAGTTGTCATTTGATAACGGGATCACATCATTAGGAGAATGATGTGATGGACAAGACCCATCCGTTAGCTTAGCATTATGATAGTTCAATTTTATTGCTATTGCTTTCTTCATGTCAAATACATATTCCTTCGACTATGAGATTATGCAACTCCCGGATACCGAAGGAATGCCTTGTGTGCTATCAAACATCACAATGTAACTGGGTGATTATAAAGATGCTCTACAGGTATCTCCGAAGGTGTTTGTTGGGTTGGCATAGATCGAGATTATGATCTGTCACTCCGAGTACCGGAGAGGTATCTCTGGGCCCTCTCGGTAATGCACATCATAAGAAGCCTTGCAAGCAAAGTGACTAATGAGTTAGTCACAGGATGATGTATTACAGAACGAGTAAAGAGACTTGCCGGTAACGAGATTGAACTAGGTATAAAGATACCGACGATCGAATCTCGGGCAAGTAACATACCGATGGACAAAGGGAATAACGTATGTTGTCATAACGGTTCGACCGATAAAGATCTTCCTAGAATATGTGGGAGCCAATATGAGCATCCAGGTTCCGCTATTGGTTATTGACCGGAGAAGTGTCTTGGTCATGTCTACATAGTTCTCGAACCCGTAGGGTCCGCACGCTTAACGTTCGATGACGATTTAGTATTATATGAGTTATGTGATTTGGTGACCGAATGTTGTTCGGAGTCCCAGATGAGATCACGGACATGACGAGGAGTCTCAAAATGGTCGAGAGGTAAAGATTGATATATAGGACGATAGTATTCGGACACCGGAAGTGTTCCGGAATGTATCGGGTATTTATCGGAGTACCGGAGGGGTTACCGGAACCCCCGGGAGGAAGATATGGGCCATATGGGCCATGAGAGGGGAGCACACCAGCCCACAATGGGTGGCGCCCCCCCCCCATGGCAGGAGGCCGAATTGGAGAAGGAAAAATGGGGGTTCGGCCCCCCTTCCTTTCTCTCTCCCCCCTTCCCTTTCTTCTCCGGTGAAAATAGGAAAGGGGGGGGTGCCACTTGGGGAAACCCCAAGTAGGATTCGGATCCTACGTGGGGCGCCCCCTGGCTGCCTCTCCTCCCCTCCCACCTATATATATGTGGGGAGTGGGGCACCTAGAAGACACAACATCAATTGTTTGCCGTGTGCGGCGCCCCCCTCCACAGTTTACGCCCCCGGTCATATCGTCGTAATGCTTAGGCAAAGCCCTGCGCGGATCACTTCACCATCACCATCACCACGCCGTCATGCTGACGGAACTCATCTACTTCCTCGACACCTTGCTGGATCAAGACGACGAGGGACGTCATCGAGCTGAACGTGTGCAGAACTCGGAGGTGCCGTACGTTCGGTACTTGATCGGTCGGAGCTAGAAGAAGTTCGACTACATCAACCGCGTTGTCAAACGCTTCCGCTTTCGGTCTACGAGGGTACAGAGACATACTATCCCCCTCTCGTTGCTATGCATCTCCTAGATAGATCTTGCGTGAGCGTAGGAAATTTTTTGAATTTGCATGCTACGTTTCCAAACAGTAACTTCCTTGTGTGAACTCTGCTCTGACACTTCCAACCATGTTCACCCCTACCAAGGGTACTGACGATTCTTCATACTGTTCACTAGTGGAAAAAGCCTAGCTATGGCGTGGCAAAAAGTGCCTTGCTAGCGTAGAGACCCAACGCCACCAATATGACGCCAGTAAAAATAATTTAGTGGTGGCGTTGACAGACACGTCAGCAGTATTTTAATACTGATGGCATGCCACCTGGCTAACGCCAGCAATATATTGTGTTATCTATGATGTTTATTGTGAGGCAACACTAGCAATTGTTATTTTTCAGCAATAAAAAAAATATACCCAGCTATTAGTATATGTGCAGCCATTTAAACTTCTAGTGGTAAGTCTCAAATCCACAAAAATATACCCAGCTATTAGTATATTTTTCAGTAACTAGCTTGCTACCTACAAGCAAAAGTATCGTCATCTCACGCAACTTGTTATCCGCTAACTAGCTACAATGAAGAATGATCCTCATCTCACGCAACTTGTTCCTATTGCTCTGTCCCTCCTTTCTGAAATAGACTCTGCGGGTCTTCAGCTCCTCCCTCTCGGCCTTCAGGAGCCGTATCTCCTTCTTCATAGTCTCGATCTCGGTGACCAGTAGCTCCTTCTGGTCGATGAGCTTCAATTTCTTATCGCAGAGATCGGAGTTCTCGTCGATCATCTCGTCCTTCTCTTTCTTCAGGGAGTCATTCAACTCCTTAAGTGCCTTCATTGTACTCTCCTTTGATGCGACAAGCTCACGACTGAGCATGTCCACATCACGTACCGGTAGCTGCTGCTAGACCGGTTCTGGAGATGGGTCTCGTACATACGCCTGGCAAGTCAAATATTTGAAATAATCAATAAAAAATGGTTAGATGATATATGTATATATGCATGTGTTTGCAATGCTCATGGATGTTTTTGTAATCTTACCTGGTTGGTGCTTGTTTTGCCTTTGTCAACTTCATAGGCCGTGAAGTTGCACGAGGACTGGTAGTGGCTGTTCCAGCTAGTCATGGTTGGAACTTCGAAATAATGACAAGTATATGTTATTATGACAAGAACCAAACACACATGTGAAAGTATACAATGCAAATCTGTCCATAACAGCAACATGGCAATATACAAGCAAGACCAAGACATGCTATAGTAACATAAAGTGCATATTCATGGCATGTGGATGGAGTATGCTAGATGCACAGCAATTCATCCAAAGGTTCAAGTTCATTAGCATCATGGAGTATGCTACATTAGCAAACTGTTATATTCATCAAGGGTAAGACAGCAACAATATATCATAGCATGTGGATGGAGTATGCTACATGGCAACTTTTAATTCTGACAGTTTCAGACTTGGCAGATTTCATCAAGGGTAAAACAGCAACAATATATCATAGTATGTGCATAACTAGCTTTGGACAACAACAATATAGCACTATCGATATCTTCACACAATTATATGGATGAAGTGTAGTATATATATGCCAGTTTGTATCTATAACATGTGGGAAAGAATCAAACACACACCTAACTTGGTCAAACTTGCCTAAGTTGAGTTGTGACAAAGTGTGGCAAGTTGTGGCTTGGAACCAAACAACCCCTAAGGCCTTGTTTGGATTGTGACTATATTTGCCACACCTAACTTGGAGCATTACTTTCGAGTGGAAATTTTCTTTGGCACTCAACTATTTTGCCACACCTAACTTGGAGCATTACTTTCGAGTGGAAATTTTCTTTGGACACTATATTTGCCACATATTGTCACATTGGACACTCAACTATTTGAATTAAACCGAAGATTCAATGAGAAGCTAGTGATATATGTGAGATGGTGAAAAAGTAGTACACAACAGCAACTCAAACACTTTGTTATGGATTACAACAGCAACTCAAACACTTTGTTTCAGAATTTAGATGCTTCCAAAGATGATGACTTAAAAAATATATCTACCTTAATTTGATTGACAACGGTAGTGACCTACAGTGATGAACTGTAGCGATGCAAATAAAAAAATTGACAGTGGAAGTGACCTACAGCAAAAGAGGGAGGGATGATATGCTCACCTGGGTTGGAGCTGAGGGTCTCCTGCTGCCGTCGCCATCGCCTGCTGCCGTCGCCGAAGCCCTAGCATAGGGAATGCGAAACACACCTCTAATTAAAAAATCCAAATGGACCAGATCAGAGTGGGAGGCTCAGATGTGTACCTCAGGACCGGAGAACGACAGCAATCGCCGGAATCGGCCAGAATCGAAGCGGCGACGACGAGCGGCGAGAGAAAGGGGACCGGAACAGAGCAGCACAGGGCAGAGAGAGGGAGTGGGTCGAGGGGGCCGTTGCCCCCGTTGGTTTCGACCCCCAAGGCATCCTAATCCTATTTGGGCTAGCCTAATAAGAAAAAAGGTCACCACCTAAGAAATGTCATTATTTCCATTTAAAAATAATAAAATTTAATAAAAGTAAACTATAATATACTATAAAAAAGATCACCACATAAAAAAAATGGAAGTGTCAAACCACATATTTGAAGGCTCAAAACTATATATTTCAAGTCTTAAACTAACAAGGAAAAAAAGTAAATATAAAGTCTCAAAGTACATATTTAAAAAAATGTCATTATTTCCATTTTAAAATAATAGAAATTTAATAAAAGTAAACTATAATATACTATAAAAAAGATCATCACATAAAAAACTAAAAAGGAAAAAATTTGGAAGTGCCAAACTACATAATTGAAGGCTGAAAACAATATATTTCAAGTCTTAAACTAAAAATGAAAAAAGTAATTTAAGTCTCAAAGTACATATTTTAAAAATGTCATTATTTCAATTTTAAAATAATAGAAATTTAATAAAATTAAACTATAATATACTATAACAAAGATCACCACATAAAAATCTAAAAAGAAATTTTTTTTGGAAGTGTCAAAGTACATATTTGAAGGCTCAAAACTATATATTTCAAGTCTTAAACTAAAAAGGAAAAAAATTAATTTAAAGTCTCAAAGTACATATTTTAAAAAAATGTCATTATTTCTATTTAAAATAATATAAGTTTATAACATCCCAAATTTTCAATTTGGAATGTTATACATAGGTCATCATATGCATATCATATTTTATTTGCATTTTGGTTGTGACCCAAAAAATCCTAAGCAACTCAAGGACCCACGGAGAGAGTTGGGGATTTTATTATTTTCATATTTGAGTTTTCTCAAATATTGAAAAGAGGATCATTTTGGTTTTATTTATTTTTCTCTCCAAAATATTTCATATTAAAAACATATGAGAGGAGATAATATGACTTCTCCAAAATAAAAGAAATATTGGAGGAAAAATGTTAAAATCAAATAAATAATTTTTTTGGATTTTATTGCTATTTTATTTGAATTAGAAAAAAAATATGCATTTTTCAAAATTGCATTTCTAGGCCAAGAAAATGTTCACTTTGTTCTAAATATTATATTTAGACGGTGAAATTTGTTTTTGGCGTTTTTAGATTTTTTTTTATTTTATTAGGATTTTTCTCGGCGGAATCTTATTTTTTTAAAAAAAAAACTTTTCGCCCTACTGGGCCGAAGGCCCAGCCGAGCCAGGCCGCGCCGCCTTCCTCACGCCGGACTCCGGCCGGAGTCCGAGCCGGCCACGGCAGCCGCCGCCCCCTCGCCCAAGTCGCCCCCCCTCGGGCCTTTATAAGCCCGAGCCGCCACCCCTCGTCCTCACACCACCGCCGCCGCCGCCCGCGCCGCCGCCGCTCGCAGCCGCCTGCGCCAGCCGCAGCCCCGCCCGCGTTGCCGACGCAGCCCCAGAGCCGCGCCGCCGCCGCCGGATTTCGTCGCCGCCGCCGCCGTTTTTTTTCGGTTTAGGTAAAAAAAACCGTCTCAATTTTTTTTAAAACCCTAGTTCGGTTTTATTTTATTTTATTAGATCGGCTCGGTTTTTTCGGTTTAGTTCGTTTGCGAACGTTCGTTCCTTCGTTCGTTTTAACGAACGTTTTCGCCCGTTCGTCTCTGTTAGCGGACGTTCGTCCGATAGATTTTTCTTTTTCTGCCACGGACCTATCCGCGATTATTTTTTTTATCGCAGATTAGCCCCTGATCTTCAAACCCTCACAGTTTCTAAACCGTTCGTCCAAATCCAGTGAAACCAACGCCAAAATCTTCGTCTCGAACCCCTCTTTCTGTATAATCAACTTGAACATGATTTTGACAATTTAAAATTTGGTTTCAAGCAGATTTGTTTTCGAAGTTCTTTTGACCGTAGTTTCAGTTTCGTAGCTCCGATTCGATTGATTCTTTTTGCAGATCGAATCTCTTCAGTTGAACTTTCAGATTTGATCTTCTTATTTGAGTTTTACCCTTGCATCTATGCTTGATTGCTTATGTATGCTATTGTTTGTTTGCGATAGAATTCCCGGAGTGCACAGCGTGCTACTACGAGTCTCTAGGGTTTGCAGATCGTCAGCAAGGCAAGTAACACATTGATCATACTCTTTTCATACCCAGTTTTTATGCATTAGTTTCAATCCTCAAACACTGCATGATTAGGATGTGATTAACTTGTGGGTTTTGGGAAGTATATGATGAGGTAGAACCTATTGCCCTTTATTATCAAACCCTTGGGAGTTACTTCTACGTTATGCTTATATTGCCATGCTATGCTCGTAGACGTGGATTGGGTTTTGAGTGTATCCATGAAAGATGTGAGATTGTTAATTAATGGTTAACTTAAGGTGGCTACTTAAATACACATCTGGGTGGATTGGTTGCAGGCACCTGGGGATATACCAGTGTTGTCTTTTTGGTTCGCCACCTAGGCTCAAAGGGATCATAAGATTATTCATGCTAGAAACTTCCGTGTGCAGCCACAAGCTATTATGGGCTCTAGCATAGTTGAGTATGTTGCATGACCTCTTTCAGTGGTAGGCTAGCAGATGTAGGGGAAAGTAGGTGTAACTGTCTACCCAGAGTAAAGAGTAAATGCTTCTGAAAGACTGTGTCTCGGTCATCCGTTTCTCAAACACCATGTAGTGCGAGAAATCCAACGGAGGAGATCGAGTCTTGTGGGGAAAAGTGCACAAACCTCTGCAGAGTGTATAAACTAATCATGATTAGCCGTGTCCCCGGTTATGGACATCTTGAGTATCTGGTACTTGAATTATTGATTTGATCTCATCACTCTAAATTAATTTATTGGGTTTAATCATTACTTTTAATTGGGATTGAGATGGGGATTTACCTTCTCAATGTTTAACAACCACCATGATAGTTAAATAAAACATATTCCTTTGATGTAGGGAAAAATTGGCTTTTCGCAAAACAATATAACCCTAGAGCTTTCCACCGGCCATATATGCATGTAGTGATAGCAATCATCTGTTCCTTGCTCTATTGTGTTATATTGCCAGCATATTCCATGTGCTGACCCGTTTCGGGCTGCAACATATCATGTTGCAGACTTTTCAGACAAAGAGTAAGGTGCGCTAGGTCATTGTCATGCACTCAGCTATGTCGTTGGAGTTGATGGACTCACTTTATCTTTCAAGCCTTCCGTTGTTATCTTATATAGATGGCCTTAAGCCATGTTTATTGTAATAAGTTCTTTTTTGAGACATTCGATGTAATAAGTGTGTGATTGCACTCTGTTATAAATCCTTCGAGTACTGTGTGTGTCAGCATTACCGATCCAGGGATGACACTGGAACACAGAGATTTGACCATCTGAGGTCGGATCGCTACAAGATGGTATCAGAGCACACGCTGACTGTAGGACACGACCACTAAGAAAAGCCATAGGTCACTCTTCTCTACTCATTTCTGACTCTCTCCATCTTCTACTCTCTAGGATGGCGGACTCAAGGAACAAGTTTGCACAACCGGATGAAGACACACCCTTTGGGAGACACTTGAAGGAAATCACTAAGTACCTGAACATCGGAATACCAAGCTTCACCGGGACCTACACCGCCACTTTACCAGAAGAGGAGCGTTGGATGATTCGAGTTCAAGTTCCAGGAAGGACGTTCATGCCAGTTACCGAGTCCATAGAGTTTTCCTTTGATGCACCAACCTAGAGTCTAGGTAAGAGCATGGCAGCCCACATCGCCATGGGACGCATCGGTGAAGTTTATCACAAAGATCTTAAGGACACCATCTACCAGATATGTGGGTGCCGAGATGAGCAATGGGAGATGATCAGCATCAGGAGAAACAGGTCCATTGCAGCTTTCATCCAGGAGTTAAACCAGCACATTCGTCGACAGGAGAACCAGATGTGCGCAAGCATGATAGATTTGAAGAAGGTGATGACCAGGAACATGGAGCTAGAAGAGGAACTCAAGTCTACACGCGACGAATACGAGGAGGAAATCGCAGTACTAGTGGAGAAGAATGACGACCTGACAAGGAAGCTAGGAGTATTCATGGGAGACCACGCGCCAGGAGGAGATGACAACCATCCCGAGGACTACATCATCATCGACGACACCGACTCCGACCCCGAAAGTAGTGATGATGACTATGAAGACGAAGCTGGAGCGGATATCATGGAGTCTTCCACCGATCAAAATTTCTAGATGACCACCATATGATTAGTAGTATTTCCCCATGTATATAGTAGTAGTCCGAGCACTTTTGTAACGATAGTTAGATCGATTGTATGCCCCTGCTTGAATTTATTTTGGTGTGATATGAATGTGTTTGTCTCATGTGCATATGGGTAGTGCTTTCTCATTATACCCCACTCTATTCTAATCTCTCCCCTCTAAACCCATCAGATGCCTCCGAGACGCGACACCGGATTTGTTTTCCCACCGGAGATCACACAGTTGATCCAGCAGCAGAATGCCTTGATGCAGATACTAGTCCAGAACCAAGGCAACAACAACAACAACAACAACCCACTGCCCCCACCTCCAGTTGACAACCTAGCCCGTTTTCTGAGGTTGCAGCCGCCGGTGTTTTCCAGTAGCACCGAGCCAATAGTTGCTGATGACTGGCTATGCAGGATTGGAAGGGAGTTGACCACCGCAGGATGCACAGATGCTGAGAAGGTGCGTTTTGCCGCACATCAATTGGATGGACCCGCAGCCTCATGGTGGGAGAATTACACAGCCACATTCCCTATAGCCAATGTCACCTGGAATCAGTTTCAGCAAGCATTCCGCACTGCACATATCTCAACTGGAGCTATGAGCATGAAGAAGCATGAGTTTCGCAACTTGCGCCAGGGAAACCGTACTGTGGGGCAGTACGTGGATGAGTTCAGTAAGTTAGCTCGCTATGCCCCGGATGATGTGGCCACTGATGCCGCAAAGCAGGAGAAGTTTATGGAAGGGTTGAATGATGAGATGAGCATGCAGCTGATGGTAGCAACATTCGCTAACTACCAGGAGTTGGTAGACCGGGCTCTTATGATTGAAGGGAAGCAGCAACAGATTGAGAGCTGCAAAAGGAAGTATGGACAAGGGAAGTACAATTCAGGAGCTCAGCAGAAGCCTCATTTTACCCCGAACTCGGGAGGATATACACATAACCATGGAGGCCATACTCACAATGGAGGAAGTTCGCATAACCACAGTGGCCCCAAGAATGGAAACGGGAATGGAGCAGGCAGCAATCAGAACCGCTCTAACCCAGCCACACCCGCCAAGAAGGATCAAAGTCACATTACTTGTTTCAAGTGCGGGAAGACTGGACACTATGCCAATGAGTGTCCTGAACCGAAGAATGGTAATGGCAATGGAAGCTCTGGGAAGAAGCCCAACCCTTTCAACAGGGGACAAGTGAACCACGTTAACGTGGAGGAGGTTGAAGAGCAGCCAGATGTAGTTATAGGTAAGTTTTTGGTTAAGTCATTTACTGCAATCGTTCTTTTTGATACTGGTGCATCGCATTCATACATTTCAAGGGGATTTTTGGATAAGTATAAGTTACCCACTAAAGTTCTTAGTACACCTATGTTAGTAAGCTCACCAGGAGCAGAGTATATGGCAAGTCAAGGATGTTTTCAGATGCCATTGACCATAGGTAGGCACGTGTTCCCCTCAGACTTAATAATTTTGGAGTCATGAGGATTGGATGTGATACTAGGCATGGATTGGCTATCGATGTATGGAGAAAACATCGATTGCGCCAGTAAGTCAATTCTGCTCACCACCCCAGAGGGAAAAAGGATCAAGTATGTATCTAGGCATGCGACAAGGAGAACCCAAATAAATTCCCTCTCAGGAGTTGTTCAGGAGGAAGTGCCAGTAGTGAAGGATTACCTAGATGTATTTCCAGAGGAGTTACCCGGCATGCCGCCGGATCAAGACATTGAGTTTTTGATAGAGTTGTTGCCAGGCACTGGACCGATATCGAAGATATCATACCGGATGCCCGCAAATGATCTGGAGGAGATTAAGAAGCAGATCAAGGAGTTATTGGAGAAAGGTTACATTCGACGAAGTTCATCACCGTGGGGAGCCCCAGTGCTCTTGGTTGAGAAGAAGAATGGATCATTGAGAATGGTTGTTGATTATCGTGCATTGAATGAAGTGACGATCAAGAACAAGTACCCACTGCCGATGATCAATGATTTGTTTGATCAGTTGCAAGGAGCTAAAGTGTTCTCCAAGATCGATCTAAGATCAGGATACCAGCAGTTGAAGATCCGAGAACAGGATATACCTAAGACAGCCTTCACCACAAGGTATGGGCTATATGAGTATACGGTTATGTCATTTGGATTAACTAATGCCCCTGCCTATTTTATGAGTATGATGAATAAAGTGTTCATGGAGTTCTTGGATAAGTTTGTCGTGGTGTTCATTGATGATATCTTGGTGTACTCGAAGAATGAAGAGGAACACAAGGAGCATTTGCGTTTAGTTCTCGAGAAGCTCAGGGAACATCAATTGTATGCCAAGTTCAGCAAATGTGAGTTTTGGTTGAAGGAAGTTGGATTTCTTGGACATGTTATATTAGGAGAAGGTATAGCAGTAGACCCCACCAAGGTTCAGTCAGTCACTGAGTGGTTGGCACCCACCTCAGTTGGAGAGATCCGCAGTTTTCTTGGACTTGCAGGATATTATCGGAGATTTATTGAGAATTTTTCGAAGATTGCGAAGCCTATGACGGAGTTACTGAAGAAGGACACCAAGTTCAAATGGACAGGTGAATGTGAGGCAAGTTTTCAGGAGCTGAAGAAACGTTTGGTTACAGCCCCAGTACTGATTCTGCTGGATATACGCAAGGATTTCCAAGTGTATTGCGACGCTTCTCGCTTAGGACTTGGAGGTGTGCTTATGCAGGACGGAAGAGTTGTCTCATATGCCTCACGTCAGCTTCGACCGCATGAGTTGAATTATGCCACGCATGATTTGGAGTTAGCAACTGTAGTTCATGCACTCAAGACCTGGAGACATTTTCATACTGGGAACCATTGTGATGTGTACACGGATCATAAGAGTTTGAAGTACATTTTCACATGGAAGGAGCTGAATCTCAGGCAGAGGAGATGGTTGGAGCTTATAAAGGATTATGATATGAAGTTGCATTATCACCCAGGAAAGGCCAATGTCGTAGCAGACGCTTTGAGCCGGAAGAGTTATGTCAATACCCTCATAGGCGGAGGATTACCAAAGGAGTTAGCCGAAGATCTCAGGGAGCTTCGTTTGTATATAGTCCCTAGAGGTTTTGTCGCAGCAATGGAGGTAACGTCAACATTATTGGGAAAGATTCGAGCAGCTCAGAACGATGATAAGGAAATTGCTGAGATAAAGGAGAGGATGAGCAAAGGAAAAGCCAAAGGTTTTCGTGAAGATGAGCACGACACTTTGTGGTTTGAGGACCGTGTTTATGTACCCAATAATGCGGAGATCAGGAAGTTGATACTACAGGAAGCTCATGACTCGCCATACTCGATACACCCGGAAACACCAAGATGTATTTGGATCTGAAGGAGCGTTTCTGGTGGACTGGTATGAAGAAGGACATTGCCGAGTATGTAGCCGTATGTGATGTATGTCAGAGAGTGATAGCAGAACATCAGAAGCCAGCAGGATTACTGCAGCCTATGCCGATACCCGAATGGAAGTGGGATAAGCTTGGCATGGATTTCATCACCGGATTACCCAGGACCCGATCGGGATATGATTCTATCTGGGTAGTAGTGGATCGTTTGACCAAAGTGGCTCACTTTATCCTAGTGAAAACCACCTATACGAGTGCAAAGTTGGCCAAGATATATATGACCAGGATCGTATGTCTGCATGGAGTTCCGAGGACCATCGTATTAGATAGAGGAACACAGTTTACTTCAAAGTTTTGGCACCAGCTGCACCAGACCTTGGGTACCAGGCTAGAGTTCAGTACGGCCTTTCATCCGCAGACAGATGGATAGACCGAGAGAGTCAATCAGATTCTGGAGGACATGTTGAGAGCTTGTGCACTAGATTACGGATCGAGTTGGGATGACAATTTGCCCTACGCGGAGTTCTCATACAACAACAGCTACCAAGCCAGTTTGAAGATGGCCCCTTTTGAAGCTTTGTATGGAAGGAGGTGCAGAACACCGTTGATGTGGGATGAAGTTGGAGACCGTCAGTTGTTTGGACCGGATTTGATTAAAGAGTCTGAAGAGAAGGTAAGTTGATTCGGGATAGACTGAAGGTAGCTCAGTCCAGACAGAAGAGTTATGCCGATACCAAGCGCAAGGAGGTAGTCTATGAAATCGGAGACAGAGCATATCTTCGTGTGTCACCTTTGCGAGGAGTTAAACGCTTTGGAGTCAAGGGAAACTTAGCCCCGAGATTTGTAGGACCATACCGAGTTTTGGAACGTATGGGAGAGGTGGCCTACAAGTTGGAGTTACCCGACGGACTATCAGGAGTTCATGATGTGTTTCATGTTTCCCAGTTGAAGAAGTGCCATGCTAAGATGGCCGATATTCCTCTGAGAGATACAGTACCCCTGGAAGCAATTTAGTTGGATAGTGATCTGACCTACGAGGAGAAACCCGTCAAGATTCTCGAGTTTGCCAACAGAGTTACACGCAGCAAGGTTATCAAGTTTTGCAAAGTTCAGTGGAGCCACCATACCGAGGATGAAGCCACCTGGGAACGAGAGGAAGACCTACGGAAAGACCACCCACACCTATTTTCTAGCCAACTAGAATCTCGAGGACGAGATTCATCTTAAGGGGGGTAGGTTTGTAACATCCCAAATTTTCAATTTGGAATGTTATACATAGGTCATCATATGCATATCATATTTTATTTGCATTTTGGTTGTGACCCTAAAAATCCTAAGCAACTCAAGGACCCACGGAGAGAGTTGGGGATTTTATTATTTTCATATTTGAGTTTTCTCAAATATTGAAAAGAGGATCATTTTGGTTTTATTTCTTTTTCTCTCCAAAATATTTCATATTAAAAACATATGAGAGGAGATAATATGACTTCTCCTAAATAAAAGAAATATTGGAGGAAAAATGTTAAAATCAAATAAATAATTTTATTTGGATTTTATTGCTATTTTATTTGAATTAGAAAAAAATATGCATTTTTCAAAATTGCATTTTTAGGCCAAGAAAATGTTCACTTTGTTCTAAATATTCTATTTAGACGGTGAAAATTGTTTTGGCGTTTTTAGATTTTTTTTATATATTTTATTAGAATTTTTCTCGACGGAATCTTATTTAAAAAAAAAAATCGCCAAACTGGGCCGAAGGCCCAGCCGAGCCAGGCCGCGCCGCCTTCCTCGCGCCGTGCTCACGCCGGACTCCGGCCGGAGTCAGAGCCGGCCACGGCAGCCGCCGCCCCCTCGCCCAAGTCGCCCCCCCCCTCGGGCCTTTATAAGCCCAAGCCGCCCCCCCTCGTCCCCACACCACCGCCACCGCCGCCTGCTGCTGCCGCCGGCGCCGCCGCCGCTCGCAGCCGCCCGCGCCGCCGCCTCCTGCCGCCGCTGCAGCGTCGCCGCCCGCGCCAGCCGCCGCCCCGCCCGCGTCGCCGCCACAGCCCCGCAGCCGCCGAAGCCGCGCCGCCGCCGCGGGATCTCGTCGCCGCCGCCGCCGTTTTTTTTTCGGTTTAGGTAAAAAAAAAACGTCTCGATTTTTTTAAAACCCTAGTTTGGTTTTTTTATTAGATCGGTTCGGTTTTCTCGGTTTAGTTCGTTTGCGAACGTTCGTTTGTTCGTTTGTTTTAACGAACGTTTTCGCCCATTCGTCTCTGTTAGCGTACGTTCGTCCGATAGATTTTTCTTTTTCTGCCAAGGACCTATCTGTGATTATTATTTTTATCGCAGATTAGCCCCTGATCTTCAAACCCTCGCCATTTCTAAACCGTTCGTCCAAATCCAGTGAAACCAACGCCAAAATCTTCATCTCGAACCCCTCTTTATGTTTAATGAACTTGAACATGATTTTGACAATTTAAAATTTGGTTCCAAGCAGATTTGTTTTCGAAGTTCTTTTGACCGTAGTTTCAGTTTCGTAGCTCCGATTCGATTGATTCTTTTTGCAGATCGAATCTCTTCAGTTGAACTTTCATATTTGATCTTCTTATTTGAGTTTTACCCTTGCATCTATGCTTGATTGCTTACGTATGCTATTGTTTGTTTGCGATAGAATTCCCGGAGTGCGAAGCGTGCTACTACGAGTCTCTAGGGTTTGCAGATCGTCAGCAAGGCAAGTAACACATTGATCATACTCTTTTCATACCCAGTTTTTATGCATTAGTTTCAATCCTCAAACACTGCATGATTAGGATGTGATTAACTTGTGGGTTTTGGGAAGTAGATGATGAGGTAGAACCTATTGACCTTTATTATCAAACCCTTGGGAGTTACTTCTACGTTATACTTATATTGCCATGCTATGCTCGTAGACGTGGATTGGGTTTTGAGTGTATCCATGACAGATGTGAGATTGTTAATTAATGGTTAACTTAAGGTGGCTACTTAAATACACATCTGGGTGGATTGGTTGCAGGCACCTGGGGATATACCAGTGTTGTCTTTTTGGTTCGCCACCCAGGCTCAAAGGGATCATAAGATTATTCATGCTAGAAACTTCCGTGTGCAGCCACAAGCTATTATGGGCTCTAGCATAGTTGAGTATGTTGCATGACCTCTTTCAGTGGTAGGCTAGCAGATGTAGGGGAAAGTAGGTGTAACTGTCTACCCAGAGTAAAGAGTAAATGCTTCTGAAAGACTGTGTCTCGGTCATCCGTTTCTCAAACACCATGTAGTGCGAGAAATCCAACGGAGGAGATCGAGTCTTGTGGGGAAAAGTGCACAAACCTCTGCAGAGTGTATAAACTAATCATGATTAGCCGTGTCCCCGGTTATGGACATCTTGAGTATCTGGTACTTGAATTATTGATTTGATCTCATCACTCTAAATTAATTTATTGGGTTTAATGGCTACTTTTAATTGGGATTGAGATGGGGATTTACCTTCTCAATGTTTAACAACCACCATGATAGTTAAATAAAACATATTCCTTTGATGTAGGGAAAAATTGGCTTTTCGCAAAACAATATTACCCTAGAGCTTTCCACCAGCCATATATGCATGTAGTGATAGCAATTATCTGTTCCTTGCTCTATTGTGTTATATTGCCAGCATATTCCATGTGCTGACCCGTTTCGGGCTGCAACATATCATGTTGCAGACTTTTCACAATATGATATGTTGCAACATGAAAAGTCTATTGCATGGTGTTTAAGAAACGGATGACCGAGACACAGTCTTTCAGAAGCATTTACTCTTTACTCTGGGTAGACAGTTACACCTACTTTCCCCTACATCTGCTAGCCTACCACTGAAAGAGGTCATGCAACATACTCAACTATGCTAGAGCCCATAATAGCTTGTGGCTGCACAAGGAAGTTTCTAGCATGAATAATCTTATGATCCCTTTGAGCCTGGGTGGTGAACCAAAAAGACAACACTGGTATATCCCCAGGTGCCTGCAACCAATCCACCCAGATGTGTATTTAAGTAGCCACCTTAAGTTAACCATTAATTAACAATCTCACATCTATCATGGATACACTCAAAACCCAATCCACGTCTACGAGCATGGCATGGCAATATAAGCATAACGTAGAAGTAACTCCCAAGGGTTTGATAATAAAGGGCAATAGGTTCTACCTCATCATCTACTTCCCAAAACCCACAAGTTAATCACATCCTAATCATGCAGTGTTTGAGGATTGAAACTAATGCATAAAAACTGGGTATGAAAAGAGTATGATCAACGTGTTACTTGCCTTGCTGACGATCTGCAAACCCTAGAGACTCGTAGTAGCACGCTTCGCACTCCGGGAATTCTATCGCAAACAAACAATAGCATACATAAGCAATCAAGCATAGATGCAAGGGTAAAACTCAAATAAGAAGATCAAATCTGAAAGTTCAACTGAAGAGATTCGATCTGCAAAAAGAATCAATCGAATCGGAGCTACGAAACTGAAACTACGGTCAAAAGAACTTCAAAAACAAATCTGCTTAAAACCAAATTTTAAATTGTCAAAATCATGTTCAAGTTGATTAAACAGAAATAGGGGTTCGAGACGAAGATTTTGGCGTTGGTTTCACTGGATTTGGACGAACGGTTTAGAAACGGCGAGGGTTTGAAGATCAGGGGCTAATCTGCGATAAAAAAAATAATTGCGGATAGGTCCCTGGCAGAAAAAAGAAAAATCTATCGGACGAACGTCCGCTAACAGAGACGAACGGGCGAAAACGTTCGTTAAAACGAACGAACGTTCGCAAACGAACTAAATCGAGAAAACCGAACCGATCTAATAAACTAAAAAAAACCGAACTAGGGTTTTAAAAAAAATCAAGACGGTTTTTTTTTTACCTAAACCAAAAAAAACCGGCGGCGGCGGCGACGAGATCCGGCGGCGGCGGCGCGGCTCCGGCGGCTGCGGGGCTGCGGCGGCGACGCGGGCGGGGCAGCGGCTGGCGCAGGCGGCGGCGCTGCAGCGGCGGCAGGAGGCGGCGGCGCGGGCGGCTGCGAGCGGCGGCGGCGCTGGCGGCGGGCGGCGGCAGCAGCAGGCGGCGGCGGCGGTGGTGTGGGGACGAGGGGGGCGGCTCGGGCTTATAAAGGCCCGAGGGGGGGTGACTTGGGCGAGGGGGCGGCGGCTGCCGTGGCCGGCTCGGACTTCGGCCGGAGTCCGGCGTGAGCACGGCGCGAGGAAGGCGACGCGGCCTGGCTCGGCTGGGCCTTCGGCCCAGTCGGGCAAAAAGTTTTTTTTAATATAAGATTCCGCCGAGAAAAATCCTAATAAAATATAAAAAAAAATCTAAAAACACCAAAAACAATTTTCACCGTCTAAATAGAATATTTAGAACAAAGTGAACATTTTCTTGGCCTAAAACTGCAATTTTGAAAAATTCATATTTTTTTGTAATTCAAATAAAATAGCAATAAAATCCAAATAAAATTATTTATTTGATTTTAACATTATTCCTCCAATATTTCTTTTATTTTGGAGAAGTCATATTATCTCCTCTCATATGTTTTTAATATGAAATATTTTGGAGAGAAAAATAAATAAAACCGAAATGATCCTCTTTTCAATATTTGAGAAAACTCAAATATGAAAATAATAAAATCCCCAACTCTCTCCGTGGGTCCTTGAGTTGCTTAGGATTTTTAGGGTCACAACCAAAATGCAAATAAAATATGATATGCATATGATGACCTATGTATAACATTCCAAATTGAAAATTTGGGATGTTACAATTTAATAAAAGTAAACTATAATATACTATAAAAAAGAATATACCAAAATAATAATAATGTAAGATTGTTGGCATTGACAAAATAACAATACTGGAGTCGGAACCAACAACATGCCACAACTAAATATAATAGTACTGGCGTTCCATGCTATTCCACGACAGCACTATATTACGCCTGGTATAAATTGTTGATCCCATGTACTTCTGACGCTATCCTGTTTTTCAACGCAACCACTATGCCCCTACTAATGTCGTATCAAATAAGCCAACGCCACCACTATTTGGAAAAAATAGCGGTGGCGTTGGTTGTAAATGACGCGTCACCAACGAAAATTGTGGCTAGCACTTTTTCCACTAGTGGTTATTGCACGTAAAAACACATGCAGAGCACCACTTGCCATGGGACATGGTAAATAAAATAAAAAAATTATGATCCATACGACAAGGCAAGCTTAGAAAAACACGAAATTTGTACATGCAATTTTTATGTATGGTGATTAAAATAAAAATTTCTAAATATTGATATGTCATTTATCTAAACAATTGCCATGTGACTGTACAACTTTTTTTTGCCATGTGGCCCAAGTACAATTTTCTCTAAAAATGCCACGATTGAGTGACACGGTTTTTTTTTTCTGAATTTCACCATAAGATTCTTCAGAAATTTGCTATGTTATTTTACAAAAAATGCCATGTTTTTTTATACAAAATTAATCTTACTTATGTCGTCGAACAGTGCTAACATATTTAGAAGAATGCCATGTTTTTGGTCAATTTGATTGCGGTTGAAATAACAACTTGGTTTGATTGCCAATTCATAAGCTTACCCGGCTAATTTTAGGAGAAAAAATAGCATCTCAAAGACAATTAGGGGTTGCTGCATTACAAAAGTTTGCAACACAACAGAGAAAAACCGCGGGGGCCAAAGCTAGAAGCAAGAAAACCTCCATGGCTTCTGCATCTCCTTTGCTGCCGTTGCTCGGGCGATGTCGACCACGGTAGGAGAAACTCGCCAAAAGACGACGGGAGGTGGGGCGTACATGCCCCTATGCATCAGGAAGAGAGCACGTCCCTGCGGACGCATTACGCGCAGATGTACACCATGATGTTCCGTTGAGCTCCGCATCAATCGCGATGCTCCTCCCCGGTCCAAGCTCCAACTCCACCTACCTCAACCTCCTCCACCTCCACCACTTGCCCCCACCATCCGCCTCTACAACACTTGCCATCAGGCGCCACAGACGGAGGTGGGCAATGAGATCGGCCTCACGCTGCAGACGACCAGGGCGCTGTGCGAGCTCCACCACCACCACAATCGCGTAGTCCCGAGTCCCGACCACCAGTCCACCACCATGGACGGAAATGAACTTTGTCACTTGCAGAGAATTTATGAAGAGTGCATACAAGTTAGTTAAGGCCCAAAGAAAAGCGGTTGCGGAAGGTTGTAATAATAATTTGGGCGAAAGGCAACTGGAAACAAATGTGCACGAGAAAGGTAAATGAGTAGCAGCGGGTAAAGTAAGGATGAAATCAATAGTTGGTCTATGGTGTTCTCAGGAAGTCTGAATTCCCCCCTAGTATCTACCTAACTTAACATATGTTATTGCATAGTTCTATGTTCGGATAATCAAACCACTCTTTGATGTTAATAGTAGGCGAAGCCTGGTACAACATATGAGCTACATGTGCAGTCTTTGTATCATACTAGAGACTGGGGCGCGCCTCCTGAGGCAGACCTGTGCGCACAAATCCTGCCGATAGAGTTTTGAACGTTCAAGTGCAACCCAGATGAGCGCAAGATGTCAAAATAAAAGAATATACTTAATAGAACTGCATCGGTAGGATCTTGTTGGATTTACAAAGGATTAAGCTCATTGACAACCATGCACTAAAATTAAAAATCTCTACAGAACATCATTCACAACTTTTTCACCAGGGTGAGAGGAGCATTTGAGGCTTTTCTAGTACAATGATTATAACTTTCCTACATAAAGCTGAAATGCTAAGAAAGCCTTAACTTCTCTGTGAGAGCTTCAAAAAATGAGACTCGTGGAAGGCTTAGTTTGGTCTTGCGGTCTGCATCTTTGCCACAAAACTTCTTTTGCTTTATGTACAACAGGAACTGCAAAAGAAAAATATATCAAGCACATCATCACCGCTGAAGTGATAACAAGAGAGTAGTCTGAAAACCATTCCAGTGCTGCTCGAGAAGCGCACTTTAAGTACTAAACATGCCAAAATTGCTGGAGGTACAGCCATACTAAATACAAAAAATAAATAAAAAAATCAATGGTCAGGAAGCACAACCAAACATGCCAAAATCTTTGGAGGTACAGCCTGAGTTAATTCACAAAAATCAACGCTCAAGAAGCATAACTGAACATACCAAAATCTCAGGAGGTAAGACCTGAATGAATCCACGGAACACCACCAAAGTTCAAGCACGTGCCTAGGACTGCTAAGCACAAATATTTGCAGATGCGAATTTTCATGGAACATGCCAAAAGAAAATACCTAGAAGTATTTGGCTGCTCATCATCTTCTTCCATAGGTGTTGAAGTACCATAGCCATATGGGAATGGTGAAAAAATATGGTCCATTACTTGTATCCCCACCAATATATTCATCGCCTGGTGATCAATAAGTGATACCTGCTTCTTTGTCGGAACATTATCTTCAGTACCAAGAACATTTCCAGCATTTCAAGGAACAATCTCTTGAAATCTGCAAAAGACGGTAAAAATGGTTAAAGGACATAGCTTAAGAGCACAGTTCTTAAATTCAATTTTAACATTATGAAGACCTCAGTCCATAGTGAAAATTAGACATGCAAAAAACAATTAGTTCATCTGCAGCAAGACACAATGCGTAACCTTTGATAACAAAACTACAGGTTTGTAGTCTCCTCCGCATATTTGTGCATATATTGAGTGGCTAGACAAAAAACAATCAGCAGATGAAAGTACTAAGATGTGTACCGTCACCGACAGGGTGACTGCTGCTTACCCAAACGGTCAGATTGGTTTTTAATTTTCGAGAAGTGTTCATTTTTTTGCTAAATTTTCTGACAAGGGTCAGACTTGCCGATTTTCACTCTTAGAAATGCTCAGAGCCTCAAACAGTCAAACATCAGTAGTGCTTCTCCAAACAAAAACAAAAAAACTATGCAACCTGAAATGCAAAAATGACTCTGGGAGCACAATTTGATAGGGTAAACTAACTGATTAGCAAATTGTGAGTATGGTGTTTCAGCTGGGAGCTTTGACAGGTTCTCCTCAGCTTTGGTCAGGACAGACTGAAGCCTTCCCACGCTCTGTATCCTGTCATTCAGTATCATCACCTGCAGAACACACATGCAAAGCTTCCCAAATTAACAACAAACATACACATGAACCACAAGTTTCTCACAAAGATATCCTCGACGGTAGCAAAACTCACATGCCCCTTGTGCCGGTGCTCGCGAAGGAAATCAAGCAGGGGCTCCAGGCAATCCCTGTCGTGGAACAAAATCGAAGACAAGTGCCTGTTGAGAAACTGCACGCCATTTCCAATCGACGACGAGTGACTCGGACGTGGGAATTAAGGCAGTGAATGGCTCAAAGTCAAGCTCCAGCACGTAGGGGTCGTTGTGCCTGCCAGGTCATGAGGTTAAGATTATGGTGGTAGAAACTGAAACAATGCCACTTGTGGCAGTTTAGCTGCCTTTAATTTTAATATCATCACTCTGCAAGAGTCGGAGCACAGGTCCAGCAGTCCAGCACAGAGCTGTACTGATTCTGAAAGCTACTAAGTTGTCAATCTCTTAACATGACCTCAGCCGTGCACAGATAGCTAAGCAAACGATGAACAATTCGATCTATGGTTCCGTGATGGCGGCCTCTCAAAGCCCAACATTAACCTCTCGCTAAAAAATTGACAATAGTAGAGGCAAAAGGAGCAAACGCTGGAGCTGAGATAGCAGGAAGGAACAGGGGGGAGCAACACATACTGGCCGTCGACGAGCTCCTCCTTGAAGCGGAGATACTCCGACACGCTGAGCTGTTCGACGTTGACGCGGACGTACTCCCAAATCCCCGGCCGCGGCCGCACCGCGATGGCCACGAACGGCGGCAGCACGATCGCCTCCTGCTCGAAAAATACGCGCGCACGAGAGGCATAAACATTCGGGGACACGCGCGCGCGCACGGAACAACCATTGTTGGGATGTGACGGCTCACCTGGGAGGAGTGCAGGACGTCGAGGAAGGGGCCCTCGGCGAAGGAGCTGCCGCCGGAGACCTGGACCTCGTCGAGCGTGTCGAGGATGTTGTGCGGTTGTAGGATCCCCTTCCCCTTGCTCACGTACCTACGGCCGCCAACCGACCAAAGCAGGGGCAAAAAATCGTCAGCAGAAGCATACGTGCCAACAATTGGGAGGGGTGGCTGATCGGTGACTCACTTGGAGAGGAGGGCGACGAGCTCGGTGGGCGTGGAGGGTGTCCTCCACCCGTTTGCAGATGCTCGGGGTGTGGCACAAAATTTGTGGCGGCGACGGGCATACCTAGATCCCTGCAGACAGCCACACATGGCCACGGACGATGGAGGGGAACGGGGAGCAGATCCGGGGGGCAACGAGGACCTTCAGGCGACGGCACCCAGAGGAGGTGAGCACGGCGACAACCCATGACGACGGAGCGGGCGCACGGCGGCGACCAGCCATGCTCGAGTCACGTGCCTCCTCCCGGCAGGATCTACAGGGCCTCGCCGCCGCCGGGGGGCGTGGGGGCGGCGGGGCCTGGCCTGGAGAGGAGGAAGCGAGGGGAGTGGGGAGGGAAAGGAGAAGACGGTAACTAAGGGCATGTACAATGGTTGATAGAATAGTCTTATTTTAAATCTTGCATGTAATTTAGAGATGACAAAAAACACATGTCTATAATGGGTCATCTCGTAGCCTTATCATAAATAACTAGTTATTCTTAAAAATGTGGTGAGACATATCGTGCTAAGAGATCATCTCTTATCTTGTCTTAAATAAGAGAGGACAAGCCTATTCTTATGAGTTCTCTTTCCTCCACCTCATCATTTATCCTACGTGGCACTTCTAAGATAACACCATTGTACATGCCCTAACTAGCGCTTTCTGAAAAAGAGTCGTCGATTGCACAGTAAAAATCGCGAGGTGGATAGCTCCAGCGTGCGCCCTTTGCGCCACCGCTAATGGGTTTGATATGTCACTGTCAGTTCATCCCCACATTCAGCTTATGGCAATGATAATTAAGGGTCACCCATGGACGCAACCAATAGTCGATTCTTCCTTACTCCCCCATCAATTGCAAAAGGGCAAGATGAGAGGATATTATTGTCGCCTCTTCACCTCCGCATCTTTACCTTTACAACGACAGTAATAAACTCCATGGCCATACAGCAAAAATGCTGAGTGGGACCCCTTACCCAACATTCATGAAGTTTATTAACTCAAATATGCAAATGGGGATTTCATTTCATATCGGTTTTCAGAACCTAAACATACTATAATGTTCCTCCATAGCCGAGAAATAGGCAATTACCCAGACATGGAAAGAAACAACATAATATGAATATTGGTAGTAACCATGGACGGTAGATCAAAGTAATACACACGAGGATCCACTAGGGTTCGGTATTACAAAGAGATGGACATGGGGATGGCGATGACGATGGTTGATGTCGAACTCTCCTTGAGCGAGGTGATGGCGTGGCGGAGCACTTCTTGTCGATTCCCCTCCAAATCTCTTTCGGAGGCTAGGGTTATTGGTTTTGGATGGCCTCTCTGTAACTCGCATCTCTAATCCAAAGACAAGGGGACGATATAGTTGATCAGGGGGCAGCGGTGGCTAGTACGAGCACTCGCGTTCGTGTCAGACGTCATCTTCTCCACTGGATCCTCCTGCGCAACTAGTTCTCCTCCTGCTTGTTCGTGGCTTTATCTGGAAGATTCCTATCACGCAATTGACGTGATTTTTACCTCATTTCTTTGTACTTTTGTCCTAGTGCCTGAAAACTCCTCACAAATGGGATCCTGGTGAAAAAATACAAAAGATGCGTGCGGACGCGATAAAATTCCGACAAAACCTTTGTCTACGATACAAAACTCAAGATAAAAAGTAGTTGGAAATTGGACTCATCAATAAGCAACAAAAATTATAAGACCTTTTTCATCCCGTAGGATCAACTTCAAATGATCAAGGAGGGGCCTTTGGATAAGCAGAAAAAATTACCGCACCTTTTTCTATTGGACTATTCAAATATGCAAAATGAGTTTTTCTTGATGCATTTTCTATTCTTCAAGCTGCACCAATTTTATTTTGGTTCAGTCGATGTTGTGGTAATGGCGACCAGTCGAGCCGAAAACAAGGATCACGGGACCGGCTACAACATTCCTTGCAAGGGGCGAGCCTAGGGTGACCTGCAGATAGGGCCGACAGAGGCGAAGCAAGTGTGGGTGGGGAAGGGGTCGCCGATACCGGAAGAAGGGGGGTGTTAAGGGATGGCCAGGAAGGTGCAGTGCGGCATTGACGACGACCACTGTTGACGGGGGATGATGCTTAGGCCGTTGGTGGCGGACGGATCAACAACGTGGTACAATTTTCTACAACGGTGGCGGGGGAGAAAAATTTACCGGTGCAATTTTTCTTCCGTCGATGGAAAGATATGCGCTCCCTTTTGTTTATTTATTTCGGAACAATGTACAATAAGATTTTTATTATTCTAAAAATTATTGTTATCATATTTTTTAGATATATAAGATTTTTATCTGCTGTAAATAGTGTTCCAATTTTTATCGAGTTTTGTTTTTAGGACTGGATTTTTATCAAGTAGCAATATTCTATTTTCTGGTAGTAACTGGGCTGGAAGCAGGCTGCTGTTAAGGCCCATCACGATGACCAGTTTTGTCACGCGGTTCTGCCATTTGTATTGGCCCACGCCCGACGCGTGCGCGGCGCGTGAGCATTCCCCAACTCCTTCCCCCAAATTTTTTCTCAAAAAAAAAAAAAAAAAAAAACTCCTTCCCCCAAATCCGCCCCCCACCGCCGGCAAACCCCACCATCTCCTCTCCGTAGCCGGCGGCCGCCCTCCTCCGCCCGCTGGTAAGCCGCTTTTGCCCGAGCCCCTCGCCTCGCCTCGATCTCGGGTGGTGTTGATGAGTTGATCCGTGTCGATCCGCAGGCGTCGGCGCCTGAGATGAGCGGGAGCGCGGCGAAGCGCGTCGGGACGCCGCTGGCCGACGCGGAGGGCAGCCCCAAGCGCCCGCGGAGCAGCCGCCACCCCTCGCTCTCCCCCTCGCCCTCGCAGGCGCGCTCGCAGGCGCCCTCGCCCTCGCAGTCGCGCTCGCGGTCGCGGTCGAGGTCGCGGCTTCCCCTGGCGCGGACGTCGCCGCCGTCGCCGACCTACACCCCATACGACGACCGGAGCCCCAGCCGCAGCCGCGTGTCGGAGGAGACGGACGGGAATGGGCGGCCGGTCTGGAGGCCGCACTCGTACAGGGAGCACAGCGGCGAGCACGGGGACGGCGAGTACAGCGTCCGCATCGGCGACTACGACCGCCTCTTCATCTGCCGGAGCTGCCACCGCATGCTCTCCACGCCGGTCTACGAGGTGATGCCCATTTCCAACCTACCAACAGGCAACAGCGCGTTTCGTCATCTGTTGATCAGCTCGCCGCGTCTCTGATAACTCGTCGTGATGGCATCCGTGCAGTGTCCGGACGGGCATGTCACCTGCTCGAGGTGCCGCGACAACATCGGGGACAACCGCTGCAACTACTGTGCGGCCAATGGCTGCGTGCGCAGCCGCGCCGTCGAGGAGTTCCTCGGCCGCATCAGCTTCTCCTGCCGCAACCAGCAGTACGGCTGCGAGGTGTTCCTGCTGCACCACGAGATGCGCGCGCATGAGCGCACCTGCCACTATGACCCCTGCTTCTGCCCGGTCCATCGCTGCGGCTTCGCCGGCCCGGCCTACGATCTGGAGTCCCACCTCGCCACCATCCACCGCTGGGAGGTGATCAACTTTCGCTATGGCGAGAGCTTCCAGGCCCCTGCCTTTGACTCTGCCATCTTCCGCTGCGAGGACTACGGCGAGCTCTTCCACATCAGCAGCTCCCGCGAGGGCTTGGGCACCGCGCTCTCCATGATCTGCATCCGCCCTGACAACGCATTCGAGGAGGAGTTCACCTACGAGCTGAAGATGCCGGCGGGTGGACGGCGCCACAGGCTGCAGATTCAGTCGACCGTGTGGAACACTTCGCTGCGGTACGGGATCGGTGAGGGGAGCGACGTCTTCCTGCTGGTCCCTGACAAGCTGCCCGGCGTCGAGGATGGCTGTGCCGTGGAGGTGTGCATCCGCAAGGTGGTGGCTGGTAACTAGCTCAAGCTGTGCACCGATCTGGACTGGCATTGTCGTTCTGGTTGCAGCATTACCTATCTGGTTCTAGGATAGGATTAATGTCTGCCTGAATCCTAGAGTTCTGTTCATAGCCGAGTAAACTTGAACGGCATCCGTGTTGGTGAATTCGTTAGTTGTTGATGGATCTTCTGGTAAGTGAGATGGAAGCTTAGGCACCCCTTGCAGTCTGATGCAGGAAACTGTCTGGATATAGTCTTTTCTGAGGAGGGTGAATTTGGATATGCTGAATTTGCTGGTAATCTTTTTTGTTTCGGTGCATTTCTGGACGTGGCGATCTTGATGTCAAAATGCGTGAACGCTTTGGGTGGTTTGCCTCTTAGATGTTTATTATAGATGTTGCTGTCTACAGGTCGCGAGTTCATTAGTTTATTCTTCTAGTAGTAGTTCTCAGATGGTGCCTGGTGGAGTTTATTCTTCTAGTAGCTGCTGAATGCCGAGGTAAACTGAATATCATATCTAGTGACTGCTTTGCCATTTCGTGGATTTTCACAATCATCATCATCATAGTTTTGATTGGATTGTTTCATCTGAAAAGCTTCTAGGATTTACCATCTGCATGTTGTTTGTTAGTTTTTCTGCTCGCATGAAACTCGATTGCACTTCACATAGGTGTCTTACAGTATTGGTGACTTTGTTAGTCTTTGAAGGATCTCACGGTAAGTGAGATGGAAGCATGGGTAGCCCGCACATTGCTGATGCGGGGAATTGTTGTCTTTTTTGGGAGGGTAAACTGGGATATGCTGAATTTTGTTGGTAAGCTTTTGTTTTGGTGCTTATCTGGATGTGACGATCTTGATGTTGAAATGTGTAACCGCTGTTTCTTTCGGTGGATTGCCTGATGTTTATCCTAGATGTTGTTGTCTACCGGTTGCGAATTCAGACTTTATTCCGCCAGTAGTTTTCGGATGGTGTCTAGTTTTTTCTACCGAATGCTGAGGTAAACTGAATACCATATCTGGTGACTGCTTTGGTAATTCGTGGATTCTCCGATGATGGATTTGCACTGTCATCGTCGTTTTGATTGCATTGTTTCCATCTGAAGAGGTTCTATCTAGGATTACCATCTGGAAGGTTGTCTGTTAGTTTTTTCTGCTCCGATGAAGCTCGATTGCAATGCACATTCCTGACTGTTATATCCTTTGCCCCAAAGCTCAGGGAGCAGTACAATTTTCTACATGGCACTGAGAAAATCAGTAGGTATCTTAGCTGTTTCATGTTACACTAGTATGTACAAGCTCATTATTTCGAACTTGCGGCCGAATGAAATCTCTCTTTGAGGTGAAGAACTCCTGGTCAGTGAGCAGAGTCTTTCAATCTACGGCCTGTAAGAGCATCCACAGCCGGACTTAGAAAATTCAGCACCTTAAACATCCAAAGACATGTTCGGGCGTGTCCGTTTTGATTCTCTATTTATCCGTCCATTCACCATACTCCTCATCTCCTCCGGCACTTGCATATGATCCATGTAGATAAGGAGAAAAAAAGAAAAAAAAGGAAAGGGTGGTCTGGGTGGGCTGTCCTACCTGGCAGGGCGCGTCCGGAAGCCTTCATATACTCCTTCGTCTCAATATGAGGGTTCTCACACAGCCTAAACATATAGTATAGAGATGACACGAGAGGTTTGAGGAGTATTACGCGGAGGTCGGATGTAGATGCTCTATTGTCCGCCAGCAAATTCAAATTCAAATCTACGTTGATCCACACAACGCGCCGGATCACACCCGCGCCTCTTGGGTGGTGTACCATCGATGGTTGAGGGATTTTCACTCACGGTTGCGGATCAACGCGTCGGAGTAGGGCACGAAATGCTTGTGCTTATGGAACCATATTTGAATGCTCCGTGCCATGGACAAGATCTGGGTGTAGGACTGCTGCTGCTGGTAGTTGCCGGACTGGGTAGGATCCGAGTCTTCCACCTGCCCGTCCTCATAGCCCCCTCCTCCCTCGCCTTCGTCGTGGATGATACCGAGCATCTCCCTGTCCGTGTCGTACGCTGGCTCCCCCGCTCTCGGCATTGCAGCAAACAGCGCGCGGGCACTCACTTGCTCTCCGCCCGCCGTCCTTGCCCGGACGAGCGATGGCGAAGAATCCTCGGAGAAGAGCGGCGCCGCGTTAACATCGATGATGTAAGGAACCATACCAGCGGGGTTTTGCGAGCTGCTTGGCGGCGTAGTAGTACGGACGCTTGTAAGGCTCCGGCCACGGCACCGTTTGTACTGTGGGCGCGCCCATCTGGCGGCGTCCGCCACGGCCTCGCCGACCGCCCCGTCCGACACGCCCACCGGCGCCCAGACCATTCTTTATCTTCTCCTCCTTTGCAGCCTTTGCTTTGACGCGGCGATTTTGCCGCGTCTCCGAGCTGATCTTCCGGGCGAGCATGATGCTCGGATCCTTCGGCACCTCCGCCGGCTCCATCTCCGACAGGTTCCATGCGTCGGGGGAGGAGGGAAGGAGAGGGTGGGAGAAAAGAGCGGGAATCGGGCGAAGAGCGGCAGGGAGTGAAAGAAGAAAGTGGGGGATTTTGGCGCGGAAACAGTGTGGGATGCTACAAAAGTGTGGGCTCGGCCTTCCTTTTGCATGGGCCATCGGGGTGGAGAGAGAGGGGAGGAGGAGAGGAGGGAGAGTATACAGTATGCATATGGTGTAGGCCAGTTGAATGCGCCAATGCGGTATGCCCTGGTACCAAATGTTGCGTACACATATGGTGTGTCGTATCACTGGGGCACTGTATCAGATGCTCCCGTGGGACGAGTTCATGGGCCGTTGGATCTCGGATACAGCGGCATCTGAATCAGAGAAGCTACCGTACCTGGGGGCAATTCTAAGATCGTAGAGCTCCTGAGCACTTCGGTTGAGCAACCTAATGGACGATGCGTGTTATGTTCTTTTACCGCTGCAAGATGTGTTTCTTCGTTCCTTTTACAACTGTGTGTTATCATCATGTGAATAACCCAGAAACACGTTTGGACGATGGTTCTTCGTGCCTGGCAAATGAGAATGAAACTCTTTTAAGTGTTGGTTTTCAGTTTCAGAGCACGAACAGACGTTGCATGTTACTAATGTAGTCGCTGAACCGAATGGAATGGAGTGGAGTAGAGTTGTCGGACACTGGAATGAACAAAGTTTTCTCTCCAAATTATCTACGTATTTATCTATCGATGTGCCCACCGCCAATGTAATAAGCTGCCGTTTTCTTGTGCATCCACTACCTATGCATGCACAACACAGCCACCTGCTAACTTTTCAAGTCCCTACTCTGAAGAAAATCACAGCGGCTCAATCACTGTCTGAATATTACATCCGGCGCAGCACTTGCTGATTCGAGTCGCTCTCTTTCCCCGTAGCAGCGTTGGTTCAGTAACTTGAGCCCTGCAAGGATGCAATTTGAGTTGAGCAGCCAGTGCTTCAAAGCAAAAGTTGAGACCTTCCATCTGTTAACAAAATTATTAAGCGTGAAGAGGGCCAAGAGAGCCTCTGCCTGCTGCTGTCTCGACAGTCTCTGCGCCATGACTCAAAACGCGCGACTCTCCCAACATTGCCTTGCCTGCAGAGCATCTTCATCATTAATTTGGCCTGTGTACATGTCCGCAACGTCCGTTCGTGATACAAGATGCAGTCCAGAAGTTGAAGCAGAGGTACTTTGAGGGCATATGTCCCTTCCCGTGGAGCTTCAAACACTGAACATCACTCACTACTCACTACAAAGGTTCGGAGTACCCGGATTGGGTGGCGGGTAAGCAGAACGGTGGCCCAAAGGACCTGCAAAAGACTTTATCTCTCGTGTTGGAGCCAACGTGGACCTGGTCCTGAACTTGATGCTTTCCCTCATCTTCATATACTCAATGTTTTTGGCTACAGCTGGGACACCTTACACGGCAATATGGAGCACCTCACATCGCTGAAGGATCTGAGCATTGGTCTTCCAACACTGCCATGGTCTCTTGAGGTGTTTAAACTGTTTTTCTGCAATTGGGATTTCATGAAGCCTTGTAGAACAGTAGAGCATCCAGACTGGAAAAAGATTGAGCAGATCCCGAAGAAGAGAGTCAACCGTGATTCAAGTAAGACTTTAGCCCCCTTTGCTGCCTTTCTGTAATCACAGTTTGTCACTAATTACTGCGATGGAAGATGTTGCTAACTCTGCCTATGTATGTATGTTGGGCTGATATATAATCTCACGAGAAGTTTCTTCCGATGACGCTGACACGCTTTAGGCCTCAAAAAGAGAATGTGCAGTCAGCACGAAGATGCATGGTTTACAACTTGAGATCGTAAGCCAAAGTGTCATGTGTGAGACCGAGATTTGTTTTTTCTTTCTATGTGTTTGTTCTTGATGCAAAGACTCTTTAGCAGCTTGCTTGTTGTGATTTGTGGTGGTTTGTTGTAATAATGCTGGCTGTTATGCTGAATTTGATCACTGTTATAGTAGTGTATTATTCCAGTAGTTAGAAGTTCAGTTATTCAGTTGTATAGGTGCATATTACCAATACCAAGGAGAAGTGCTGAATGTATCTAGTGTGGAAGAGCTGTTTTTTTTCAAAAAGGTGGATTACCCCCAGCCTCTGCATCAAGTGATGCAGACATCCATAGAGTGGAAGAGCTGTGGGATACCTATATATCATCTACTGTCACCAATGTAAGCTGCCGATTTCTATGGCCACTGATGCTTCAGAAAAGATTACCTGTATTTCTTTTCAGCACTTTTGATGTAGTAGCTTGCATTTCTTTACTGTAAATTCAAGCCTCGGCAGAACAAGGATCCTATGCATTGATAGTTGTCTGACTTAACGCGTCCACGACGGACAATGTGTAGAGATAAAACACGGTCCATCACTTCAACAGTACATCAGCATTAAGGTGAAAACATGATTTTTTTACTGAAACCATAGTATATACTCGGATGGTGTAAATTTATTATGAAATGCTCGGATGGTGTAAAAGACTATGAGAATATTTTCTTATTCATGACATGAATCCGTAGGTCTGGTACTTGCATGGTCGTGTGTAATTTCCAAATGCTAAGCAGTTTGGAACTCCTGTCACCGTAGTCAGCTCTCTAATAGCTTACAGGAGCTCCTGTTTTAGTTTACAAATGCCTTGGCGTGCTTGGTTGTTCTGCTCATGTACAACACCCTGCATAGTAACCAGCCTTCCTGCATTTTTTTTTACCCTCGTGACCGTAGAACAATTGGTCTACGGTATTTTCATTAATAATAAAATATGTACATCAAATTACATGAGTATAGAGGAATCAGGTCCTCAGCCAACACCTGTTTTAGGGAACATCAACATTAGAACAGAATTAGAGCTTGTTCTCGATCCATTTCCTAATCTTATCTGCAGTACTTGCTTTGGCTCTGATCATGGCAGTATCCGGACAGTCCTTGAGATGGTAGGTCCAGCTGTGGATATGAGGCACAACACTTCTGAAGATCTTGTCATTACGAACAGACCAAATTCCGCAGCAACTTGCAATAAGGATGGTAAGACCAATCTCCCCTGGCAGTTGATTCAAAGATATGCTGAGCTCATCAAAACTGGAAATTCCCCTTAGTTTCTGTGGCAGAATATGATCCCAACACGATAGAGCAAATGGACAGTCCCAGAACATGTGGAAGAGTGTTTCTTCTGTGTGTTCATTACACATAGCACAATTGTAACTGTCCAAATACATAGATTTCCTATGGAGTAGATTTCTTGTGTTAATTCTGTCATACAGAAGCAACCAAAAGAAAATTTTATGTCTTAGCCTGACTGGGCTTTTCCAAATAAGTCTGAAGATGTAGTGTGCAGTGCTCTGTCCCCTAAGACACTTGTACATCTTCATGGAGGAGTATAGATCGGATCCACAACTGTATTTCCATATGTCTCTTTGATCCAACTATTCTCTATTGGTTAGGATCATATTGAGCTGTGTATACTGCTGATATGCTTGCAGAGAGAGAGAGAGGTCTATGAAATAGCAGAGTGAGATCCTCAGTCATCTGTGCTTTCTCCAATGAAATTTCCCTGTTGCTGGTAAATGAGTAAAGTTCTGGGAATGCCAGTTTCAGTGGCTGCTCATGTGCATCCTCCCAAAAGAAGATGGTGTTACCTCTTCCTGCAATACATGATGTCTGCTGTTTAAATTGGGGCAGAAGTTTGAGTATGGTTTTCCACCAGAATGATCCCACATCTCTGTTTCCAGGTAAAGCATGCTGATAATATGTCTCCCAGATGATGTTAACCCATGGAATGTCCTCCTGGTTAAGGAACTTGTGCAGATATTTCATAAGGAGGGCCTTATTATGAATTGAGATATCCAATATACCAAGACCATCATGAGATTTGGGCAAACATGCTTTGTCCCATGAAATAAGAGCAACACCCTTATCCAAAGTGCCATATTTCCTCCAAAAGCAGTGTTGAGATATTTATTCACTTGGCTGACCACTGAGAGTGCACATGAAAAAGGTGGGCATGCTGGAGAAGATAGATTTGATGAGTGTAAGTTTATCACCGAAGGAGAGTAATGTTGAATAGCCCATCAATCTATTCTCAATCCTCTTAAGGAGTGGAACAAAATCCTCAGTTCTAGGTTTATGAATGCTCAATGGTAAGCCAAGGTATGAGAGAGGCAGGGAACCAATCTAACAGCCCAGGAGTGATGATAGGTGTTGCATCTTATGCACTAGAGTATTGACGGAGATCATAGTGGATTTTGCATAATTAACTCTTAGGCCTGTGTATGCAGCAAAGTGGAGCAGCAGATTTTTAATATGCTGTAGTTGGGGTTGATCTGCTTCTAATACCAAAATTGTGTCATCTGCATATTGGATAACAGGGTAGTCTAGGGAGGACTGATGCAGGATGGGTGGTGTCATCAATCCATAAGTCATAGCCTCATTGAGCATGGATTGCAGTAGATCAGCAGCCAACACAAAGATTAAGGGTGACAATAGGTTTCCTTGTCTGACTCCTTGCTTACATAAAAATTGCTTACCAGGGACACCGTTGAGTATAACAGAGCTGAATCCAGTGCTATAAATCATTTTGATCCAGTTAATCCACCTGTTTCCAAAACCCTTAGCATGTAGAATCTCTATAATTGTCTCATGATTAAGCATGTCAAAAGCTTTCTCAAAATCTAACTTAAGGAGAATGATTTCCTTATTAGATTGTTGGCATTGGTGAATATATTCATATGACCATGCAAGGCAGTCTTGAATGCACCTATTATTCAGAAATCCATATTGATTCTTGTGAATGAGTTTGAGAATAACCTTCTGAAACCTTTTTGCCAGCAGTTTTGTAAGGATCTTTAGGGTGCAATTAAGCAGAGAAATGGGCCTGAAATCTCCAGGTGAGCAGGCTGAATCCTTCTTAGGAATAAGTGTATTGAAAGAGTAATTGATGGACTTCAAGTTGACCTTCCCATGGAAGAAATCATCGATTAGATTGTAAAAATCAGGTGATATAATGTCCCAGCAGGATTTCAGAAAAGCTGCATTGAATGCATCAGGTCCTGGTGATTTATCAGAAGGCATAGAGTGGACAACTGCATCAATTTCCTTTCTGGTGAATGGAATTTCCAAATCATGCAGATCCTCATGATGTTGCAGAAGCTGCTGAAGGTGGAGAGGGTTCTGGGTTTTAGTACTTGTGCCCAATCTTTCCTTAAATGCTCTATAGAGAATGGTGGCCTTAGCATTGTGTTCCTGATGTTCCGCACCCAGATCATCTTTAAGAATGGCAATTTTATTGTTTCTAAATTTGATAGTAGCCTTTGCCTGGAAGTATTTTGTGTTGGCCTCTCCCACCTTAATGTTTCTGATAGCGGCTCTCTATCTCCAGCAGATTCTTTGTTGTGTTAGGATTTTCTGGAGATGATCCTTAATAATATTTCTGCCATTGGCCTCAGCAATGGTCAGATCCCTGTATTCGTCTATTAAGACTTCAGTTGATTCAATCCTTTCATATGAAGTAGGTAACACCGACAATACTTCAGTTGATTCAATGAATTCAGTAGCCTTGTGGATGATTATGCTGATGATGCGTCCAGAATATTCTGAACGAGTCTAGCAGCCAAGGGCACGGTAAGCCACATCCCAAAAGATGGGTGGAAACTAGTGCGGTCAGCAGCGATACTCTCATGGAACAGGATGGATGCCATCCATACTTTGGGGCGAAAGCTCTTGAGCTACGGGGAAGGTAAAAGTACTGCAGGAACATGGGAATCGATATGCTCGTCACTACAATAGTATACGCTGACGACCTACCAAAATGCATGTCACAAGTACCTAAACAGAGAAGTGAGTTCCACTAGAAGATTTACCATGGGCACATCACTAGTGATATTGTAGAACCAGTGACTGGCATAAACATCCTGAACCAAGTGGATCTTGTATTCACCAGACGTAAGAGAGAAAAGCCAAGAAAAAGAGGGAATCTTTGGTGGAAGAGAAGATGGTAGTAGTGTGTATGTTTGTCATATGGTAAGGCGCCAGATGAACTGGCAAAACCAACTAACTAGTACATTTCTTTTTCGACAAAGAATGATTTTATTAACACAAATTGAAGCATCAATGGGATAAAAACACAATGAGTACACATCAGGCTTCTACATAGGTAGGATGCACACAATCAACACCAACACACACAAATGAACACGATGGTAAATAACAAAGTCATACAAGATCAAAGCTCTCCCTCAGTGAGGAAAAGGAAAAAAAATGAAACGATCAAAACGACGATCTACACACTACATCAACAACCATATCCGCACCAATGATCTCTCGACACCACAGATGCAACGAGGTTCTTCAAAGACTATGCCTCGACAAGGAAAAGAAAAAAATAAGCAAACAAAACTGCGATCCACACACTACATCATTAACCATATCTGCACCAACGATCTCTTGACACAAAAAAGACAACGAGGTTCTTCAACAGTAACGCCTTCAGAAAGAAAAAGACACTCAAGCGCAACCATCACTAGATCCACCACCAAAGGCCTGATTCTAGGTTTTCACTCTGAAAAAGAAGTCCGAGCATATCTAAGCAATGCCTCAACAAGGTAACAATGCAAAAACCATTGCCATTGCCAAGTATAACCATCACAGGTCATACCTAGGGTTTTTACCTCGGAACTCAAACCATTAAATCAAAGTTAATTTATTTTCGCCACCACTTTTCCCAGAACACCGCAACTACATGTGTTGGGCCAGAAATCCCTCCGCCGTCGCTGCACAATCATACCGCCTACATCAAGTTAAGGTCCATAGGTTACATCTCATTGCACTTTCCTTGATCGAATCCTATGCACCGCCACCACGCTCTGGATCGACACAGCCTTTACCGAGCACTGCTATTGCTGCATTGTCAAGGGAAGGACCCATGCTCCGCTGCTCACTGCAGATGAAGGAGTAGATCTTTGCCAGTTTTCGTGCGGACACGGGTGGTCGTGGCCTTTTGCACTGCATGGATCCAAACGCTCCAGCCTGATCCACCATAGGGGCGAGCCTACCTCACCTGTCGACAAAAACTCGCTGGCAGCTTGGAACCAACTCCACACACGGTGGAGGGGCATGGCTGCACCACGCCAGGAGGTGGAGCCCGGCAGGGCCTGCACCATAGCGAGATGCGGTCAACTGCCGACGCACTCCTTTGCACCGAACACTGCAGGCCCGACGCCACACACCAACTCAATGCCACAACAGAGGCGGGTCCTGCATGTGCGGTGCAGATTGGCGTGGTGGAAGCCACCCATATGAGATGGGGAGGGGAAGGCGAGCCGCCACCACCGTCATCACCGATGGCCTCCTCCGACAGCAGCGGTTGGGCTAGCGCGGCGATATAGAGCTTTCTAGGTGGTGGTGGGGTGGCCTCCATAATCGTCCGGGCGAGTGGTGCAGATACAAAGTTATCTCTCCCATTAAATGTCAATAGTGAAGAGAGAGTGTTTGGGTCCTTCTGAGTTCTGGTGATCATGAATACTTCAAAACTTCAATCCACTAAGTACAGCAGTGCTCTGTGTAGTCTTCTTCCCAGGAAGTGTGGGTTACTCGATGCAACTTTGTGTCAAGCGTGTCTGATCTTACACGTGAGTGCGTGTTTGCATGCATGACATGGACAGACCTTAGTATATATCCTAGCATCCATACACGTCCCATGAACAAAGTGACATTGTTTTGAAGTTTGGACTGGAACAGTAAACAACAAATCGACAATGCAGAATGTCTCGAATCTGGATGTGCATTCAATGTCCCCCATGTGAAAATACAATCTTTATTACAACCATTATTCGATTTGAAGTTAAGCTTGTGACATGAAACGACTAAAACTTAGGGGAACAATGTACTTTGCCTAAATATTGATAGGAAGAGCAGTCAAGAAAGCCAATGTATAAGGAGATGTAGACTTGCCGAAAGGTGTAGACCAACGTGGAAGCTTCTCAAGAACCGTCTCAACCATTGGTGTAACCCTATTCACATCCGTTCTTAGTTTTACCAGAGGAGAAAAGTCTTCTGCTTTAGTTTCTTTTGCAGATGCATGTGTTCCATTACTTGACCAAAAAAGGGTTAACTCGAATTTTGTTGGTGAGCTCTTGCCACCTGCAAAGCGGATTGTATGCCATCCATCGACCTCGCTCTTACCACCCAGATGAACCAACTTATTCGAGTCCACTGAGTAAGACAATACATGGAAAGGTCAATAAGATGTCAAATAATAACTATCTAGTCCACCTAGATTTATCAATCTATTTAATTGTAGCTCACCATGAATAGTGAAGTCATCAATTTCCTGTTTATTGATTGCCAGCGACCAACGAGTAGATGACTTAGTATCAATTGACACTACTGTTCTACGTGCATCATCAGTAGCAGAATCACTTTCAACATGGAGCACAGGAACTTCTGATTTGCCCCACCCAGTATTGCTCCGTTTGTAACTCCTGCAGCCATACATCATGGTAAATGTCGTAAAATCAATTGTCATATTCCTTCCGCAAGAAAATTCTTCCCCTCTAAGGTCCATCAATTCTTGTGTCAACTTTCCAGGTGTGTGCGAAAACAAGGATACATAAGATAATGGTTCTGTGCTTCCATCATTCATTCTTGTAGTATCAACAACATGCACAACCTGAGGAAGTAGTGAAACAATTATCGTCTAATAAGTATCATTTCTAGTATGAGCTTGATAATGCAAATAAGGGGAAACATTCTCACAATTCCAGGCAAAAAAATAGGCAGAACATACATCAAAAGGCTAGTGAATCATGTTACTTGTACTATCCTATAAATGATTTGCAAATATAAGTTGTTATGTTGCATATGAAAATTGAAATACCTAAAATTTTGAGATAATTTAATTTGTTTCATGATTTCTTCATTGATATTTCTAAGTAGGGAAACGATACTAGAAGGTAATGGCAATGTAATATAACCAATTGTTTGTGGGAACATTTGAGTGGCATAAAAGACATTTCTTGCACCCCCTTAATTCTAATACACAAAACTACAACAACTTATATTTCGATCGGAAGGGGTAAGCATTTACTTCCAATTCTTTCTTTGAAGAAACAAGCTACTAGAAATAACTTAGATTTTTATATGTGTTGAGTGCATTCCTTGTTGGTATCCACAAAAGAATGTTGAACTGTAAAAAAAATCAGGTTACAGACATAGAAAATGATGAAAATTTACGGAAAGCATATGACAACATCAGAAGAGTCAAAATAGTTAACCACTGACCAAAAATATTAGGACAGTACATGTCTAGATAAATTCATACTCCCTCTGTTCAATGAAAAAGTGACGTTTTGTGTATTAACACGACCATCAAAATGTAACTTTGACCATTATCTATTGCAGTATATTTATAACGACCAATAAAATTATAAGTATTTTGATTTGAAAGTAATCCTTGAGACACATTTATGCATACGATTTTGAAGCTCCCAACCTGGATATTTAAAACAGTATCGGTGGTGCAAGTTTTCATTGTTTGACTTTAGACATCCAAAACGCCACTTTATTGTGTAACGGGGGGAGTACTAACACAATTAAACGGTGTTATACAGTGCTTACATTTATAGTACGAGAAATGTCCTCTGTGAATGCTGGAACAATGCCACTTGATACCAGTACAATGGCAAGACCAAAGAATGCACATAACACAGAAAGAAGTGCTCTTTTCGCACCTACAGAAAACATATATCGGATATCAACTTATTTTGGGATGTGTGATGTGTGAAACAGAAGGCAGATGTATGTACATATTGGAGAAATATAAAAATTGGATGTAATGATAGATGTACAACAATGTTATAGGGCAAGATTCGGAGCCTTCTTCTAACCATCAAAAGCACAGTCGTAACAAACCTATGATCATTCCACTGATTAGTTTGGCTTTGAAGCCGCTTGACATTTTTGGTTTTTTTAGTTGTTTCTTAGTCTGGGTTCGTGGTCACCTTTGGTGGCCTGTAGATTTAGCACCATTTTGGCATTATTTTAATCCATAATAACAAAGTATCTTGATGCATGTCTGAGCGGCAAAATGGTCATTACAACACACCTCTTACACTATATGTCACAATCAAAGCAAAATCAAATTTTATATATGTACAGGATAACTGAAATTGATAAATCATGTAACAGAATCAAAATGTGATGATAAAGCATGATATGGTTTACCTGAAATATGGACATACGAAAGAAGATACACAAACATAAAAGACACAACTATTGCGATGGCAACAGCAACGACTACATTTCCAAGCCAGCCTGGTAGTCCACCAGGGTTCCTGCACATATAAGTGCAAATAAGGTTGAAATTAGTTCAGTTAACTTAGGTTAACTGGCACAATACTATCTATTAATAGCATTTAAGTCACTTAATCATGTCCTAATAGACATAGCAAGTGAGAAAATCTAGAACAAGTTTGGACGTTACAGAGTCTAGATATTTACCTATCTGCACGTACAATAGTGCCAACCATCACATCAACCATACGGATAACCAAACCAGCAGATGACACAACTGGCACAGCTAAAGCCAGGACCAATGTAACAACCTTAAGATGTTTAGGTGACCTTGCAGGAGATAGTGTTGCTTCCATAAGGCCATCTACAACAAAACAACAACCATCAATACTCAAGGTGAATATCAACATATTAACTCTCAGATAGTCACCCCAACTTACATGCAAAGGCGGGCGAAACAAGCCAGATGAGTGCTATATAGGATGCTCCAACCTTCAAATAGGTTCCAAGTATCAAAACTATGAGCCACTGGAGAAAACCAGATTTGAAAATCCACCTCTCAGCTTCTAGACCAACAATGTAATCCTTCTTATTACCAGTTAGACCTGGCTTTGTTCTTGAATACACTTGTTCAATTTGCTTCTTCAGGAGAATAAATCCAATGTGCTGACCAATGAATGCCCCAAGCAATGCAGGTGAACCAAATAAGCCAATAACCAACCATGGATTTGCAACAAATGAGATAGGAAAGGGACAAATATGTGGCAGGGCAAATGCAACCACAACTGGTAAGAAGATCGAAAATATCAACGTCAAAATAATGCTCAAGCATGATATTCCGAAGGACACAAGCATAGAGCGTCTGCCCATAAACAGTGATGTTCCCAATATCAGAAGTGACTGGAATATTATTGAGTTGTGAATCATGGTTGCTAGTCGTTGTGGATAGACCACCATGTACTTGCCCTGCAAAAATAATAACATACAAGTGAGAAGGTGAAACAAAGTAATATTCAGTTGAATATGAAAAATCATGCTAACTAATTTTTTTGGTTTTATATATATATATATATATATATATATATATATATATATATATATATATATATATATATATATATATATCTAACAAATATGTTGTCTATTTTTTTAGATACCACCAACACATCTGAATACCTACTAGAATTATCTGCATATTCTCCTTGGTTATATAATCGTCTAAGTTTTCTTCTCCAGGAATCCATTGTTCATATATATGTCAGCCAAGTCAAACAACACCAATCATCAAAAGTACTAGAGTGTTTTTGAAGAATCATATAATGCCAGGAGCACATGGACATCTAATCATAGCTTCAAACCTAATTCTGATATTTAGTTTGAGTCATAGTATGACCTAGTCACACAACCATGGCGCTCCAGATGATCATGAAGTTAAAAAGGAGGTAAGGAATAAGGGGGTGACAGGCAAAAACATTAGATGACTCCATTCCATTGCTCTAAACAGACAAAATCAAAGAACCATGACATCAAAGGTGGACAACTCATATAAGAATTTTTTTCATTCCTCAAAGTAATATATGATGTAAAATATAGCGTTATTTCTATTAGGACTAAATATGAGGCATTTATTTTCTCTTCTTTGCTCCAGTTATACCCATACCCCTCTTTTATCTTGCCATCCAGTCAAATTAACTTTGCAAGAACATCACAATTCACAAAGATTTTGCTCCGAAAATTCGTATTTATTTCACAACAAATTTTTGATAATAAATACTCCCTCCGTCCCATAATATAAGAGCGTTTTTAACACTACAGTAATGTAAAAAAGTTCTTATGTTAGAAGACGGAGGGAGTAATTTACAAATCATTCGTTGGTATTGTTGTTTCCTAGATTACTACATGACTTAACAATTCTAAATTATAAAATTTGGTGAAATTTTTATGGTCCTTCACTATGTGAAAAATTAGCATATGAAGACATAGAGTAGTGATCAAAAATTTCCCACGGGGACTTATGAAAATCGAAATCTATACATGTGCTTTCTTAGCTTAAGGAAAAAAACTAGATATTGCATGGTACAATAATAATATTTGATAACAAAAATATTTTAATCGTTATACCATAATGTCAAAGAAGATAGCTTTCTTCTGCTCTATGCTCTCTTGCTTTGCCTGGTGTGCATCTTCCATAAATTTTTGTGATGAAGCAGCATGGAGTAGGAAGGCAAGCATATTTTCTCCATTATGCTGAAGGGATCCTGGTTTAAGATGCTCTATTTTGTCATTCTGCACAAAAGATAACAATAAAAAATCATGAGTAAGCAACGAAAATGCTTGGTACCAAAATAAATAGATTGAAGCTGCCACCACATATTCCTTTGACCTTCAGTTACACTCCCAATATTAATCAAAGTTATAATTACATCTGAAACTATCACCTCGTTCTAATTTCTGTTGGAAAGTCATAATTAATTTACAATCTCATGGCAATGAAATTATTTTAATCAATTCACAGTAGGAAACAAATGCCTGGATATATAGTACATTTTGGAATTAGAATCACGCATTCACCCTCTATGAGGAGCCGTGAACAATCAGGTGGATCCTCAAGAAGTGAAGTTCACATGTGATGTATTCACCTTTAACCTATTTATATCAAAGAGCTACTTGTGGTTCGGAGTACATATATACTCACTATATTCCTTTTTGTTTGGAAAGGGTAAATCAATGACAGTAACATAGCTTAATCTCAAGGTCCATAATCTCTAGATCTTCGAACAGGAAAGTAACCAGTAGATTCTTTCACCGAGTAGCTGATATGGATATATTTGTTATTATGTTAATAACAAATACAGTTAATTAATTTTAATGGACTGAGGGTCTGTAACATTTTTTTCTTCAAAAATTTGGCTAAATCTTTGTAAAAAATAGAACATAAGCTAAATCTTTGTCATTAGTATCTAATAAAGTACTAACCTGACATGACCTAGCTTAGTTATTTTTCTTTTTTCATTGTGTTTATTTTGCTTTGTTTCTGTACATCAGTTTCCTTTTGTTGGTCGTTGGCCAAGCTATACTTTGTGCCTTCTTGGCATCCTCTTCTTAATACCCAGACACATATTTTGATGTGTGCTTAAGAAAAGAAATATCTACTAAGTTGCTTAAACTGTAACGAATCTGGAAAAGTGTTCCACATGAAAAAGTTGTGCATGATTGATATATTTCCGACCGTGCATCATTTGCGCCATTACGACAAACAACTCAAAAAATAATAATTCAAAACAGTACCCAAAACAGAGCAAAGTAACTTCTACCACCTGATGCAGAATAGATGGAATTGTGTATATATAAATATAAAGTCATGAAAGCAAACCTTTGTGTGATACACAGATGTCATATCTGTATATGCAAAATCAAGGCCAGGAAGACCAGCAACCTCAAGATATATTTGGAAATCTGTAGCAGAATTTATTGCTCCAGAATTGAAAATATCCTGCAATTACAAATTTGGGTTATATCGTATTTGCAAGCTACGGAGACACACTAAAATTGAACTATGCTGGTTGAATAAAGTGACATGTCGAACCGTCTCCGTTCACTCTAGCAACATGATATCACTTGATATTTCTTCTATAAGTTTGGTGTTAGCACCAAACAAGTGTGTGTGGGGTGGATGAGGAACAATCATGTCATTTTTTCCATATGAAAAGGTGAATTAAATAGGGAAATTTCAAATTGACAGTGGATAAAAATCACTCCATTTTGCTCTGAGCTGATTGCAGAGTTCCTGGAAACATGACAAAATTGCCACTGTTATTTGCTATAATCCAAGGTTCCATGCTACTGGCCACAATATAATTTTACTTTTTACCCAATAATTTGGAACAGGAAGATCACTCAAGCTTCTACAGCTAGATCTGTATTTGACAGGGTAAATGAACCTCTATGGAAAGTGCAAACTGTTCTTTCTAAGACAGCAAACTTGAGAATCATTAAAAACTGTTCAGACCATTCTTTCTAAGGTTTCTGAATCAATTCCTACTCAATCTGTTCCTCTTTTACCTGTATAGCTATCTGAGCAGATGGGTATTTCGCTACAGCGGCAAAGCTCTCCAAAGCCCATTGGTGAGTACCCTGTTATATGAACAAATATAGTAAGCTAAGCTGAAAAGGTTCAGAAGTAATGCTGTGATAACAACTTGAACAATCCACAACAATTGAAGGACCGAAGAAAACAATCTGATGCATTGGCGACCAAGTAACTCATGGTTTGTGTAAAATGTTCAAAAACCTTATTTACTAGCATTAGAAACAAACTAAAATAAGAAACAGGTACACTATTGTTACAATTATAAATGCAAGAATAATTTGTGAAAACAAAACGTGAGGCCAACCTGAAAAAGTGTGGATTTCCCACCGATGCCCATAGCTTCCAAATCAACAGCAAAACGTACTGAGTTTCTCCAGTGGTGCTGCACAAATATAATTAAATTACATTATGGAGCATAACCACAATGACCTATGTAACAGTTCGACATGATATATGTGTGACATATGAAAATAGTGACCTGAGTTATAAAACTGTGGGCCCCGACAAGACCCTCTTCTTCCCCTGTGTTGAATAGAAATAGGACACCACTCTTAAACCCATGAGCCCACTGAGCCACTCCCCGTGCAAGCTCTAGCATGACTCCTACACATGAACTGCAATCTCCGGCACCTCCCCTGAAAAAGATAGAAGTTAGATTAATTTTCTCTCTCAAAAACTGACAATGCGGGAGCAAAAAAAAAAGGTAGAATTGTTACAAGAGTTGGTCTGCTACAGTACAAGTATTTGCAATAAATAAACATTAGTTTGCCGCTAAATTACATCCTAATAACATTAGATGTACACTTGAACAGTCTGAATACCTGTCTAAATTACTTGTAAAAATCATCAACAATAGAGTTGTTCCTCCCAAACATGCGTTCAACGTTCATGTGCTGTCAAGTTATCGTTAGAAAATTTGAGATCTCGATATCTCCTGCTTTTACTTGAAGAACAGTGCACGACTGAGCCCATATATTTGTCTAATGTCATTTATTTCGCATACATTTCTTTTACCTCACTCTCAGCACCCACCCCTTCCTCAATTGAAGTCTCATAATGTGGTACCCAAGTTGGATTGTTGCATATTAGTACATTCTACAAAATTAAATATATGATGAACCAATTTCGTGTCAAAAAGGCATGCGGAAACCCTTCATTTCTGATGATAACCAATTGATGTGTTGATGATTAAGCGTATAGTTTACATTACATAATGCAAAGCAGAAGCAAGGCTGCCCAGTAAAGGAGAAGACAGCCTTACGTTGTGAAAACTGTGTCAATATGAGAAGAGACAAGAATCAAATTTTCCTCAGCTTCCCGTAAATACTTGGGAACGAATCTGAGAATCACGTGCTTAAGGTCTGAATACAAGATTGTTTTTCCCTTGAAAAGGCCCCCGGCTAAACGATTTGCACCAATGTTGGTGTGGAATAGCTCCAATTGAACATCAACGTCCGGGTGAGCTGTCTTCTTTATTTTCTCTGCTTCTGCATATACATACTATTGCATGGAAATGTCAAGATGGATAGTGCAACTAAAAATAGATATAGTAGAGAAATTATAAGTTCCAACAAAAATATCGCACGTCCTAATGGGAAGGTAAAAGTGAAAGATAAGAGCAAGAAATAATTAGTTGGCTCCTCACTTTAACTTATATTTCTTCTCCACTTACTCCCTTTTCTACTCCCTCCGTTTCTAAATATAAGTCCTTTTAGAGATTTCAATACCGACTACATACAGATGAATATAGACACACTTTAGAGTGTAGATTCACTCATTTTGCTCCATATGTAGTCCATATTTGAATCTCTAAAAGGACTTATATTCAAGAACGGAGGGAGTAGTTATTATGGCCAAACACTACAATTAGCATCAACAATTCAACAGACAACAGCTAGTTCCAACTTATTAATAGGAAAGTATCACTGACCCCTCATGTTTAGAATATATCAATGCATAATAAAATTGACAGAAATTTTATAATTGGTCTAAAGACTAAAATTGTAAGTAAAAACTATTGAAAATGCGAAAGCAAGGTAGCTTGAAAGGACAACCTGCACAGCAAGATCAAGGGAATCTGAACCAACTGGATGAGGACCCAGGCCTGTCAAGTACTTCACATGCTTAAGGGCAGAAGCCTCTGAGAACCCCCGCTTACCAGCCTGCTCAGCATCTAGGGGCAAAGGAAGATTTGCAAACTGCATACGGTAAACTGACCAGGACCCATGAAGGAAAACTATCAACAATCCCAGCAACAAATAAGCGCTCCTCCTATGCCTGCCGTTATCTTTATCAGAAACGACTGCCGCATCAACTCTAGGCTTCTCGTGGGTTGACACTGAAGAAGCTTGTCCTCGAGGCATTTTGCGTGTTTAAATGTAGTGAAACGCCTGAAAAAAGTGGACTGTTCAAAAAAGAATTATGTTGGCAGTATCATAACAAAGTGAACACGATAATACCAGTTAGAGCGGACAATGAAAAAAGCATCGCGTTCCATATAAAGAAATTATGTGGCATTTAATAAAAAAATTTAGGCAAAAGAGCCTACGACGGAATTCCCAGTTTCCCACAATGCAACATGATAAATATTTTGAGTTCCACGTACCAAAAGAAAGATTTCACATGGATCCAGGAAAAATAAAACATGAACCAGATGCTCCCTGTTTTGTTTAGGATTTGAAATCAATATGTGCTACCATTGTAAGAAATGGGTGTCTGCTAACAGGTAACCTCCCATTTTTCCATGTAAGAGGTTACATGCACAGACTAAGCAGTAATTAATCAGATACATAGACAGTCTCAGGGTTTGCTAATATTTCCTTTAAGTTTTTAGCACAGTTCTACAACACCGAAGGTTCACAATTTCAGAAAAGGATGCTCCCATGTCCCAAAAGCAAGCTAATCAGGTCCTACTCCATAGTCGGTTGGTTACGAACTGGAAACTGGAAAACAAGAGATGGTCTAGGAGGACAAAGAAGAAGATGATACATAGTCGAACGAACAATGAATGCACTGGACCGGACTGATGGATTGGAGTAGTAGCGTTCACGCAGGAAACGAATGCGTAAACAAACAGCAGCACGAAGTGAGAAGATTCAGATTCAATTTACGAAGAGAAAAACAGAACAAAATTGTACGTAGAACAACAAGCTAGTACTAGTGCTGCCTTACCGGCCGATGTGTCCAGCAGAGTGGGCGAGGAGGAGGAGGAGGAGGAGAGCGGAGTTCCTGCTTTGGAGGATTTCCTTGAGGTGAAGTAGCCGCCTGGAGATGGAGATTATATATAAGATGAGGATAGAAGGAGGAGATCGCACCCACAGAAAAACGTGCTAGTACTTAGGGTGACGATGCTGGAACTTCTGGTCCCGCCGTGGTGGTGGACGGGATGCATGGCGAGAAAAGCGTGCGCGCGGGCCATAGAGACAGACGATGCTGGTTGGTTACGTGAGGCCTCCTTCTTTTTGCAAGTCGACAGACTGCTTTCACTCATGCATGCGTACATATCTCACCGCACATTCCAAACAAACATCACGGGCTCATCTCTCATGTATGGGAGTCGAAAGGAGTTTCTATAGACATACTTTTTTTTTCATGAGCAATACAAATATTCCCTTCATTCCATAATATAAGGTGCATTGGTTGTTAACAGTTCCAAATTTGTTTGGAAACTCATGGGGTGATATTCATCATAAGTTGAAGGGCTAAAACCATGTGAGAGTTTGTGCCATTCTCTGGGCAATGGACTTGCCGTAACGATTGCATTTTAACAATTCGTCTATTCCAAACTTCTTGCATGTTATCTACAGGTCTGCGGCTTTGATCAGTGTGTGGTCGTCACTGTAGCATGTGGACGCGCGGCCATTTATGGCCTCTGGGTGCAGCCGGCTAGAATCGGTTGCGCAGGGTTTATTCAACCAGTTTGGCTGGCGAGCCACTTGTAGCTTATGTGGATGAGCTATATAACCGCCTGTACTACCAGTAGTGGTCGTCTATTTCTTTTTATTTGTTGCAACATCTGGAACTCGGTGACTGTAACTTGATTCACGTTTAATAATAAGGACGTGTACATCCTATGATGCAGAGGCCAGGGTAATCCCCTTTTTAAAAGAAAAAAAGTGCATTAGTTTTCATGTAAGTCAAACTTATGTATATTTCACGAAGAATATAGAATAAAATATTTACTTCTACAATACAAAATAAATAAAATATGAAAATACTTTTCGTGATGAATCTAATGATAGAAATTTGGTGTCGTAGATGTTAGTGCTTTTTCAAAAAACTTGATCAAACATGCACATATTTGATTTTTGAAAAAAACTAATACACCTTATATTTTGTAGCGGAGGGAGTATGTCATAATAATATAGCAACTTGGCTTTTTCCAAAATGACAGCCCTAGCTTCCATTAATTTTGCCAAAAAAATAAATGTGAGTTAACAAGGGTTAGTTTTTTAAAGTGTTGCAGTGGCTCTTCTTCTCTAATAGTGGGCGTGGGAACAAATTAATAACAATAACATTGGAGAAGAATTATTAGAAACACATGTAAACAAGCTAATGATGATATTCATTGGTCTCTTTAAACATGATGCAACATTTCAACACTTAAGCCGCCATTCTAAAATAATATAAAACCAGGAAAGTATATATTTCGAGTAAACTGGAAAACTGAATATTCTTGGTCACTAACGTGCTCTGTATATGGCTGGGTATTTAAAAGAAAACTACCATTTTACAGGTTCATGTCCCACTGGACTATCACTTGACAGTTTTGCAGCAGGGCTACTACTTATGTTTTACTTTTCCCCTTAAAACTACAACTTTTAGTTAGTTACAGGTTCCTCCAAAATTAAACTCAATTATAGCAGTGATGGCCCACAAGTCTCGGCTAACATGGCACAATATTCAGCTCCGTCATATTGACCATTATGACATCTAGGGTGCCATACGCCAGTCTCACTAAAATTCCCCTGGTTTTTAAACATTTCACAAATTTACAGTGGACGGCCCACAAGTGAGTGACCTAACCCTAAACTGATAAGTAGTTAAGCTAACCTAATCACATGGGCCTGATGGTCCATGGCCCATCTAATCCTAACTAACCACTAACCCATCCACTAACCTAACAACTAACCCATCCTTACTAACCACGTGGGCTAGCGGCTCAGATGCCCTTCCTCTCCATGGCCGATGCACCCCCGCCGTCGGGCCATGGTGCGGCTATGCCGCCGATGGCCTCCAGTTTCCTCCCCTTTCTTCCCTCCACCCGCGCAACTCGCCACCCGGTGGCCTCCGGTCCACAGCCTTATTTGCTATGTGGAGAAAGAAAATATGAGGGGAGATACCAGTGATGCAGTCATTGATCACTTTGAGGCCATGAAAGAACGTAGAGGTTTTTTTTAAAGGCAATAACATAATGTCTTAATTTATGAATTATTGCACAAATCTATTTAATATGTACTAAGTGATTTTCTTTTGTAGGAAATCAAGATTTATTGTCGTATGTCGTCATCCGATAATTTTTATTTTCATTATTCGGAGTTTGTATGCTTTAGTGTTGAATTTTATATAATCAATTAGTATTTCAAGCGGAAGTGAACCATTTCATTTTGGTAAGGAATCTTACTACCATACATGTTGAGTTGCTGAGTGTGCTATTATATAGTATATGATGTATAAGTGGACACCGGGACATTTTTGTTCTGGGTCCGTGGGGATATATCCTGTGATACCAAGCATCACATGATACCATGATATCATGTTTCAAAACTCAAAATTTATGTTCTAATTTTTTTTTAATTTTTTTTGGATGTTCACAAGACATGTGCCTACCATCCCTAAAAAATTCAAGTCCAAATGCAAAATATACATGGAGAAACAAAAAAGGCAAATCCACATGTGAACAGTGCCATATTTGCTTTTGTCTTTTGTGACACTATTCATGCAGAATTTGTCTTTTTTATTTTCTCAATGTGTTTTGATTTTGGATCTGATTTTTTTTAGGGCTAGTGGACATATGTCTTGTAAACACTCATATTTTTTTTTCAATTTTCTTTTGAAACACAGAAATCTGAGTTCTGAAACATGGTATGATAATATCATGTGATGCTTGGTAGCACATGATATTTTCCCCGGGGTCTGCCCCTGTGATCTAAACCTGGCTGTTCCGCGGTCCGGCGAGCCACCCCACGCGCTCCATGCGCTCGTGAGAAACACCAAAATCGTTCAGGATCCAAGCAAAAATTCTTGCTAACGTGTAAACACATGCATGCACATGGACCAAACTAGTAATAGCCTGTAGTGGTGCATGCATCTCATTGGATTTTTGCACGTGCATGCATCATGCTCTGCCAGCCGGTAGGTTCGTCGAACCTGTGTGGTGGCGGGGCCCTGTGATCTCACGTGAACCATGCACAAGAAAAACTACAGAATTCATTATTTTATGTAGGTCCCACAAATAATATACACACGCGGGCACAGTGTCATTATTCTACCCTGCGAGCAAGTACAAAAGAGCCAATGCGCTGCTGCTGTAAGTTTATTGTGGAACGTGGGAAATTTTACTATATTCTGAACATGTCCTTACTATCGTTCCATGAAAAATATTTTTTTTTTACGGAAAGGATAAATATATTATAAAAGTTTATAGAAAGTACAAAGCGTCTCAAATATAATAAATATATCGAGATTACGAGACCACCGAACGACCACTATTGCCGTGAACGAGTCTCGACGCACCGCTGTCGCTGCTTACCTACCGGAGCCAGCTTGACCATGTCGATAACAACCGGGAAGTCTTCGTGCAAGTGCCCCTAAGAACAAGCGCCCTAGAGCCGCAGTCGTCGTCATTGAACCCTTGCATAAATATGAAGCTTCTACCACCAAATATCGCCCACATGACAAGAAACCTTAACCTCACCGTCCGAAAGAGATGGCGGGAATTTACGCCGGAGCTCCGTCGACCACGTCCAAACGGACGAACTCTAGGAGGATCAAACCCGGAAGACAGACACGAAGAAGAGGCGCCACCATGTTAGAGTTGTGTCGAACATTTTGTACAAAGATAGGTTACAGTTGGACTTGGATTGAAACCGTGTGTAGACAGGGTAGAAGTTGTGTCCTAATAGGACACTTATATCCTAGACCTCTTAACTAATGAGAGAGTAGACACACGATAAAATCTATGCCAACAAAATAGCACATGCGTGCAAGGGGGAGCAGGCGGCGTGTGCCGGCGCCCGTGTGGCCGGTGTGCGGTATTGTGACGGTGTCACGGGGAGGAACACCCATAGTCAGGCCTCGGGATGTAGCCATATCGGTGAACCTCGTTAACAAATCTCGGTGTCGTGATCGTTTGATTGCTTGGTCCTCGGATGATCGACTATGCGCCTCGGATTAATTCTAACTAGTGGTATCATGAGCAAGGTTCGAAGAGGCTACGGGCTTGATCTTGAGGAGGAGGTGAAGCGAAAAGATTCGTCGAATCGATCATGCAGTAATCGGTCATATGAATTGATGGCTGCGAGAGATTGATGGTGTGGCGTGGTTCTATTCGCGTTCCTCGAAGCAAATGGAAGTGGCTTCCGCGTGGAACTCAGCAGGATTTCGATCGGACTCGGCGGTGGTGACAGAGGCAGCGTAGCGTGCAGCGTGTTTGAGGCTGTCTCGGCGAGATGCGGAGGGCGGTGGCTGAGCGTGCTGCATCAAGTTTCTCCCGTGGGATCGGATTAGATCGATGCAGCGGTGGCAGTGCATATTGCCCTAGCGAATGGTGCGTGCGTGGATGCAGATGCGCGAGCAGTGCGGTCCAGACAGACAGCCCAGGAGAGGCCGATTTTGCGGTTTTGATCCTTTTGACAAAGTTTAGCCACATCTGACCCCTTTTCGAAAGTATTTCAGGATCTGACCTTTTTTCTACCGTTGTTGCTCTCGGTGGTCGGGAATAACTACCTACTGCCTTGGTCAATGGCGGTAGGATTTAACTGTGCCGTCATGTCTGCTTGATGTGAAAAATACCCTACCGCCAGGGACTTTGACGATAGGCTGTGTAACCCTTCCGCCATGGTAGTTGACGGTAGGATATTGTCTGTTGCAAGAAGCATGCGGGCGAGCACTGATCTCCCTGATGTTGCCTGCCCCTAACATGACGTTTGGTCACATGCACACCATGTTGCTCTCTTTCTCTCCCTTTCTCAAATAGGTTGGGCAGACAAATACACCGTACAAAATTGAGTCATTTATTTTAAGAAAGAGGAAGTACGATGCAGCAGCAACGCACTAGAAATACATTGACAGGACAGATGGTTGTGTCCGTCGAAGCCCACTGGCCGAGTGGCAGGGCCATGCCCAGTGCGCATGCATGCTCACGCCCACACTTAAATAATTATAATAGACTACACATACACCCCTAGCTAGAATCAGCTCGGGCTCACAAGCTTAAACAATTGCTCGCTCCGAAACGAGCCCACCTCATGCAAGTGCCCTCATCTGCCGCCGAGCTAGCTAGAAATGGCAAAGGCAGCACATAATTAGCAGAGGAGTCCAAATTGCATGCGTCTACCGCCGACGCCCATGGCGGTAGGGTAACGCAACCTATCGTCAAGGGCATTAGCAGTAGGGTATTTTTTTTATCAAACGGACATCATGTCGCAGTTAAGTCCTATCGTCATCAATCTTGGCGGTATGTTGTGTAATCCTATCGTCAAGAACTACGACGGTAGAAAAAAGAGTCAGATATCAAAATACTTTCGAACAGGAGTCAGATCCAGCTAAACTTTGTCAAAAATGTCAAAACAGCAAAATCGACCCCAGGGAGACTGTCGCCCAAGTGGTGGCGGTGCAGGCAGAGCTGGTGAGCCAGGGCCAGGCGCTGCGTAGCTAGAAGTGTGCCACGTGTGCGTACATTGTGCGAGGAAGCTGCCCAGGCCGTGACATGCCTTACTGCATTGTGCCGAGTCGAATCAAAATCTGATGTGGGATTTGTTGGTGAAAAAAATAAGAGAATCTGCAACATGTGGTATTTGACGTTAGCATGGACAAACAATTGGATTAAAGGAACGTCGATAACTGCCACAAGTGTGGCTTGTAGTAACATCGGCCACACGTTTTTTACACTAAAATTGCCATCTAAAAAAAAACAAATCTCAAAAAAATTGAAACTTGCCATCCAAATAGAAAGTTGCTATGCTCCACAACTAAAATGGTCATTCTCTTGTAACTAAAGTTGCCATAAAAAATGTGTGGGCGGAATTGCTTCATGCCACTCGTGTGGGCATTATCATTTGGGTAAAAAAGGGGCATTGGAGGTGTGGCGGCACATTTGGTCAGCTTCCATAGAAGCAATTTTTTGATGCATTGCTAAGTGCGTACGGTGTTTTACCAGGAGGTTGGCAGGTTTGCAACGTGCATATAAGGTTCAGAGGAGCCTGGAAGTGCGTCGTGAAGATCATGCATACACAGGGCGTCAAGACATGCATTGAGATGTGCGTGGCGGACACGACACGGGTGGAGCATGGTTACAGTCGGATGATTTCACCTGGGTCGGACTGGACAGTCTGATGGATCGACCAGTATTTCGGTCAAAGCAAAAGACGGCGGTGATTTTAGCGACGACGACACATGAGCGTGATGCTGATGGTGACCGGCTTCTGGGGCATGGAAACATGTGGTGCATGCCTGAGGGCTTGTGCGGCTTCGATAAGACTATGGCGCAGGGTTCATTCAAGGCAGTGTATACTTGAGAGCTTGAAGTCAACAGGGCGTGGGGTAGCAAGGTGTAGCTTCATGGAGTCATGTTGTAGGTGGAGCTGGAGTCTAATGGACCACTTCACTCTGTGTTTTTGGAGGGGCTACGATGTAAGTTAACGGAGAGTCGAAACCTATTTCAGCGGAAAAGTGAGAGACACGTGATTCAGACTGGGTACTGGTGGTCTGATGGAGACGTGATACTCGGCATAGGTCGGTGATGATCGGTGATTCTCAGCAGTTGGGGTTGAGGCAGTGTGGGCAAGCGACCCGGGATACTCAACCAAGATAGTAGAGGCTCGACGGGATGATAGCGGCGAGGCGTGCGGTAAGCACGGGACACAGCGACAGGCCAAGGCACTGGTGGTCAGGCAAAGTGTGCAGAGGGTGCTGAAGCAGTGTTGACGAGTACTAGATGCAAGTTGGTGACTGGGTCTATCGGATCCAGAAGATGGACAAGAGCTGACCATGGAGAATCTGAGAAAATGGCGGAAAGTCTGAAATTGTCAAAAGTTGATAGAGTACATGGTCGTATATTTTTTGGTGTTCAATGCACATGGCAGAGTGCGGATGACAAGTACAGAAGAAGGCGGAGTTCTATAGTTATGGGACATGTTAGAGAATATCCGGAAAAAAAGGATGAGACAACTGCGAATTTGACTCAGTGTGACACAGGGCAACTGTGAAATTCCATCAAGTTTCGGACATGCCGTCAAGGAGAGCGATGATGTTGAGTTCGGGTAACTCTTACATGTGACGACCAATATATGATTTGTTCACTTTCACGCAGATAGTGATCGGTGTGTGATGGCGTTGAACGGATACTCCGGAAGTTTGGAGCGCAAACTAGAGTAAAGAGGAACTTAATTTTGCTCGAGTGTTGACCGTGAAAAAGACAAGAAGGGGCTACAGTTGCAGGTGGAGTCGCGTGGAGTTTGGGACTAGCAGCGATACTCATGGCGTATCTCAAGTCCAATGTACAAGGAGGTTCGACACATGGATGAATCCAGGGTGGCGGAGAATATTCGCCAACGTGGAGTTTGTTAGAGCTCTGTCGAATATTGTGTACAAAGATAGGTTACAGTTGGACTTGAATTGAAACTATGTGTAGACATGGTAGAAGTCGTGTCCTAATAGGACACTTATATTCTAGATCTCTTATATAATGAGAGGGTAGACACACGATGTAATCTATGCCGACATAATAGCACAGGCGCGCAGGGGGAGCCAGTGGAGTGTGACTGTGCCCTGGTGGCCGGCGTGCAGTATTGTGACGGTGTCACGGGAAGGAGCGGCCGTACTCAGACCCCAGGAATGTAAGCATATCGGTGAACTTCATTAACAAATCTTGGTGGCGTGATTGTGGGATTGCTTGGTCCTCGAATAATCGACTATGTGCCTCAGATTAATTCTAACAATTCACCTAAGCCCCGCACCTGTGACCACTAAAAAACGCTAACCTAAACATGAGCGGAGGCACCGGAATTCTCCTCCCTGCCATCGACCACTGGAGCGGCAGGCAGAGGAGAAATGAATCCACGAGCTCGCCGGTGAAATCTGAAGAAAAAAGTTTGCCCTAGACTCCCAGGATTAGGGAAGGAAATGAGAGGTACACAAACGGTAAATCTCCAGAAGTACTACTGTTTTTCCACACAAAAAATGGTTAATTCCGCAAGTGCATTCATGATATTTTCTAGAGCTCCTATACGTTGATTGAAGAGTTACATCTTGTACTTTTATGTAACTTCACCTCCAAATTTTTTTGGCCATTAGACATGACAAAATAATTTGAAATATTATTTTTTGTAATAAGGGTATAATAATATTTTTTGTAATTTTTTGATATATTTCTTTTTCTAATCAACGTGTATTTGAAACAAATATTCATCCTACATTAAAGTATGCCCAACATCTGTAAAACAAGATATAACATGTATAAAAAACAATATTTGTAAACAAGAAAAAATAACATAGTACAAATAAAAAACATTCATGTTGCTTAAAAACATGCAAATATTTAACACGGGTGTTTTTTTTAAAGGTCTTCACACATTTTTAAAAAAATCATCACACATATTTTTAATATGTATTTGTAATAAATATTTAAATTTCAAAAGAATAGAAACTGAGAAATATAGTGAAGAGGAAAATTTAATAAAAGAAAAGAGTGGAGAAACAAAGAATAGAAACCAACAAACCTGCAAAATGAAAAATAAACACATTATTTCGGACCTTTGCCCACTGTAGGTGTTTCGTTTGGAGCCCACAACTGAAGTGTGCTACTATGTATCGCCTGCAGCGAGCGATACTGGTGGATTACTAACTAACGAGGTAGTTGGGCCGGCCCAGCACATAGTCCACGACACTTTGTTGTGGAAGGGTATGGTGAGACACGGAAGCAACTAATTTTTCAGGAGTATCCTTAGAGCATCTCTAGCAGATCCTTTAAACACTCGTCTCGTAAAAGTGAGAGCAACTAGTTAACGAGCGCTCCTTCGGGAGCCTCGCAACGATCAGCGCCACTTAGCGCGCTCTCAGCCATTCGCCACGTGTCGCACTCTGGGCGCTCCCTCCGTTTATTTTTATTTTTTTGCACGCGTTTTCGGCTTTTTAAACGGGTTTTTCGGGTTTTTTCGACGTTTTGGTTCTCCACCGGTCTTCCTTAGCTTTTCGATCAAAAAACAATTTCAAAAAAAATTTTGCTCAAAAAAATGCGTTTTCTTTTTTTTTCCCTTTCGCGAGAGTCACGGTGTTGCTTCCGCGAGAGGCACGGTTTTGCTTTCGCGAGACTCACGACCGTGCCTCTTGGAAACGAAAAAAAACGCATTTTCTGTATTTTTTTCCTTTCGCGAGAGTCACGGTTTTGCTTCCGCGAGAGGCACGGTTGTGCTTTAGCGAGAGTCACGGCCGTGCTTCTCGGAAACGGGAAAAAAAGTGTTTTCTATTTTTTTTCCTTTCGCGAGAGTCAAGGTTTTGCTTCCGCGAGAGGCACGGTTGTGCTTTCGCGAGAGTCATGGCCGTATCTCTCGGAAAAGAAAAAAATGCGTTTTCTGCTTTTTTCTTTCGTGAGAGTCACGGTTTTGCTTCCGTGAGAGGCACGGTTGTGCTTTCGCGAGAGTCACGGCCGTGCCTCCTCGGAAACGAAAAAAAATGCGTTTTCTCTTTTTTTTTTCTTCCGCGAGAGTCACGGTTTTGCTTCCGCGAGAGGCACGGTTGTGATTTCGTGAGTGGCACGGGCGTGCCTCTTTCGGAAAGAAAAAAACCCGTGCTCCTGGTTCGGTTTTTTCGTACGGTTTTTTGTCCGCTTTTTCGTGAAAAAAAAGTTCATCAAAAGCTATCAACATGGGATCTAGTTTTGAAAATCTCGATGCGAGGAATCCAACGGTGAAAGCGGTTCGAAATTTGGACGCACGGTTTAAGAGATAAAACATTTTGAATAAACGGATCTACGAAAAAAGAAAAAACTCACAGGTTGCGACAAGTGGCGCACATGCAGCGCGCCACTTGTCATAACCGGGGGAGGTTAGGGTGATCTTTGCAATGAGTACTCCTCAACTAGTGATTTCGCGTAAAAGTGGTTTACAGAATCCCACAAAACAAATTTTCCCTCTTTTTACAATATGGCATGTGCTCGCACAAAATAGATCCCGTAAAAATCTTTAATGTCAGTCGTGGAGCCCATTTATCAGTAGTTGCATTCACAATAAGGTCCCTAGAAAATCGCACAAAACATTCTAAAACGAAATATAGATTACAATTGGATCCAGGCCGCTCTAAAACGAAATATAGATTACGTGGCTGCCGCTATTGGCGCGCACCTCGTCGGACATGGCCGAGCTCCTGCTGGCGCCCCGCTCGCGCTAGCCAGCTAGCTAGCTAGCAAGTACGCAGCTAGCTAGCTAGCAAATCACGTATGCGGGCTAGCTAGCTAGCTTGCGCGTTGCTACTGCACCGGTGGCCAGCGGTGAGTTCGTCTACGACGAGCGCGTACGGCGGTGGCGGCGAGATTTGGCTGGAATCGATCTCGGAAGACCATGGGGCCGGCTACGAGGGAAGCGGTTGGGGCTGAAATTTTCACCTTTAGTCCCGGTTTGAGCCACGAACCGGGACTAAAGGGGTTTTGAAATTTGTTTTTTGTTTTTCCATTTGTTCTTTGTGTTTAGTTTCTGTTTTAAATTGCTTATATCTTTTAGGATATTTGATGTTTTTGAGTGATTCTTTTTGCATTAGATTCAAAATTTTGTCTAGTTTCTGTTTGTGCCATTAGTTTTCAAATTTGAATGATTTAAATATGAATTTGTTCAAATTTGCTTCAAACCCTAGATTGTGAATAATTTGAGTTTAAAAATAGTTTTTAATTTAATTCTTTTTGCTCCTAGTCACATGTTAGATTCTTTTCACTCACATAGCATGTGCAAAAAATTTAAGAGGGTTACGGTAAAAAATGGATGCACTTCGTGTACAAAATGGACAATCTCTTTCGAAGTATCAGGGTTTCGGACGAAAACTCATCTGTTACAATGGCATTTCATTTTTTTAAACTTATTTCAACTCCAGACTTTTTGTGTGTTCAGTATGCATCATTCGAAGCCACGTCATCAATTTTCAACCCTTTCTGACTTTATTTGCTATTTTTCATGCATTTACTATTTTTTTGAGCTAAATGACCCTGAAATTGAAAAGCACTACAAATAAACTCTGAAAAGGTTGAAAGTTGGCATGGTATCATCATTTCACCCACATAGCATGTGCAAAAAAGTTGAGAGGGTTACGGCAAAAACTGGATGCACTTCGTGTACAAAATGGACAACCTCTTTCGACGTATCAGGGTTTCGGACGAAAACTCATCTGTTACAAAGGCATTTCATTTTTTAATTTATTTTGTGCCATGAAAATGAGGAGGTCATTGAATTTTGTCTAGTTTCTGTTTGTGCCATTAGTTTTCAAATTTGAATGATTTAATTATGAATTTGTTCAAATTTGCTTCAAACCCTAGATTGTGAATAATTGTGTTTAAAAATAGTTTTTAATTTAATTCTTTTTGCTCCTAGTCACATGTTAGATTGTTGTAACAATAAGATTTATTTGGTTATTTTTAGAATAATTTATATTACGATTTTAATTAAAACAGTACTGTTTTGCTTATATAGTTGTTTTAGTCATTTAATTGTTGTTTTCAATTATTTTTAGTTAGTTCTTTCTGTAGATTTTAACATGTTGTAGTATGCTTCTGTTAGACAACAGTAGATAAATTTTTATAATTAATTTATATTAATTTTGGTAAAGTTTTGTATTAGTAGTTGTTTAGCCTTTAATAATAGTTGATAGAATTAGTTTTGCTATATTAAAAGTAATTCTTTTTGCCACTTTAATAGAACGTGACTCTGGCTTGGTTAACCTTAGTTGTGATTCTGGCTGGGACGGTGCAAGCAGATGTAGTCGACGGTAGGATTGGATGGACACCATCCCGGACTAAAGAGGTTCAAACTCTACCCTCCCGGTGTATCGCCATTTCTGTTTTGTAAAAAACAAAAGAAAATGATAAAAACTTCAAAAATTAAAATCCTTCGAGATGTAGTTATGTTACTACATCTACTAGTTAGGAAAATTAAAAAACTTAAATTTGGACATGTTTTGCAAAAAAGTGTTATGAAAAAGTAAAACGGCCATATCTTTTGCATACGATGTCGAAAAAACCCGCATAATATATCAAAAAAATCAGCACGAAAATCCACATCCGATTTCGACGGCCGTAGGCCATGTTGCAAATTTTAGAATCCTCAAATTCTTAAAGGAAAAAAATTTATGCTCAAATTTCAGTTTTTTTGAATTATGGTTAAATCTGGTCAAACTGTGGTCAAACTACTTATTCAAGAAATATTAGTGTTACTAAATAATTATTTTAGTTTTTTTGAATTTTGGTCAAACTGTGGTCAAACTATGGTCAAACTACTTATTCAAGAAATATTAGTGTTACTAAATAATTATTGTTTTTTAGAATAATAGTTTCAAACTCAAACGGTGCTTAATGCTCAAGTTCAACTCCTAAGGGTTAATAGGATTGACAACTTAGTATTGTCAGGAAAACAACAAGTGCAGACTTGGAAACTAGGGGGAATAGAACTCGAAAGTTAAGCGTGCTCGGGCTGGAGTAGTGAGAGGATGGGTGATCGGTTGGGAAGTTAGACGATTTAGAATGAGTGCTGATTAGAGATTAGAGATTAAATTCTGAAGCAGTGAGGAGGGAGGGGTGATTAGAGATTAAATTGTCAAATAATTCAAAGATTTAAAAATTCAAAAAAAAATTCAATTTTTTTTTCAAAAAAATTCCTTTAGTCCCGGTTGGTGTTACCAACCGGGATTAAAGGTGACTAAAGGTCCTCCAGCCCCGCTCCAGCAGGCGGCCACGTGGAGCCCCTTTAGTCCCGGTTCGTAAGGTTAGAGGTTTTAGTCCCGACCCTTTTGTCCCGGTTTTAGAACCGGGACTAAAGGCCCTCTGGAACCGGGACAAAAGCCCTGTTTTCTACTAGTGTGAGTTGACACTAGCAGCCTCGAACTCCATCCAGTAAGATAGCGAAGAGGAGTTGTGGCAGGGGATCGCGATTGGGACTATAGAGAGTTTGTCCCCTGGACGGGCTACTCCTCTTCCTGGCGGAAGCCAAGCGGCGCGAGATTTCCATGGATTTTTGAAGGAAGACTGGAAGAAGCGTACTGGAGAGAGATGGGAAGAGATGAATTTGAGATGTGACTCCACCATTTCCCATCTGCTTGGTCTTTATTGACGGATGATGGATGGCTCTTCAACTATCTCGGATGTTACATAAGACAGAAGAGTAAGTGGACGAAGGAGTAAATCATATAAATAAAAATGGTATTTTCTATTGATGATGTCGCTAGACCGGGTGGAGGATTAGTGTTGATGTGGCCGCACGGGAATGAATGTTGATGTGGACAGGTTGCATGTTGAGAGAATTGGTAGCAGTGGGGATCAACTTTTTAAGAATGTAAAACCCAAAGATAGATAGGAGGCGATTCTTTAAGGAGTTGCACAATTAATGCGTATAAAAGTTGGTCCTAGGTCGTGATTCGCTTCCATCAAACATTTTATTGCTAAGTTGGTGATGACCTACATGTATCGTTGCATGATATACATATCTCGCGAACAACTGTCACCCATAACGATACCCGTGAACATTTTGCTGCTAAGAAAGCATCACTCCAAAAATGAAAAAGAACCGATGCATGAGCCAACACTAGTAGAAAACAGGGCTTTGGTTCTGGCCAGATCAAAGCAACAGTCCCGGTTGTGTTATGAACCGGGACTAATGTGAGCATCAGTCCCGGTTCGAGCGGCTAGGACGCCAGCCGGGTCTCGGCAGGCATCAGTCCCGGTTCGGCTGGGACCTTTAGTCCCGGTTCCAGACACCAACCGGGACTAAAGGGGTTGTCTGGAACCGGGACTAAAGGTTAGTCTTCAGTCCCGGTTCTAGATACCAACCGGGACTAAAAAATGCCTATATATACGCCGTCCCCGCGCCCTCTCCTCTGTTTTTTGGGCACAGAAGATGGGGGGTGTGTGCGCTACTCTGTTCTCACTTTCTTTGCACATGAGGTGTTCGATAAAATTCCCGAGCTACACTTAAGCTTTCTCCTCTGTTCTTCCTCCAAGCTCGACCTCCAAGCTCCATTTCCCCCCAGATTTGTCTAGGTTTGGCGGTGCACCAACTATCCAAGTGTTCGAAAAGGTTAGCAACTTCATCTTTTCATCTCTCACTGCTAGTTTAGCTCATTTCAAATGCTCTTGAAGTAGAGTGGTTTGTGGGTTTTAGTGGAGGAGTGTATGTGAGAGTTGATTTGATTTAGATGCACAATTTGAGCTCAAATTAACTTCTTAGTTTGCACATGTGTAGGGTGCCGTCCCATCCCCGTCCTCGTCCTCACCGCCGTCGATCGCCCGCGCCGATCTCGTCGCTGGCACCACCGTGGTGAGCCTCTTGTTCTTATTTTTTTAAAGAAAAAAATTCTTACTTGTATGATTTAGATACCTACTTGTATAATTTTCTTACTTGTGTTAGTGTTTGTTATTATATAGTGCCATGGTTTTGGTATCTGCCCCCGTCGGCTCTCATCCGGTCTATAATTCAGATGTGGTATAGTATCTTTTATAACTATTTGTTTCATTTAGTGTTTATGACAATTATGTCGACCAACTTGACATAGATGTTTTTATCTAGGAGGTATGTGAACCGAAAATTTCAACCGACCCTCTTGTCGAGAGGTTAAATTTAGTTGAAAAAGAAAACAATTATTTGAAAGAAAAATTGAAAAGAATTGAAGAAGAGAAGATGAAATTAGAGTTGCATCTTGCCGATGTCGTCGATCTACACAAGATCCAGATGGATGCAATGCGCTTGAAGATTAGAAAGATTAGAAAATATGCCATTGATAAAGAGCCTTGGTATCATTATGCTGTTGGATCAATTGTTACCTTAGTTGCGATTTTGATCGCATTTGTTGTTGCATTTAAATGTTTTACATAGTTGTATGTTAGTTTCAATGTATGTTTTAATTAGATGCTCTAGATAGTTGTATGTTGTTCTATGAGAACTATGTATGAACTTTATGTATTTATTTTTTCAGTAATAACATTTGATCACTATTGTACTTTGGTTTTAATTTGGTCATTTCTCTATTCATGATGTTCTGTAATGGTTTTTGATATACTTAATTATATAATGCATGCAGATGAACCGGCAATGGATGTACGGTGACCGATGCACTTCCGAGTACATTACGGGCCTGCATAATTTTCTCGATGTGGCTGAGGCAAACAAGCAGAATGGTTTTATGTACTGTACATGTCTTGTCTGTGGGAATACGAAGGATTACTCTTCCTCGAAAATCCTTCACTTCCACCTGCTGGAGAAGGGTCTCATGCCCCACTATAATTGTTGGACCAAGCACGGAGAAAGAGGGGTTATGATGGAAGACAATGATGAAGAAGAAGATGATGACAAATATCCTATGTTCCGTGAATACGGTGATACTAGAACAGGGGAAGCTGAAGATCAAGAGGCACCAGATGTGCCCACTAATGATCTTCGCCGGGTCATTGTTGATGCACAGAGAGAACGCGAAAGTGAAAGAGAGAAGTTGAAGTTCGATCGCATGTTAGAGGATCACAAAAAAGGGTTGTACCCAAATTGTGAAGATGGAAACACAAAGCTCGGGACCACACTGGAATTGCTGCAATGGAAGGCGGAGAATGGTGTGTCTGACAAGGGATTTGAGAAGCCACTGAAAATAATGAAGAAGAAGCTTCCAAAGGATAACGAATTGCCTGACAGTACGTACGAAGCAAAGAAGGTTCTCTGCCCTCTAGGATTAGAGGTGCAGAAGATACATGCATGCCCTAATGATTGCATCCTCTACCGCGGTGAGGAGTACGAGAATTTGAATGCATGCCCAGTATGCGGTGCATTGCGGTATAAGATCAGACGAGATGACCCTGATGATGTTGAGGGTGAGCGCCCCAGGAAGAGGGTTCCTGCCAAGGTGATGTGGTATGCTCCTATAATACCACGGTTGAAACGTCTGTTCAGAAACAAAGAGCATGCCAAGTTGTTGCGATGGCCCAAAGAAGACCGTAAGAAAGACGGGATGTTGAGAGTACCCGCTGATGGGTCGCAGTGGAGAAAAATCAAGAGAATGTGGCCGGAGTTTGCAGATGACGCAAGGAACTTATGGTTTGGTTTAAGTGCAGATGGCATTAATCCTTTTGGGGAGCAGAGTAGCAATCATAGCACCTGGCATGTGACTCTATGTATTTATAACCTTCCTCCTTGGTTGTGCATGAAGCGGAAGTTTATTATGATGCCAGTGCTTATCCAAGGCGCTAAGCAACCCGGCAACGACATTGCTATGTACATAAGGCCATTAGTTGAAGAACTTTTACAGCTGTGGGATATCAAAGGTGTACGTGTGTGGGATGAGCACAAACAACATGAATTTGACCTACGAGCGTTCCTGTTTGTAACCATCAATGATTGGCCTGCTCTTAGTAACCTTTAAGGATAGACAAACAAGGGATACAACGCATGCACGCACTGTTTAGATGAGACTGAAAGTATATATTTGGACAAATGTAAGAAGAATGTGTACCTGGGACATCGTCGATTTCTTCTGAGCAGGCATCCCTCAAGAAAGAAAGGCAAGCATTTCAATGGCGAGGCAGATCACCGGAAGAAGCCTGTCCTCCGTACTGGTGATGATATATTTGATATGGTCAATGATTTAAAAGCAATCTTTGGAAAGGGTCCTGGCGGACAATTTGTTCCGAATGACGCTGACGGACACGCACCCATGTGGAAGAAGAAATCTATAATTTGGGACCTACCCTATTGGAAAGACCTAGAGGTCCGCTCTGTAATCGACGTGATGCACGTGATGAAGAATCTTTGCGTGAACCTGCTAGGCTTCTTGGGCGTGTATGGGAAGACAAAAGATACACCGGAGGCACGGGAGGACCAGCAACATTTGAACGAAAAAGACGGCATGCATCCAAAGCAGTATCAAGGTCCTGCCAGCTATGATCTTACCAAAGCAGAGAATGAAATCTTTTTTGAATACCTACTCAGTATCAAGGTCCCTTCTGGCTTCTCATCGAATATAAAGGGAATAATAAATATGGCAGAGAAAAAAAATTCCAGAATCTAAAGTCTCATGACTACCACGTGATTATGACGCAACTGCTTCCGGTTGCATTGAGGGGGCTTCTACCAGAAAATGTTCGATTAGCCATTGTGAAGCTATGTGCATTCCTCAATGCAATTTCTCAGAAGGTAATCGATCCAGAAATCCTACCAAAATTACAGAATGATTTGGTCCCATGTCTTGTCAGTTTTGAGTTGGTGTTCCCACCATCCTTCTTCAATATTATGACGCACGTCCTAGTTCACCTAGTCGACGAGATTACCATTCTGGGTCCTGTATTTCTACACAATATGTTGCCGTTTGAGAGGTTCATGGGAGTCTTAAAGAAATATGTTCATAACCGTGCTAGGCCAGATGGAAGCATCTCCAAGGGCCATGAAACAGAGGAGGTCATTGAGTTTTGTGTTGACTTTATTCCTGACCTTAAGCTGATTGGTGTTCCTCAATAGTGGCATGAGAGGAGACTGAGTGGAAAAGGCATGCTAGGAGCGGATTCAATAATATGTAGGGACGGGCATTCTTGGGCGCAAGCACACTACACAGTTCTACAAAATTCTACTTTGGTGGCCTCGTATATCAATGAACACAAGAATATTCTACGCTCGAAACACCCGGAGCAGTCTGACAACGGGATTACACGTGAACACATGGGGACTTTCGGCGGTTGGTTGCAAACACATCTCATTGGTAACAACACTGTTGGAGATGAGCTCTACTTGTTGGCCAGGACACCATCTTCGGCTGTATTGACTTTCCAAGGGTACGAGATAAATGGGAATACATTTTACATGATCGCCCAAGATAAAAAGAGCACCAACCAAAACAGTTTTGTCCGCTTTGATGCAGCAAACACCAATAGGGCAAAGGACACATATTATGGTTACATAGAGGAGATATGGGAACTCGACTATGGAAGTGATTTTAAGGCCCCTTTGTTTCGGTGCAAATGGGTCATTATGACAGGAGGCGGGGTACAGGTAGACCCGTAGTACGGAATGACAACAGTGGATCTCAATAATCTTGGGTACACAGACGAACCATTCGTCCTAGCCAATGATGTGGCGCAGGTTTTCTATGTGAAGGACATGTCTACCAAGCCGAGAAAAAGAAAAGATAAGGAAGCGAATACATCATATGATGAGCCAAATTGCCACATAGTCCTTTCAGGGAAAAGAAACATCGTGGGAGTGGAGGACAAGATAGACATGTCAGAAGATTATGAAAAGTTTAATGAAATTCCTCCCTTCACAATGAAGATTGACCCAAGAATCCTGTTACATGATGAAGATTATCCATGTTTACGGCGCAATAAGCAAGGGACACACGCGAAGAAAAAGTGAAGACTTTCTCTCTAGTGAGTTTCCGGACTTATAGCTGGAAAATCCCACTTGGGACAAACCGGAGGGAATCTTTGTATGAGCTAGGGCATTTTGGCATTTGAAACATGATTTTTGAATAATTATTTATTAAGTTATGAATCTTCAATTATTCATGTCCTTTTAGTATTATAATTATACAGAGGAGTTAACCAATGCAATTATGTCCAAACAAAATATGAATGTCTTCTGAGCATTTTCAATTATTCCTGTCCTTTGAGAAGATCTGGTTGTTTTCTGGTGAAACTGAGGACAACATATCAGATGGTAGGATTTTTCAAGTAATTGTTCGACATATGAAAAGCATGCTCTCTTATCGCAAATTCATGAAAGGGTAAAAAGGTTGATCATACGCGGTTAGTCTCTGGTTGCTTTCTGGTGAAACTAAGGACAACGTATCAGATGGCCATTCTCGAGAAATAACCATGAAGAGATGAGGAGTTCTGGTTGCTTTCTGGTGGAACTTCAAGCCTTGGGGACTAGAAAATGGGTAGGTCGGAGGCTTGGAGCACCAATTGGAGATCTTTATAGAGCAGCAGAGTAGCTGAGATAGGGGCGGCACTAAGAGGAACACGGGTTCGCCTGCTCGGTTGCTCCCAGTAAATTAGGCCTGACAGAGAAGTTAAGCAATGGAGGTGTTTTCATGTCAGTCAAGTCGAGGGGTCTCTCTCCCGCCGCTTGGATAAAGAAGGGGCGATAGCTGGAAACCCAAGTGAGCTTCATGGCACTTGCATGCATCGTGTTGTCATCCTTCGTGTGTATCGGAGGACCCCTTATGCTGAGCCAAGTCCAGATGAATACAACAGAAGCATCGGAGATGATAAGAGAGAAACATTGTATGACATAAAGTTGGAGGTACTATGTGGTTTCTCTGATCGGAGGACCCCTTATGCCGAGCCAAGTCCAGATGAGGAATTCTCTGGTTGCTTTCAGGTGAAACTGAGGACAACATATCAGATGGCCATATCTCATGAACATCCAGGCACATTTATATTATCTTACATCAGGAGTACAAACCCACATCATGAGTATGTTGGGTTATACCCAAAGGGCTTTAGATTCCGGAAGAAGGATTTTGACAGCATTGATCCCCTTGTGTCATATTTTCAAAAACATATTAGGTTAACAAAAAGTATTTCATAATATTCTTCAATAGCAAAAAGAATCAACTAAAAAGCTTTTATAAAACTCTAGTTATGATCAAAATAAGATTAACTTAGAATTAAATAAAAAATCAACTAATAATACAAATTGTTTCTGATCTAAAGTAAAGTTAATATAGAAAGTAAAATTTATCCAACTAAAATTTTCATAAAGTATTTTTCTTAAAAACTTTAATAGCAAAAAGTATTAGGTTAAACTAATAACTTAACAGAAAATAAAATATAACATTATTAGGTTAACAAAAAGTATTTTATAATATTCTTCAGTAGCAAAAAGAATCAACTAAAAAGCTTTTATAAAACTCTAGTTATGATCAAAATAATATTGACTTAGATTTAAATTTAAAAAACTCAACTAATAATACAAATTGTTTCTGATCTAAAGTAAAGTTAATAGAAAGTAAAATGCATATATGCTACTATTTTTGAATCTGTTTAAAAGAAAAGTAAAATATCCTAAAATGGCCTAAAACCAAAAATAGGAAAAATAGCTTTAGTCCCGGTCCTAGCCAGCAACCGGGACTAAAGGTAGGCCTTTAGTCTCGGTTGGTGGCTAGGACCGGGACTAAAGGCCTAGTTTTCGCGCCCTCTAGGCTACTGAAATTCAGCTTTAGTCCCGGTCCTAGCTACCAACCGGGACTAAAGGGCCTTTAGTCCCGGTTGGTGGCTAGGACCGGGACTAAAGGGTGGGGTATATAAACGCGCCGTCTCCCTCCCCCCAATCTTCCTCTCCACTCCCTCCCCCGACGCCGCAAACCACACCAGACGCCGCCAGGCTGTCGGAGATCACCGTCGCCTCTGAGCCATCCCCGAGCCCGCTGACCATCGCCAGACCGCCTCGCCCTCCTCCTCGTGCATCGCCACCCTCGAGCCCGCTCGCTCCTCGTCGCCGGACCTCCTCGCGTGCCCTCCTCCCCGAGCATCGCCGCCCCCGAGCCCGTCCTCATCGCCGGCCGGACCTCCTCACCCTCCTCCCCGAGCCCTCACCGCCCCCGCTCCCCGGCAACGCCGCCCCCGCTGTGTGAGCCGCCGCCGCTCCGATGCATTGTCTAGACAGAAAAAAAAATCAAGAAACAGAGAAATTTGTTCATCTTTTTTGTTTATTAATGATGTCCATCTTTTTGTTTATTAATCAATTCCCCATACTTGTATGCTTATGTATGTATGTATATGTAGATGTATATGTATATGTATTTATGTATATGTAGATGCTTATAGTATATATATGTATGTATGTATACTTAGTATGTAGATGTATATGTATATGTATATGTATGTATGTATATGTAGATGCTTAGTATATATACTTCTGTCCTGTACATGCTTAGTATGTAGGAACTGTGCCGGTGAGTCCTCGACGATCGCCAGAGGATTCCCCGACGATCGCCGGTGAGGAGTCCCCGACGATCGCCGGAGGAGTTGTCCCCGACGATCGCCGGCGAGGATTCCCCGACGATCGCCGGAGGAGGCCCCGACGATCGCCAAAGGAGGCCCCGATGATCGCCGGTGACGAGTCCCCAACGATCGCCGGAGGAGTCCCCGAAGATCACCAGTTAAAAGAGTCCCCGACAATCGCTGGAGGAGTCTCCCGACGATCGCTGGTGAAGAGTCCTCACCGTTCCCTTCCCGATTGGTGGGCACCGCGGAGAATTGTGAGAGGAGATTTCCCTTTGATTTTGAGGCATACGAAAACATGATTTGCATGTCAGACAGGCATGAGAGAGATGGTCCGCAAAGTATCCTCTTCTGAAAGATAGGACGACTCATCAGATATGATTCTAGATAATGTCCAATGCCTCATATCGCGAACATAGTTATATTGGATAATTGATCTTCATATAAATGAAGCATAAAAGTTTAGCAAACAGTTCAGCAATCACTTGAAATTTTCATGTTGTAGGAGTACATGTAAAAAAAATCAGAGTTGTTCATTGACTTAGAAATTTTCGTGTTGTTCATTGAGTTAGACATGAGGGGGGGGGGTCGTTAAAACATAACCCCGGTAACTTTAGTATAACTTCGACATGAGGGGGGGTCATTAAAACATAACCCCGATAACTTTAGTATAACTTCGACATGAGGGGGAAGGAGTCCTCAACGATCATCAGAGGAGGCCCCAACGATCGCCCTTGGTTGCCATGTAAAGTTGTTGTAGCATGACTCAATCTTGCTCTCAAGTTGTCATCATAATGTTGCTGTTTTGCATTCCCAGATTTCATTGTCTGAAAAACAACTTATCTCTCATAGTTGTATATTGTCATGTTGTAATATTTGCAAAAACTATGCACTAGTGGAAAATAGGGCTTTGGTCCAGGCCGGCTAAGCCCATTAATCCCGGTTCACTCACGAACCGGGACTAAAGGGGTCATCAGTCCCGGTTCGTGAGGCCAGGGGGCCGGCCGAGCCTCGTGGTGCATTGGTCCCGGTTCGTCTGGACCCTTTGGTCTTGGTTCCAGACAAGAACCAGGACCAATGGGCCTCGCTCCTGGCCCACAACCATTGGTCCCAGTTCGTGGCTGGAACCGGGACCAAAGGGGGTCCTTTAGTCCCGGTTCCGGCCACGAACCGGGACCAATGAGATGCCTATATATACCCCCTTGCCCGCGACCAGAGCAGTGGAGTGCTATGTTTTTTTTGGCCGGCCGTGGGAGAGCTTTGTGGTGCTCTAGCTCACCTCCTATGCACATGAGGTGTTCGATGAAATGCCCGAGCCACACTTAAGCTTTCTCCTCTCGAAGCTCCTTGTCCAAGCTCCATTTTCCTCAAGATTTGTCTAGGTTTGGCGGTCCGTCCTGTCCCGTCCCCGTCCTCACCGCCGTCGATCGCCCCGCTGATCTCGTCGCCGGTACCACCGTGGTGAGCCTCTTGGTCTTATCTTCTTTGTAAAAGAAAAAAGTTCTTACTTGTATGATTTAGATAGATACATGTGTAATTTTCTTACTTGTATTATTGTTTGTTATTATATAGTGCGATGGTTTTGGTATCCACCTCCGTCGGCCCTTGTCCTGTCTATGATTCGGATGTGGTATATATTATCTTTTATAACTATTTGGTTCATTTAGTGTTTATGATAATTATGCCGACCAACGTGACATATTTTTTTTTCTAGGAGGTATGTGAACCGGAAATTCCAGCCGACCCTATTGTCGAGAGGTTAAATTTAGTTGAAGAAGAAAACAATTACTTGAAGGAAAATTTGAAAAAAATTGAGGAGGAGAAGATGATATTGGAGTTGCATGTTGCGGATGTCATTGATGATCACAAGATCAATGCGCTTGAAGATTAGAAAGTATAGAAAATATGCCATTCATACCGAGGCTTGGTATCATTATGCCATTGGATCAATTGTTACCTTAGTTGCGATTATGATCGCATTTGTTGTTGCATTGAAATGTTTTAGATAGTTTCAATGTATGGTTTAATTAGATGCTCTGGAGAGCTATATGTTGTTCAATGAGAACTATGTATGTACTTTGGTTTTAATGTGATGATGAACTTCTATTAATTAATTTGGTCACTTCTTTATTCATGATGTTCTGTAATGGTTTTTGACACACTTTATTATATATAATGCACGCAGATGAACCGGCCATGGATGTACGGTGACAGACGCACCTCTGAGTACATTAAGGGCGTGCATAATTTTCTCCAAGTGGCTGAGGCAAACAAGCAAAATGTTTCTATGTGTTGTCCATGCCCTATATGTGGGAATACGAAGTCTTACTCTGATTCGAAAACCCTTCACACCCACCTGCTTTATAAGGGTTTCATGCCACACTATAATGTTTGGACAAAGCACGGAGAAAGAGGGGTTATGATGGAAGACAGCGAAGAAGAAGTGGATGATGACAACTATGTGCCCCCTGAATACGATGATGCTGCAACGGGGGAAGCTGAAGATCAAGAGGAACTAGACGATGTGCCCGATGATGATCTTCGCCGGGTCATTGTTGATGCAAAGAGACAGTGCGAAAGTGAAAAGGAGAAACTGAAGTTCGATTGCATGTTAGAGGATCACAAAAAAGGGTTGTATGCCAATTGCGAAGGTGGCAACACAAAGCTCGGTACCACACTGGAATTGCTGCAGTGGAAGGCAGAGTATGGTGTACCTGACAATGGATTTGAGAAGCTACTGAAAATATTGAAGAAGAAGCTTCCAAAGGATAACGAATTGCCCGACAGTACGTACGCAGCAAAGAAGGTTGTATGCCCTCTAGGATTGGAGGTGCAGAAGATACATGCATGCCCTAATGACTGCATCCTCTACCACGGTGCATACGAGGATTTGAACGCATGCCCGGTATGCGGTGCATTGCAGTATAAGATCAGACGAGATGACCCTGGTGATGTTGACGGCGAGCGCCCCAGGAAGAGGGTTCCTGCCAAGGTGATGTGGTATGCTCCTATAATACCACGGTTGAAACGTCTGTTCAGAAACAAAGAGCATGGCAAGTTGATGCGATGGCACAGAGAGGACCGTAAGAAAGACGGGAAGTTGAGAGCACCTGCTGACGGGTCGCAGTGGAGAAAAATCGAGAGAAAGTACTGGGAGGACTTTGCAGGTGACTCAAGGAATGTATGGTTTGGTTTAAGTGCGGATGGCATTAATCCTTTTGGGGAGCAGAGCAGCAATCACAACACCTGGCCTGTGACTCTATGTATCTATAACCTTCCTCCTTGGCTGTGCATGAAGCGGATGTTCATTATGATGCCAGTTCTCATCCAAGGCCCTAAGCAACCCGGCAACGACATTGATGTGTACCTAAGGCCATTAGTTAGTTGAAGAACTTTTACAGCTGTGGAATGGAAACGGTGTACGTGTGTGGGTTGAGCACAAACAGCAGGAATTTGACCTGCATGCATTGCTGTTTGTAACCATCAATGATTGGCCTGCTCTCAATAACCTTTCAGGACAGAGAAACAAGGGATACCACGCATGCACGCACTGTTTAGATGACACCAAAAGTATATACCTAGACAAATGCAGGAAGGATGTGTACCTGGGGCATCGTCGATTTCTTCTGACCAACCATCAATGTCGAAAGAAAGGCAAGCATTTCAAAGGCGAGGCAGATCACCGGAAGAAGCCCGCCATCCGTACCGGTGATCACATACTTGCTATGGTCAATGATTTACAAGTAATCTTTGGAAAGGGTCCCGGCGGACTATCTATTCCGAATGACGCTGAGGGATGCGCACCCATGTGGAAGAAGAAATCTATATTTTGGGACCTACCCTACTGGAAAGACCTAGAGGTCCGCTCTTCAATCGACGTGATGCACGTGACGAAGAATCTTTGCGTGAACCTACTGGGCTTCTTGGGCGTGTATGGGAAGACAAAAGATACACCGAAGGCACGGGAGGACCAGCAACGTGTGCACGAAAAAGACGGCATGCCTCCAAAGCAGTATGAAGGTCCTGCCAGCTACGCTCTTACCAAAGAAGAGAAGGAAATCTTCTTTGAATGCCTGCTCAGTATGAAGGTCCCGTCTGGCTTCTCGTCGAATATAAAGGGAATAATAAATATGGCAGAGAAAAAGTTCCAGAACCTAAAGTCTCATGACTGCCACGTGATTATGACACAACTGCTTCTGATTGCATTAAGGGGGCTTCTACTGGAAAACGTTTGATTAGCCATTGTGAAGCTATGTGCATTCCTCAATGCAATCTCTCAGAAGGTGAACGATCCAGAAATCCTACCATGGTTAAGGAGTGATCTGGTGCAATGTCTTGTCAATTTCGAGCTGGTGTTCCCACCATCCTTCTTCAATATCATGATGCACGTCCTAGTTCATCTAGTCGACGAGATTGTCGTTCTGGGCCCTGTATTTCTACACAATATGTTCCCCTTTGAGAGGTTCATGGGAGTCCTAAAGAAATATGTCCGTAACCGCACTAGGCCAGAAGGTAGCATCTCCATGGGCCATCAAACAGAGGATGTCATTGGGTTTTGTGTTGACTTCATTCTTGACCTTAAGAAGATTGGTCTCCCTCAATCACGGTATGAGGGGAGACTGACTGGAAAAGGCACGCTAGGAGCGGACTCAATAATATGTAGGGACGGGCATTCTTGGTCTCAAGCACACTACACAGTTCTACAGAATTCTACCTTGGTGACCCCGTATGTCAATGAACACAAGAACATTCTACGCTCCAAACACCCGGAGCAGTGTGACGACTGGATTACATGTGAACACATCAGGACTTTCGGCAGTTGGTTGCAAACACGTCTCATGGGTGACAACGCTGTTTCTGATGAGCTGTACTCGTTGGCAGGGGAGCATCTTCGACTATATTGACTTACAAAGGGCACGAGATAAATGGGAATACATTTTACATGATCGCCCAAGATCAAAAGAGCACCAACCAAAACAGCGGTGTCCGCTTTGATGCAGCAACCAAGAGGGGAAAGGACACATATTATGGTTACATAGTGGACATATGGGAACTTGACTATGGACATGATTTTAAGGTGCCTTTGTTTCAGTGCAAATGGGTCAATCTGTCAGGAGGCGGGGTACATGTAGACCCACAGTACGGAATGACAACAGTGGAACTAAACAATCTTGGGTACACAGATGAACCATTCGTCCTAGCCAATGATGTGGCACGGGTTTTCTATGTGAAGGACATGTCTACCAAACCGAGAAAAAGAAAAGATAAGGAAGCGAATACATCATACGATGAGCCAAAGCGCCACATAGTTCTTTCAGGAAAAAGAGACATCGTGGGATTGGAGGGCAAGACAGACATGTCTGAAGATTATGAAAAGTTTCATGAAATTCCTCCCTTCAAAGTCAAGGCTGACCCAAGCACCCTGTTAAACGATGAAGATCATCCATGGTTACGGCGCAATAAGCAAAGGACACAAGCGAAGAAAAAGTGAAGACTTTCTCTCCACAACTATTATGATGATGCCTTTGATCTAGAATATCACTGCAGTTACATGTGAAGAAATGAAATGCCTTTTGTAACAGATGACTTTCCGTCCGAAACCCTGATACTTCAAAAGAGATTGTCCGTTTTGTACACGAAGTGCATCCAGTTTTTGCCGTAACCCTCTCAACTTTTTAGCACATGCTATGTGGGTGAAATGATGATACCATGCCAACTTTCAACCTTTTCAGAGTTCATTTGTAGTGCTTTTCAATTTCAGGGTCATTTAGCTCAAAAAATCAGTAAATGCATGAAAAATACCAAATGAAGTCAGAAAGGGTTGAAAATTGATAATGTGGCTTTGAATGGTGCATTTTGAATACACAAAAAGTCTGGAGTTCAAATAAGTTCAAAAAATGAAATCCTTTGTAACAGAAGAGTTTTCGTCCGAAACCCTGATACTTCAAAAGAGATTGTCCATTTTGTACACGAAATGCATCCAGCTTTTGCCGTAACCCTCTCAACTTTTTAGCACATGCTATGTGGGTGAAATGATGATACCATGCCAAGTTTCAACCTTTTCATAGTTCATTTGAAGTGCTTTTCAATTTCAGGGTCATTTAGCTCAAAGAATGAACTTAGCAAAAAGAATGAACTAGAAAACTTTTATGAAACTCTAATAGCAAAAAGAATGAACTAAAAATAATCAATTAAAATATTCTGTTATGATCAACTAAAACAAAACTATAATACTCTTCAATAGCAAAAAGAATCAACTAAAAAGCTTTTATAACTCTAATAGCAAAAGGAATCAACTTAAAAGATTTTATAAACCTCTAGTATTTTTTAAACTAAATTTTTATAAAATTTATGCAACTTAAATTATCAAAGTATTTTTTGTTCAAAACATTAATAGCAAAAAGAATTTTCATAAAGAATTTTTTTTGTTAGAAACTTTAATAGCAAACTAAAATAACAAAATCTGTTTTTGATTAAAACAGACATTTAAAATAACCTAAAAATTTGCTAAAGCAAAATGAATCACTCGAAAACTCTAAAAATTAAGTAAAGCATAAAACAAAAAAAAAGTACAGAAAAAAAATAAAAAAATGCCGCCTACAGGGCCACCACGGCCTGCATACGACTAGAAACCCAACTAGCATGTTGGGCCAGGATGCAGGCCCGCGGCGGGCCCAGTAGGCCCACAGGCATAGCAGTGTTATATTAGGCCCATAGGCCTGCAGTTCAGAGGAGTTCGAGATGGAAGAGGCAGCGGAGCTTATAAACAGGTGCGGGGCGCTCCCAACTAGCGAGGTGGGACTAAACTCCCACCACCACGCCGCTGTGCAAGGCTATTGGTCCTGGTTGGTGGCATGAACCGGGACCAATGCCGCCGTTTGGTCCTGGTTCGTGGCACCAACCGGGACCAATGGTCTCTGTTTCCCGCCCTTTGGGCTGACGAAAAGAGATATTTGCATTTTTTTACATTTTTAGAAAAAATGTATGTATGTATGTTCTCTGTATATGTTCATATATGCAAAAGTTACATTTTTAGAGAAGTTTTATCTATGTATTTCTCTGTATATGTTCATATGTGCATTTTTAGAAAGAAAAAAATCATCGGAATGGGTTGTGGGTACTGTCAAAGTTAGAGATATTTGCATATATAGGTTATTATCAAAGTTGACCAAAGAGATTTTTTTAGAGAAACTTGCATAGAGAATTTTTTTAGAGAAATGGTGGAGTTCACAACAACAAAGTGAGGCCGAGAGAAATGACTCTCGAGCTTTCCATGTATGTATGTCATTGTCGATATACCCCCTCCCCGATAACTTCGACATGAGGGGGGGTCGATATACCCCCTCCCCGATAATATTTTTTTCCATGTATGTATGTTGTTGTCGATATACCCCCTCCCCGATAACTTCGACATGATGGGGGGGTCGATATACCCCCTCCCCGATAACATTTTTTTCTAAGTTACTAAGGTAAAATGTTCACCCCCCCTCTCGATATACCAGGCGACCAACACTCGAGGCCACCCAAACCCTAGAAAAAAAAAGCGTTGTCGATCTCCTACCCTCTCCCGCCCCTACCCGACAAACTCTCGAGGCCACCCAAACCACTTGAAGAAAACTCCGGTAACTTTGACATGAGGGGGGACGTCGATCAACCCCCTCTCGCCCGAACAAGTCTATGTATCATATTATATCGCGTTGGACATATATCAAAGTTTGATCATATGTCAAAGTTTGAATTTTGACATATGCAACATTTGATCATATATCAAAGTTTGATCATATGTCAAAGTTTGAATTTTGACATATGCAACATTTGATCATATGTCAAAGTTTGAATTTTGACATATGCAACATAGATTTATCAAGAATGCCCCCATTATGGATGTGCACAAGTTGATCCAATTTTTTTCTGATCTCATCTATATATATATTCTTCTATATGTCACATTGTCTATCAAAGTATTGAAGAAATCCATGGCTTCATCATTAGCCGGAAGTAACAGGCGTATGATGCTACGAAGCTCTTCAAAGTTGTTTTGGAACGGAGTTTCGGATAGAATAATTCTCTTTTTGGTACGAATTTCAGCAAAGGCCTTCCAAATAGCGATATTCGGAAGGCTCTTGCTGAACTTCGTACCAAAAAACTAATTATCCTATCCGGGACTCCGTTCCAAAACAATTTTGGAGAGCTTCTTACCATTATGCGCTTGTTACTTCCGGCTAATGATGAAGCCATGGTTTTCTTGAATCCTTTGACACTAGACAACGTGACATATACAAGGGTAGATGAGATCAGGAAAAATATGGACCATTTTCTGCACATCCAGAATGGCGCCATTTTGTTAAATCCCTTAAAGGTTAAGACAATCCCCCCCCCTCTCGCCTGACCAAACCCTAGAAGCGTTGCCAAGGCCACCCCAAACCCTAGAAGTGTTGTGATTAGCTAGCTAGGTCTATGTTTGCCACTAATATATCCATCTCTCATGTTTGTATATTAATTGCCATGTTGTAATATTTGTAGAAACTATGGAGCAAAGAGACTTGGAACAAGAACAGTTGTTGGGGGACATAATCCTAGGCGGAGGTGATGTCTTGTCGTATCTCAACGACACCGATGGTCAGGAAGAAGGAGAGGATGACGGCTCCGGTTATCGAACAATGGAGGAAGGACATGATCATGATGGCTCCGGTGAGCGAATGCCGGAGGAAGAAGGAGACCATGATGACGGCTCCGGTGATCGAACGGAGGAGGGAGCTGTTGCAAAGTCCGGCGAGGTATATATATTAATTAAGCCTGTGCTGACTAGCTAATTGATGCATTAATTGTTTTGGTATGTACATATATTAACTCTTCTTTCTTCTTTTATAGCCCTCCGGATCGAGCCAAACTTCGGTAACGAGACGAGGCCCGAAGAAAAGGTTGCGCCAGGATGAAAGGTTCACGATCACAGCAATCGCAGACGATGGCCAACCGATTGAACCCAAGCGGACCAAGGATGCATTTTATGCTCAGTGCGGAGCTATTGTTAGGGACAGCATCCCGATCAGCATCCAGCTATGGAATAAGCCTAAGAACGAAGACCCTCAAGTTTCTTATGTCACCGATAGACAGAAAGATGATCTTTGGACCTCGCTGAAGGCAAATTTCACCCTATCGCTAGAGGAGGATCCGAATAAGCCAGTTATAGAGCCACTGGTCAAGGCCTGTGCTCTTAAGAAGATGGCAGATCTATTCAGGAGGTGGAAGAATGAGTTGAAATCAATGTTTGTCGACAAAGGGAAGATTTCAGAATTCACCGGCCGATTTGAGAAGATAAGAGATCACTGGCCCGCATTTGTGGCCTACAAGACATCGGACAGGAGAAAGCAAATGTCAGAGAAAAACAAGATAAATGCTGCAAAGAAGCTGTATCACCATCGCACGGGGTCGGGCGGCTACCTCAAAGCCCGGCCGTTGTGGGACAAAGCTGAGAATGACTTGATTCCTAAAGGGGTCGAACCAGAGACATTGAACTGGCCAGACCGTTCAAGGACTTGGTTCTTCGGGGTTGGGGGAACTTTGGACCCTGAAAATGGGAAGTGCGTTTGGAAGAACGAGTAACTTGCAATACCCGTCAAGAAGCTTCAGAAGTATATCGCCACAGCGCAGCAAGGGATGTTCATTCCCGATAGAGAGAATGACGAGCTGACTGAGGCCCTCGGGAATCCTGAGCACCCTGGACGAACACGAGGCACGCCAGGCTCCGTTGCGTGGAAGGTTGGGTTTCCCGGCGCAGGCGGTTACATAAACCGGGAGAGGAAGAGGAAACAGGAGCTGAGCGAAATGCAGAAGCTCAATGCAAGAGTACTAAAGCTAGAGGAACAATTTGAGAGCCAGCGAGCTGCCGACCAACCATCTCAGCGGCACGAAGCTACCCCAGAAGCTACCCCGCCATCTCAGCGGAGAAGCAGCGTGGCTTCCATGGAGCTTGTTCAGCAGCCTGACTTCACGGCTCCTAGCTACCCCGTGGATGCTATCACGGAGCTCCAAAATTGCCAGCTTATGACGAAATGTCAGAACCTCACCTGGAAGGTGGCTGTCGGCTCTGTTGCACCTCCTCAACCCGACGGAACTTTTCACGGCCGTCCGATTCCACATGGCTATGCTGTTGTGTCGGTGGATGAAGTAATGGAGGGATTTGAGGAGCTCGAGCCTGACCACCCTACAGGTGAAGGGGAGACTCAGCTGAGTTATGCTGTGAGGACTACATGTCTATGGTGGAAGGAGTACATCAAGCTTCCGAACTGGACGCCACCGCCTCCTCCTCCTCCTCCTCCGGCGAGTCAGGGCACTCCGCCTCCTCCTCCTCCTCCAGCGAGTGATCAGGGCACTCCGCCTCCTCCTCCTCCTCCTCCGGTGAGTCAGGGCACTCCACCTCCTCCTCCTCCGGCGAGTGATCAGGGCACTCCGCCTCCTTCTCTGGCTCATCCGGCGCGTGAGGGCACTCCTTCGCCTCCTCCGGCGCGTAGGAGCAGTCCGCCTCCTTCTCTGCCTCGTCAGCAATGGCGGAAGACAGACGCTGCCGCTGCGGCTCCTCCGGCACATCGGAGCACTCCGCCTCCTTCTTCGCCTCGTAAGCAACTCCGGCGGCTAGCAGTACAGCCAGAGGCGGGAGGCAATTCAAATACGGTCCATCTCTCAAGCCTCTGGAAAAGTTACCATACGAGATGACCGAGAAGGACAACAAGGACATCTGTCGTGCCCAAGTGAGGGACTTTTTTGCAAGGAAACCTCCACCTCCGAAGGAGACGATAGATCCGGTGAAAGCGAAGCGCACTATCGATGCCCTGAAGCGACCACCACGGCCTCCGCCGCAATCCAACTATGAGCGCATTATTGAAAGGACATATCTGGAAGTGGAGCGGTCGGGAAGTACTTGCAGTGATGTAAGGTTAGCAGAACGAAGAAGTGGGAAAAAAAATCCCCAGCTCGGCGAACAGGCAAACCAATCGTGCCCCCCGCTCAAGGTTTCTAGTGATCTCATCGCTCAGCATCCGGGGATGGCGCCCGGTACCAATCTTGCAGATTACCTGGGTGATGATGTAGTGTTTGATATGTTAGAGGTGGACGGATTCAGATACCAGTATGGGCAGCCTCTCGTCAAACCTGATCATCCTCCTCTAACAACGATGATGCAAAGATTCCATCAATGGTACATGAAAACCTGCAGCGAGTCTGGGAGGGATACTTTGACGCTGAAAATTAAAGATGAGCACGACCTTGTTGGAATGGATCAGTTGTCTATTGAATTTGACGAGTTATTCCAGTTATACAATCAAAAGGCCCTCTACAAAACACTCGTGACTTGCTACTGTCTGTAAGTACTACTTATGTAATTAAGTCTCTATATATAGCTCAGCTCTTCCATTGCATGTATATATAATTATCCTCACTATATTATGCAGATTGAAGATTGTCGAATGCAGAAATGCACAAATCTATGACATTGGGTTCATTAACCCAAATGTCATACATGAATGGACGGTTAAAAAGAATGTTGAAGAAACCGAGCACAACTTGCTACAATCGTTGCTTAAAAATCAAAACAAAGATACAATACTCTTTCCTTACAACTTCAAGTGAGTGTTACTGTCTTGTGCATATTCGGTTTCCCTACTCGAGGTTATAGTAATGTAATTGATGAGTTATGCATGAGTGCGCAGCTTCCACTTTATTCTGCTGGAGATTAAGCTTGAGCGGGGAGTAGTAATCGTCTTAGACTCGAGACGAAAAGATCCCCAGGAGTATGCGGACATGACTGAAATGCTCCAGAAGTAAGTTCAATCGATCATTATCGCACCATATCGGCAACTTTGTTCATTTCCTGATATCAAGTAATTATTTTCTTTGTCTGGCAGGGTTTGGAAAGAGTTCACCGGAATGGTTCCGGCACTGCCGAGGGAGCTGCGATTTAGACACCCCAAAGTAAGTACTACTAGCTAGTTCCACGCATCTACCATTGATTCTAGTTTCATCAATACCATTTGTAATGCTTGATTATCAGTTTGATTGAACTCTATTTCTCGTAAAGTGCTTGTGGCAGGAAGCCGGGAATGATTTTTGTGGATACTACATTTGCGAGTTCATCCACCACTCGACCTCTGAGCGGGGCTACTCTGACAAACAATATGAAGTGCGTAGGTAATAATATTCACAATTTTATTTTATTACCATCATTTGTGTTGAGTTTCATTCATATATATGTATTGACCCCCTTCTTCAAATTAGATGTGGCAGATGCGGGATGAACTCCTACCACATGATCGCATACGAGCAATTCAAGAGGAATTGGCGGGATTCTTTCTTGACCAGGTCATAAATAAAGACGGAGAATACCATGTGGAATTTGACATTTTTAGATGTTAGGGATTGTAAGAGATCTTATATTGTATATATGTAGCTAGTAGCGTCAGATAGATATACGAAAACTTGTTGTTCGACCAATCTCTCGAAGAAAGAGAGGTCGATCACTTCTCTCTGTATATGTTCATGATGATCTTGTGTACTTAATGGTTCCTTCATCTGCTTACTAGCTAGCGTGTCGAGTTCTCTCTATACGTATAGTAACTAGCGTCGACCAAGCACGGAGAAAGGGAGGACACTTCTCTCTATTAGCTAGCTAACACAATATGAAACCCCTAAATTAACCCTACAAAACCCCCTAAACCCCCCCTTTTAAAAAAAACAAAAACCCCAGCTCCTGCCAAATGCTGACGCGTGGATGCCTTTTGGTCCCGGTTGGTGTTACCAACCGGGACTAAAGGCCCTCCTGCCTGGGCTCCCCGCAGCGGCCACGTGGAGACCCTTCTGTCCCAGTTCGTAAGCGAACCGGGACTAAAGGTTTTGGGCTTTAGTCCCGACCCTTTAGTCCCTGTTCCAGAACCGGGGCTAATGGGCCTCTGGAACCGGGACAAATGGGCATTTTTCTACTAGTGATGGAACACGACAGAGACTTAGAACAAGAAGAGATGTTGCGAGATATAATGCGCGGAGGAGGTGATGATATCACCTCAAATTTTCTCAACGACACCGATGGCGAGGGAAGAGAGGATGAGGACTCTGGTGATCAAATGGAGGGAGGAAATGACGGCTCCGGCGGTGTTGGAGCCTTAAGTGTTGCAAAGTCCGGTGAGGTATATATATATATTTTAATTAAGCCTTTGCTGACTAGATGTATTAATTGATTTGTATGTACATTTATTAACGCTTCTTTCTTCTTTTAGCCCTCCGGATCGAGCCAACCTTCTATAAGGAAACGAGGCCCGAAGAAAAGGTTGGGCAGGAATGAAATGTTCACGATCGAAGAAGTCGCTGCAGATGGCAAACCGACTCTTCCCAAGCGGACCTCAGACTGATTTATACATTAGTGTGGAGTTGTTGTTAGGGACAACATCTCGATCAGCATCCAAGAATGGAATAAGCCAAAGGAGGATGATGGAGTTTCTTATGTAGACGATAGATCCAAAGATGAGCTTTGGAATATGCTCATGACAAATTTCAGCCTACCGCCAGAGGTGGATCCAAATAACCCTATTATAGAGCAAAAAGTCAAGGCGTGGGCTCTTAAGAAGATGGCTGAACAATTCAAGAACTGGAAGAAAAGATTGCACGAGAAGTTTGTCCTGGAAGAGAAGACTCCAACATTCACCGGTCAATATGAGAAGATAAAAGATCACTGGCCCGCATTTGTTACAGGGTCAGGTGACTACAAGGTTGCCCAACCTACGTGGGACAAAGCTGAGAATGACCTGCTTGATAAAGGGATCCATCCAGCGACATTGAACTGGCCCGAACAGGCAAGGACTTGGTTCTTCGGGCATGGGGGAACTTTGGACCCAGAAACAGGGAAGTGTGTTTATACGAAAGCTCAACTTGCAACACCCATCAAAAACATTCAGGATGCAATCCAGGCCGTGTAGGAAGGGAAGTTCCATCCCGACAGAGAGAAGGACGAGCTGTCACGTGCCCTCGGGAATCCTGAACGCCCTGGACGAACACGAGGCACATCAGGCTCCATTCCGTGGAAGGTTGGGTTTCCCGATAGCAGTGCCACTAATAAAAGCCGAGGGAGAAAGAAGAAAGAGGAAGCAGACCGGCTGCAGAAGGTAGAAGAAAGATTAGCATTGCAGGAGAAGAAAATAGAGGAACTTACCTGCCAGTGAGCTACCGGCCCATCATCTCAGCGGCACGAAGATCCTTCATTCGATACTGCCCATGGAGCTACCCCACCATCTCAGCAGAAAAGCTACATGGCTTCCACGGAGCTCGTTCGGCCTGATATCACGGCTCCTCGCTACCCCGTGGATGATATCATGGAGAGGGAACATTGTGATCTACGTGCGAAATGCATGAATATAACCTTGAAGGTGGCGGTCGGATATGCCTTACCTCGTGGACCTGATGGAACTTACCATTGCGCTTCGATTCCAGATGGCTGTGCTGTTGTCGGAGTGGATGAAGTTATGAACGGATTTGAGCGGCTGGAGCTTGAGTACCCTACCAGTGAAGGGGAGACTCATTTGGAAGATGTCATAAGGACTGCCATTCTATGGAGAAAGGGACGCATCGTGCTTACACACAGGACGCCGCATCAGCCGTCTCCGCCTCCTCAGCAGACTCTGCTGCCTTAGCCGTCTCTGCCGCGTCAGCAGACTCCGCTGCCTCAGCCGTCTCCGTCGCATCAGCAGACTCTGCTATCTCAGCCCCGGCGAACGGCCTTCGCTCCGACGGCTAGTAGTACAACTGCGAAGAAATCCAGAGCAGATAGAAGCGTCAATAAGGCTCCTGCCAAGTTAGCATACGAACTGAGTGATGACGAACTCGATGAGGTCGTGGCTGCCAACGTGAAACGCCAGCTTGCACCGACCCTTCCAGATCCAACGGAGAAAATAGATCCGGTAAAAGTGAGGCGCTGTCTGAAAAACCTTACTAAACCACCGCCGCCTCCGCTACTATCAAACTATGACCGCTCTATTGAAAAGTCATATAGAGATCCACAACAGCGGTCGGGAAGTAGCAGTAGTGCAAGGGGGAAAACAATTCCCCAGCTCGGTGAACAGGAAAAACAATCGTGCCCCCCGCTCAAGGTGTTTACCGATATCGCTAATGATCCGGGGGTAGCGGCCACTAATCCTGGTTTCACTCTTGCTGATTACTTAGGCGATGAGGTACAGTTCGAAATGGCTGATTTAGCCTTTAGATTCGAGCATGGGAAGCCTCTCGTCAGACCTGAGGAGCTCCCGCATCTACCAACGATGATGCGAAGATTGCATGACTGGTACTTGAAAGCCTCAAAGGAAGGGGCCGACTATATCATTGCGGGGGCTAAAGATGAGTATTACTTCAATGGAGACGAGTTGATTTACGTTCAATTTGAAGAATTATTTCAGTTATACAATCAAGACGCCATCGACAAATCTATCGTCAGTTGCTATTGTTTGTAAGTATCATTTCTGTAATTAAGTCTCTAGCCCATCTCGTTCATTTCATGTATAATTATCCTCACTATATTATGCAGAAAGAAGATCCTTGGATGCAAAAGAGGACAAATCTGGGACATTGGGTTCATTAACCCAAATACTATTCATGAAGCTACGGTACACTGGAACACCAAGGATGTAGAGAGGATCTTGCTAAGGGCGTTAATTCAACAACAAACCAGAAGAGAAATATTATTTCCTTACAACTTCCAGTGAGTGTTATACTATCTTGTACACATCATTCTGTTTCGCTTACTCGATGTTAAGTGTAATTGATGAGCTATGCGTGCGCAGGTTCCACTTTATTCTACTAGTCATTCAGTTTGACGTAGGAAAAGTATTTGTCATGGACTCGTTACGTAAAGACATGGAGATGTGGGCGGACCTGAGAGAAATGCTCCAGAGGTAATTTCAATCATTATCGCACTATATTGGCAACTTTCATTCATTTGCTGATATCAAGTAATTAATAACTCCTTTATTCATTTTCTTTGCCGGGCAGGGTTTGGAAAGAGTTCACCAAGCAGGCTAGGTCCGCGCATCTCTTTGATTGTAGTTTCAATACCACTATCATGCTTGATTATTATTTTTATTGAACTCTATTCTCATAAAGTGCTCGAGGCAGGGATCCGGGAATAATTTATGTGGATACTACGTTTGCGAGTTCATTCGCCAGACAACCTGTGAGACGGGCAGAATGATAGAACAACTTGAAGTACGTAAATAATATTCATAATTTTATTTTATTACCATCAATTGTGTTGAGTTATATATATATATATATATATATGTATATTAGATCCAACGGAAGCGGGACGGACTCCTACCAAAGGCTCGCATACGAGCAATTCAAGAGGAATTGGCGGGATTCTTCCTTGAAGAGATCATAGCTAAAATCAGAGTATACCATCAGGAAGTGGAAATGAAAGTGGGTAATTAGATATTAGGGATCGTTACAGATGTTATTTTGTATATATGCATGAACGTGTACTATATGCAGTACCGTTGAATAGATATACGAAAACTTGTTGTTCGACCAAGCACGGAGAAAGAGAGGTCACTTTTCTCTATATTCATGACGATGTTGTGTAATGGTTCCTTCATTGCTATATGTAGTAGCTAGTGTCTAGTTGAATGGAAAACATAAAATAAAAATGAAAACCTTAAATGTAAAAGAATTGAATGGTAAACACAAAAAGAAAAGGGGGAAACACAATATGAAACCCCTAAACCCTCCAAAACCCTAAACCCTCCTTTCAAAAAAAAAACAAAAACCCCAGCGCCTGGCAGGTGCTGACGCGTGGCTACCTTTTAGTCCTGGTCGGTGTTACCAACCGGTACTAAAGGTCCTCCTGCCTGAGCGCCCCACAGCGGCCACGTGGAGCTCCTTTAGTCCCGGTTCGTAACACAATCGGGACTAAAAGTGGGGGCCTTTAGTCCCGATTGCTTAGTCCCGGTTGCAGAACCGGGACTAAAGGCCCTCTAGAATCGGGACTGATGCCCTGTTTTCTACTAGTGCAATAAGGTAAGACCAGTTTCAACAATGTGGCGGTGTTTGCGCTCAGCAGTACCATTTTGCAAATGTGTATGGGACAAGACACACGATGAGAAATCCCAACCTTGTTAAAAAAAGTGTTGAGGTTGCAGTATTCGCCACCCTTGTCTGACTGAACATGTATAAATTTAGGGTTAATTTGATAAATGCCACTCGAATTCTGGCGATTCTGAGAAACACCATTGCAATTTCCAAACTTTGAAAAATGCCATTTCAAGTGGCATTTTTCAAAGTCTGCAGTGGCGTTTTTCAAAGTTTGGAAAATTTGCAGTGGCATTTTTCAAAGTTTGGAAATTGCAGTGGCGTTTCTCGGAATCGCAAGAATTCAAGTGGCATTTATCCAATTAACCCATAATTTTATGCTTGAGGAGACGTTCAACATGTGATTGAAATTGAATAAAGATATCAAACACATCAGACTTGCGCTTAAGAAGATAAAGCCATGTAAAGCGACTATAAGCATCAATAGAAATGACATAATAGTTATGACCACTAACAGAAGTTTGGGCGGGGCCCCATACATCAGAAAACACGATCTCTAGAGCATTTTTGACAACCCGACTCGACGAAGAAAACGAAAGTTGATGACTCTTGCCCTGTCGACAGGCATCACACACTGCTATTTCTTTATTGCTAGACACAATGGGAAGTTCATGACGATGAAGAACATGACACACTATCGGAGTGGCCGGATGCCCAAGGCGAGAATGCCACTGATACGACGAAACATGAATGCCACTGAAGACTTGCAACATGTGTGGCATATCAAGAGAGTAAAGACCACCGCGATAGCGACCTCCAAGAAGTACGTCCCGTGTGGCTCGGTCCTCAATAAAAAAATAGAAGGGGTGAAATTCGATAGAGACATTATTATCATAACTAAGTCAAGGGACAGAGACAAGAGATTACAGGTGACAGTTGAAACTCGTATAACATTTGAGAGTTGAAGTTGGCGAGATACAGATGTGGGAATAGAAGACTGACCAATATGAGAGATATGCATACCTCACCCATTTGCCGTATGAACCTTTTCATGGCCCTGGTAGGGCTCATATGCACCAAGCTTGCCGAGCTCGCTCATCAGATGGTCTGTAGCACCGGTGTCCATGTACCAGCTAGGATCAACCGGGTAGGAAGGGGTGTGCCCTAGTGTGGCCATGGCTGCCTAACGCTCATTATTGCACCCATCATTGCCGATACCAAGGAAATCACGCTTGAATCTTTTGTGGCAACGGGAGGCGAGATGACCGGGGATGCCGCATAGCTGACAGGGAGGACGGTTGCCCTAGTTGCCACACACTAGGCAGCTCGAGCGAGAGGAGGCCCCCTGGCCCCCTTGGCGGCCACCATTGGCGCCATTGGTGGCCGGCGCTGGCTGATGTGGTGGCGTAGAAAGAAGAGGCGGCTTGCCGGTGGAGTAGTTATTGGAGCGAGAGCCACGTCGGTATGTCGTGTTGGCAGAGGAGGTGTTGTGGTAGACCTCTGCAGCTCGGTGAGTCTCGATGCGTTGTTCCATCCCAAGAAGATGAGCATATAGATCGCGAGGGGCAATCTATATCTCACGGACGTGGAGCGCCTCAACAAGAGAGTCATAGTCACTATCAAGGCCACTGAGAATATAAGAGGTAAATTCCTCATCGCTAAGTGGTTTGCCGATGAAACCGAGCGTGTCAGCAAGAGACTTGATCTTGTTGAAGTAGACCGAGGCACAAAGGTCGCGTTTCTTCAAGTCCTGAAGTTGACCGCGAATCGCCATAGAGCGTGTTGTGGACTGAGACGCAAAACTCCCATCAAGGATGGACCACGCATCCAAAGACGTGGTGGCAAAAAGAACCATGCCAGAGACAGCTTAATTCGGTGATAGACGACCAGATGGCAGAGAGAATCGCTTAATCTTCAGCGATCCACACACGGTACGCCGGGTTGAGCACAGTGACGGGAGCACCGGCAGCCATAGGCTGTGAGACAAATTGTGCGGGCACGACAGTGTGCCATCAACAAACCCTTCGAGGTAATGGCTGCGAAGGAGTGGCAAGATCTGCGCACGGTAGTAGAGGTAGTTGTCTACCGAGAGCTTGACGGTGAGGAGGTGGCCAAAGTGGAACAACGGCTGTTGGGAATGTTGCATGGAAAACAAAAAATTTCTACACACACGCAAGATTTATCCATGGAGATGTATAGCTACGAGAGGGGGAGAGCATCTACATACCCTTGTAGATCGCTAAGCGGAAGTGTTTATCAACGTGATTGATGTAGTCGTACACCTTCACAATCCGTCCCAATCAAGTACCGAACGTACGGCACCTCCGCGTTCAGCACACGTTTAGCTCGATGACGTCCTCGCCTTCTTGATCCAGCAAGAGGGGCGAAGTAGTAGATGAGTTCCGGCAGCACGACGGCGTGGTGACGGTGGTGATGAACCGGAGGGAGGAGATTGGAACCACACTAGGCTTCCAATTATGAGGATTAGAGGTAGCTAGGGCTAGCTCTAATTAGTCAACTAGGACCAACTAGAGGAGGCTCAAAAACTTGTGTTCTAGGGGCTCGCCCTGCTCCTCTATTTATATGTTGAGCCCTGGGGTCGTAACTTGGAGAGGAGGCCTCCCCAAAGTCGGTTTGGAACGCAAGGAAGAGTCCTTCTCGGACTCCAGGGCTAAACGCCATGGTTCCCGGCATTTACGTAGATGCCACGGACTCTGGCGTCTACCCCAGGGGTAGACGCCATGAACCCTAGCGTCTAGCCCCTGCCTTTCCATACAACTTCTTTGTGCACCAACCTAAAGCCTCGTGGGTTTTACCCCTGGGCTCAACCATATCATCCTATATATAAATCTTTATCTCCGGACCATTCCGGAGCTCCTCGTCATTTTCGTGATCTCATCTGGGACTCCAAACACCATTCGGTCACCAACATACATAACTCATATAATACTATATCGTCAACGAACGTTAAGCGTGCGGACCCTACGGGTTCGAGAATGATGTAGACATGACCGAGACGCTTCTGTGGTCAATAACCAATAGCGGGACCTGGATGCCCATATTGGTTCCTACATATTCTACGAAGATCTTTGTCGGTCGAACCTTTATGACAACATACGTAGTTTCCTTTGTCTATCAGTATGTTACTTGCCCGAGATTCGATCATCGTCGGTATCTCTATACCTAGTTCAATCTCTTCACTGGCAAGTCTCTTTACTCATTCTGTAATACATCATCTTGTAACTAACTCCTTAGACACTTTGCTTGCAAGCTTCTTGTGATGCTGTATTACCGAGAGGGCCCATAGATATCTCTCCATCATACGGAGTGACAAATCCGAATATCGATTCATGCCAACTCCGGAATGGTCTAGAGGTAAAGATTGATATATAGGATGATAGTATTTGGTCACCGAAAAGGTTTCGGAAAGTACCGGGTATTTATCGGAGTGACAGAAGGGGTTCCGGGAGGCCACCGGTGAGTGTTGGGCCTTATGGGCCAAAGGAGGGAGGCGCACCAGCCCACATAGGGGCTGGGCGCACCCCATCTCCCCTGCCCACGCGCCAACGAAGGAGGGAAGGAAGGGCGAGGCGCCCTAAGGCAGCCAGCCCCCCTTTACTTCCCCCCATCTCCAAATATGGAAAAGGGGGGTGCGGCCAGGGAAGGCACCTAGGGCAGCCGACGGCCACTTGGGGCATGCCCTAGGACTGCCTCCACTCCCCCCTCCACCTATATATATGAGAGGAGGGAGAGGGGCAACACACACCACGATTCCCAGGCCGTGTGCGGCCCCCCTCTCCCTCTAGTTCATCCTTGGTCATAATTTTCGTAGTGGTCGGCGAAGCCCTGCGGAGATAGTTTCACCACCACCATCACCACACCATCGTGCTGCCAGAACTCATCTACTACTTTGCCCGTCTTGCTAGATCAAGAAGGCGAGGACGTCATCGAGCTGAACGTGTGCTGAACGCGGAGGTGCCGTGCGTTCGGTGCTTGATCGGAACGGATCGTGAAGGTGAACGTTGCAGGGTATGTTGTGATGCGATATGGTCAAGACGTGATGTGATATACGTTGTTGTATGAGATGATCATGTTTTGTAATATCAAAAACCGGCAGGAGCCTTTGGTTTGTCTTTTAATTATTGTATGACCCGTGTGTCAATCATTAAGCCCATGTAATTGCTTTACATTGTCGCTATTCGTTAACAATAGTTGTAGAAGCAATAGTTGGCAAGACGACCCCGACGCAATGATGGAGATCAAGATGTCGCGCCGGTGACAATGTAGATCATGTCGTTGCTTTGGAGATGGAGATCAAAAGCACAAGATGATGATGGCCATATCATGTCACATATATTTTGATTGCATGTGATGTTTATCCTTTATGCATATTATTTTGCTTAGAACGACAGTAGCATTATAAGATGATCCCTTCACTTAATTTCAAGATAAAAGTGTTCTCCTCGAGTATGCATGGTTGCTAAAGTTCGTCGTTTCGAAGCACCTCGTGATGATCGGGTGTGATAGACTCTACGTTCACATACAACGGGTTTAAGCCAGTTTTGCACATGCAGAATATTTGGGTTAAACTTGACGAGCCTAGCATGTACAGACATGGTCTCGGAACACTGCAGACCGAATGGTCAAACATGAGTCATATAGTAGATATGATCAACATAGAGATGTTCACCATTGAAAACTACCCCATCTCACGTGATGATCGGACATGGGTTAGTTGATTTGGATCATGTATCACTTAGATAACTTGAGGGATGTTAATTTAAGTGGGAGTTCATTAGTAATTTGATTAATTGAACTTAATTTATCATGAACTTAGTCATAATAGTTTTTGCATATCTATGTTGTAGATCAATGGCCCATGCTACCATTCCCTTGAATTTTAATGCGTTACTAGAGAAAGCTAAGTTGAAAGATGATGGTAGCAACTACATTGACTGGGTCCGTAACTTTAGGATTATCCTCATTGCTGCACAGAAGAATTATGTCCTTGATGCACCGCTAGGTGACAGACCTACTGCAGGAGCCGATGCAGATGTTATGAACGTCTGGCAGGCTCGATCTGATGACTGCTCAATAGTTCAGTGTTCCATGCTTTACGACTTAGAACTGGGACTTCAAAGACGTTTTGAACGCCACGGAGCATATGAGATGTTCCAAGAGCTGAAGTTGATATTTCAAGCTAATGCCCGGGTTGAGAGATATGAAGTCTCCAACAAGTTCTATAGCTGTAAAATGGAGGAGAACAGTTCTGTCAGTGAACATATACTCAAAATGTCTGGGTATCATAACCACTTAACTCAGCTGGGAATTTATCTTCCAGTTGAGAGTGTTATTGACAGAGTTTTTCAATCACTGCCACCAAGCTATAAAGGCTTTGTGATGAACTATAATATGCAAGTGATGACGAAAATGATTCCCGAGCTCTTCGTAATGCTTAGGGCCGTGGAGGTAGAAATCAAGAAGGAGCATCAAGTGTTGATGGTTACCAAGACCACTAGTGTCAAGAAAAAGGGCAAGGGAAAGAAAGGGAACTTCAAGAAGAATGGCAAGCAAGTTGACGCTCCCATGAAGAAGCCCAAAGCTGAACCTAAGCCTGAAACGGATTGCTTCGACTGCAAAGGAAATGGTCACTGGAAGCGGAACTGCCCCAAGTATTTGGCGGATAAGAAGGATGGTAAAGGAACAAAGGTATATTTGATACACACGTTATTGATGTGTTCCTTACTAATGCTCGTAGTAGCACCTGAGTATTTGATACTGGTTCGGTTGCTCATATTCGTAACTCAAAACAGGAGTTGCGGAATAAACAAAGATTGGCTAAGGACGAGGTGACGATGCGCGTCGGAAATGGTCCCAAGTTTAATATGATCGCCGTCGGCACGCTACCTCTACATCTACCTTCGGGATTAGTTTTAGACCTCAATAATTGTTATTTGGTGTCAGCGTTGAGCATGAACATTATATCTGGATCTTTTTTATTGCGAGACGGTTATTCATTTAAGTCGGAGAATAATGGTTGTTCTATTTATATGAATAACATATTTTATGGTCATGCACCCTTAGTGAATGGTCTATTTTTGTTGAATCTCGATCGTAGTGATACACATATTCATAATATTGATGCCAAAAGATGCAAAATTGATAATGATAGTGCAACATACTTATGGCACTGCCGTCTAGGTCATTCAGTGTAAAACGCATGAAGAAACTCCATACAGATGGACTTTTGGAATTACGAATCATTTGATACTTGCGAACCATGCCTCATGGGTAAGATGACTAAAATTCCATTCTCCGGAACAATGGAGCGAGCTAATAACTTATTGGAAATAATACATACCAATGCATGCGGTCCGATGAGTGTTGAAGCATGCGGCGGGTATCGTTATTTTCTAACCTTCACAGATGATTTAAGTCGGTATGGGTATATCTACTTAATGAAACACAAGTCTGAAACATTTGAAAAGTTCAAAGAATTTCAGAGTGAAGTAGAGAATCATCGTAACAAGTAAATATCTATGATCCGATCGCGGAGGTGAATATTTGAGTTATGAGTTTGGCCTTCATTTAAAACAATGCGGAATTGTTTCACAACTCACGCCAGCTGGAACACCACAACGTAATGGTGTGTCCAACGTCGTAACCGTACTTTATTAGATATGGTGCGTTCTATGATGTCTCTTACCGATTTGCCTTTATCATTTTGGGGTTATGCATTAGAGACAGCCACATTCACGTTAAATAGGGCACCATCTAAATCCGTTGAGACGACACCGTATGAACTATGGTTTGGCAAGAAACCTAAGTTGTCGTTCTTAAAGTTTGGGGATGCGACGCTTATGTCAAAAGGCTTCAGCTAGATAAGCTTGAACCCAAAGCGGAGAAGTGCGTCTTCATAGGATACCCTAAAGAAACTATTGGGTATACCTTCTACCACAGATCCGAAGCCAAAATCTTTGTTGCTAAAAATGGGTTATTTCTAGAGAAGGGGTTTCTCTCGAAAGAAGTGAGTGGGAGGAAAGTAGAACTTGAAGAGGTAATTGTACCTTCTCTCGAATTGGAAAGTAGCACATCAGAGAAAACCGTTCCTCTGATGCCTTCACCAACTAGAAAATAAGCTAATGATGATGATCATGAAACTTCGGATCAAGTTATTGCTGAACCTTGTAGGTCAACCAGAACACGTACCGCACCAGAGTGATACGGTAATCCTGTCCTGGAGGTCTTGTTATTAGACCATGGCGAACCTACGAACTATGAAGAAGCTATGATGAGCGCAGATTCCGACAAACGGCTTGAGGCCATGAAATCTGAGATAGGATCCATGTATGAGAAAAAGTATGGACTTTGGTGGACTTGACCGATGATCGGCAAGCCATTGAGAATAAATGGATCTTCAAGAAGAAGACGGATGCTGATGGTAATATCACTGTCTACAAAGCTCGACTTGTTGCAAAAGGTTTTCGACAAGTTCAAGGGGTTGACTATGATGAGACTTTCTCACCCATGGCGATGCTTAAGTCTGTCCGAATCATGTTAGCAATTGCCGCATTTTATGATTATGAATTCTGGCAAATGGACATCAAAACTGCATTCCCTAACGGGTTTCGTAAAGAAGAGTTGTATATGATGCAACCAGAAGGTTTTGTCGATCCTAAGGGTGCTAACAAAGTATGCAAGCTCCAGCGATCCATCTATGGACTGGTGCAAGCATCTCGGAGTTGGAATATACACTTTGATGAGGTGATCAAAGCATATGGTTTTATACAGACTTACAGTGAAGCATGTATTTACAAGTGAGTGGGAGCTCTGTAGCATTTCTGATATTATATGTGGATGACATATTGTTGATTGGAAATGATATAGAATTTCTGGATAGCATAAAAGGATACTTGAATAAGAATTTTTCAATGAAAGACCTCGGTGAAGCTGCTTATATATTGGGCATCAAGGTCTATAGGGATAGATCGACACGCTTAATAGGACTTTCAGAAAGCACACCTTGACAAAGTTCTGAATAAGTTCAAAATGGACCAGTCAAAGAAAGGGTTCTTACCTGTGTTGCAAGGTGTGAAATTGTGTCAGACTCAAAGCCCGGCCACGGCACAAGATAGAGAGAGAATGAAAGTCATTCCCTATGCATCAGCCATAGGTTCTATAATGTATGCCATGCTGTGTACCAGACCTGATGTGTGCCTTGCCATAAGTTTGGCAGGGAGGTACCAAAGTAATCCAGGAGTGGATCACTGGACAACGGTCAAGAATATGCTGAAGTACCTGAAAAGGACCAAGGATATATTTCTCGTTTATGGAGGTGACAAAGAGCTCGTCATAAAAGGTTACGTCGATGCTAGCTTCGACACAGATCCGGATGACTCTAAGTCACAAACCGGTTACGTATTTATATTGAATGGTGGAGCTGTCAGTTGGTGCAGTTCTAAGCAGAGCGTCGTGGCGGGATCTACATGTGAAGTGGAGTACATAGCTGCTTCGGAAGCAGCGCATGAAGGAGTCTAGATGAAGGAATGTTGGTGCAATATCTGCCTACCTTGTGTTTTTGAGATTGTTGACAAAAACAGGTATGGACTAATTTGCTTGCTAGTGCACATAGAGAGAAAAGTCCATATACAACCGAAGAGAATGTTGTCTCCGGTGCTGAGTTTGAGGAACTTCATCGAAGCATATCTGCGCTGCAGAGAATAACAAGCTACATCTGTTGAAGTGATTGAGTTGAGAGGATTAATGTGAAGAAATCGACCCGTTGAAAGTTTACTGCTGAAGCGAAGCTTCTGTTTCGATACTGTCGTCCGAAGAAAATGACTGTTGTGATTGAAGTCGAAGACAAAGTGAAGATCTAGTATTCATTTCGTTTTTCTTCTTTCAGTCTGTCGAGTCATAGGACCTCCGTACTATGAAGAGGGGTATAGGTTCTCGATGCTTAATATCTGCTGTGATGCTTAGCCACAACCTATGAAAGATGCGAGAGAAATCTCTTTGAGTTCCGAGTAAATACTTGCGAGCAAGAGACTGTGATCTTCTTCGCTGCGAGAGATTTGCCTTAGACCAAGGAGTTTGCATGTCTTGCTCTGCAAGAAATGTTACCGTTGTGCTCAAATCCGACGGTTGGAATCATGTCGTTCGGCCATTGGCTGAGGCCGATGTCCAATTTGGTCATTTCCCATCTGGGAAGGTTGCGGCTATTAACAGCCACCCTGCGCCGGCTTTGTCCGGTGGCTGCTCCGCTTGAGATTTCTGATAAGATTGATTTGAGCAACCCCTCTCCGAGTGATTTGAGTTTAAGATCCACCGAGATAAAAACCAAGAGCCCAAACTTAGACAGTGGTTTAGCATCACAGTAGTTCTGAGTGAGAGTTCTTGTACCTATTACTCTTGAGAGCTACGCACTCTCTAGACGGATAGGTTTCGGCTTCGACGGTTGAAGAGTTGTTGTCTTCACCGAGCCAGATCTTCAGCAACCAAGAGTGATTGTGGTTCACGAAGGTCGACCGAAGGTTTGGAGATCGTCGACAAGGATCTACCATGAGTGAAATCAACCTGAGTCTGATCAGCTCTGCGTTGAAGGAGAATAGGGTGAAGAGAGTTTATCTTCCATGTTAAGTCAAAGCCCCTCCAACCAGACGTAGCCCTTTGGCAGAAGGGTGAACTGGTCTACCAAATCTCCTGTCGCCATCGAGCACCACTGGTTCTATTTTTCTTCGTTGCAAAACCTTCGCAGCTATTTTGTGTGCTCTGTGATGACCATTATCTGATCCGATTCTCTCGGTTGCATTTCTTTCTTCATATCTCTCAGTGTTCTATATTATTCATAGGCTGTATTATTCTTCGTCATAGTTTTGTTCTATATGCACTATGTTATGTCTTGTTCTACTGCATCTGTTTGCATGCTGCATTACTCTCATCGTAGTTAAACCCATCATTTCCCGTACTCGATCAGTCATTACATCATTCATCGAGGAATATGTTTCTGATGGAGAAGACTGATTTAGTCTATTTCCTTCGGTACTCTATTCCGCTGCTGTGATTGGGTGTTGTTTCAAAGCTTTCAAAAGAAAATTTGGAATCTCCCATTCACCCCCCTCTGGTCGATATACTCTCGGTCCTAACAAGGAGTTCATATCCGATCTGGGTGTAATACCCAGTGTATCGGGTCCAATGACAATGTTTTGTGACAACACTGGAGCAATTGCCATAGCAAAGGAGCCCAGGTTTCACAAGAGAACCAAACACATCAAGCGACGCTTGAGTATGTCAAGGATGGAGACATAGAACTTTGCAAAGTACATACGGATCTGAATGTAGCAGACCCGTTGATTAAACCTCATCCGCGGACAAAACATGATCAGCACCAAGACTCTATGGGTGTTAGATTCATTACTATGTAATCTAGATTATTGACTCTAGTGCAAGTGGGAGACTGTTGGAAATACTCCCTAGAGGCAATAATAAGGTGGTTATTATTATATTCCCTTAATCATGATAAATGTTTATTATTCATGCTTGAATTGTATTGACCGGAAACTTAAATACATGTGTGAATACATAAACAAATATCGTGTCCCTAGTAAGCCTCTACTAGACTAGCTCATTGATCAAAGATGGTTAAGGTTTCATAACCATAGACATGAGTTGTCACTTGATGACGGGATCACATCATTAGGAGAATGATGTGATGGATAAGACCCATCTGTTAGCTTAGCATATGATCGTTTAGTTTATTGCCACTGCTTTCTTAATGTCAAATACATATTCCTTCGACCATGAGATCATGCAACTCCTGGACTCCAAAGGAATACCTGCTATCAAACGTCACAACGTAACTGGGTGATCATAAAGGTGCTCTACAGGTATCTCCGAAGGTGTCTGTTGAATTGGCATGAATCTAGATTGGGATTTGTCACTCCATATGATGGAGAGGTATCTCTGGGCCCTCTCGGTAATACACATCACAAGAAACTTGCAAGCAAAGTGACTAAGGAGTTAGTTACAAGATGATGTATTACGGAATGAGTAAAGAGACTTGCCGGTGACGAGATTGAACTAGGTATGAAGATACCGACGATTGAATCTCGGGCAAGTAACATACCGATAGACAAAGGGAAATACGTATGTTGTCATAAAGGTTCGACCGCTAAAGATCTTCATAGAATATGTAGGAACCAATATGGGCATCCAGGTCCCGCTATTGATTATTTACCGGAGAAGCATCTCGGTCATGTCTTCATCATTCTTGAACCCGTAGGGTCCGCATGCTTAACGTTCATTGATGATATAATATTATATGAGTTATGTGAGTTGGTGACCGAATGTTGTTCGGAGTCCTGGATGAGATCATGGACATGACGAGGAGCTCCAGAATGGTACGGAGGTAAAGATTGATATATAGGATGATAGTATTTGGTCACCGAAAAGGTTTCGGAAAGTACCAGGTATTTATCGGAGTGCCGGAAGGGGTTCCGGGAGGCCACCGGTGAGTGGTGGGCCTTATGGGCTAAAGGAGGGAGGCGCACCAGCCCACATAGGGGCTGGGCGCGCCCCATCGCCCTTGCCCACGCGCCATGGAAGGAGGGAAGGAAGGGGGAGGCGCCCTAAGGCAGCCAGCCCCCCTTTCCTTCCCCCCATGTCCAAATATGGAAAGGGGGCGCGGCCAGGGCAGGCGCCTAGGGCAGCCACCGGCCACTTGGGGCGCGCCCTAGGGCTGCCTCTTCTCCCCCCTCCACCTATATATATGAGAGGAGGGAGAGGGGCAACACACACCATGATTCCCAAGCCGTGTGCGGCGCCCCTCTCCCTCTAGTTCATCCTCGGTCATAATTTTCGTAGTGCTCGGCGAAGCCCTGCGGAGATAGTTTCACCACCGCCGTCACCACACCGTCGTGCTGCCGGAACTCATCTACTACTTCGCCCGTCTTGCTTGATCAAGAAGGAGAGGACGTCATCGAGCTTAACGTGTGCTGAACGCGGAGGTGCCGTGCGTTCGGTGCTTGATCAGAACGGATCATGAAGGTGTACGACTACATCAACCGCATTGATAAATGCTTCCGCTTAACAGTCTACGAGGGTACGTAGACACACTCTCCCCTCTCGTAGCTATGCATCTCCATGGATAGATCTTGCGTGTGCGTAGAAATTTTTTGTTTTCCATGCAACGTTCCCCAACATTGACATTAAGAAAGCAGTAGCAAAAACTGAACAATCATATGCTATGCTAACGGATGGGTCTTGTCCATCACATCATTCTCCTAATGATGTGATCCCGTTATCAAGTAAGAAACCTTAACCATCTTTTGATCAACGAGCTAGTCTAGTAGAGGCTCACTAGGGACACGGTGTTGTCTATGTATCCACACATGTATCTGAGTTTCGATCAATACAATTCTAGCATGGATAATAGACGTTTATCATGAATAATTAAATATGATAATAACCAATTTATTATTGCCTCTAGGGCATATTTCCCAGAGTCTCCCACTTGCACTAGAGTCAATAATCTAGTTCACATCGCCATGTGATTAACACCCAATGAGTTCTAAGGAGTGATCATGTTTTGCTTGTGAGAGAGGTTTTAGTCAATTGGGTCTGCAACATTCAGATCCATTTATACTTTGCAAATCCTTATGTCATAATGTAGATGCTGCTATCACGCTTTACTTGGAGCTATTCCAAATGACTGCTCCATTATACATATCCGGTTTGCTACTCAGAGTTATCCGGATCGGTGTCAAAGCTTGCATCGACGTAACCCTTTACGACGAACCCTTTATCACCTCCATAATCGAGAAACTTTTCCTTAGTCTTCTAGTTACTAAGGATAATTTTGACCGATGTCCAGTGATCCACTCCTGAATCACTCTTGTACCCCCTTTGCCAGACACGTGGCAAGGCACACATCAGGTGTGGTACATAGCATGGCATATCGCATAGAGCCTATGGCTAAGGCAAAAGGGACGACCTTTGTCCTTTCTCTTTCTTCTGCCGTGGTCGAGCTTTGAGTCTTACTCAACTTCACACCTTACAATACAGGCAAGAACTCCTTCTTTGACTGATCCATTTTGAATTCCTTCAAAATCTTGTCAAGGTATGTACTCATTGAAAGTCTTATCAAGCGTCTTGATCTATCTCTATAGATCTCGATGCCCAATATGTAAGCAGCTTCACTGAGGTCTTTCATTGAAAAATTCTTATTCAAATATCCTTTTATGCTATCCAGAAATTCTATATCATTTCCAATCAGCAATATGTCATCCAAATATAATATCAGAAATGCTACAAAGCTCCCACTCACTTTCTTGTAAATACAGGCTTCACCGTAAGTCTGTATAAAGCCAAATGCTTTGATCACCTCATCAAAGCATATATTCCAACTCCGAGATGCTTGCACCAGTCCATAGATGGATCGCTGGAGCTTGCACACTTTGTTAGGACCTTTAGGATCGACAAAACCTTCTGGTTGCATCATATACAACTCTTCTTTAAGAAACCTATTAAGGAATGCAGTTTTGACGTCCATTTGCCAAATTTCATAATCATAAAATGCGGCAATTGCTAACATGATTCTAATAGACTTTAACCATCGCTACGGGTTAGAAAGTCTCATCGTAGTCAACCCCTTGAACTTGTCGAAAACCTTTTGCGACAAGTCGAGCTTTGTAGACAGTGATATTACCATCACCGTCTGTCTTCCTCTTGAAGATCCATTTATTCTCAATGGCTTGCCGATCATCGGGCAATTCCACCAAAGTCCACACTTTGTTCTCATACATGGATCCTATCTCAGATTTCATGGCCTCTAGCCATTTGTCGAAATCTGGGCTCATCATAGCTTCTTCATAGTTCGTAGGTTTATCGTTGTCTAACAACATGACTTCCAGGACAGGATAACCGTACCACTCTGATGCGGTATGTGCTCTGGTCGACCTACGAGGTTCAATAGTAACTTGATCTAAAGTTTCATGATCATTATCATAGCTTCCTATTCGGTTGGTGTAGGCATCACGGGAACGGTTTTCTCTGATGTGCTACTTTCCAATTCGAGAGAAGGTACAACTACCTCATCAAGTTCTACTTTCCTCCCACTCACTTCTTTCGAGAGAAACTCCTTCTCTAGAAAGAACCCATTCTTGGCAACAAAGATCTTGCCTTCGGATCTGTGGTAGAAGGTATACCCAATAGTTTCTTTAGGGTATCCTATGAAGACGCACTTCTTCGCTTTGGGTTCAAGCTTATCAGGCTGAAGTTGTTTGACATAAGCATCGCATCCCCAAACTTTAAGAAACGACAACTTAGGTTTCTTGCCAAACCATAGTTCATACGGTGTCGTCTTGATGGATTAGACGGTGCCCTATTTAATGTGAATGCAGCTGTCTCTAATGCATAACCCCAAAACGATAGTGGCAAATTTGTAAGAGACATCATATGACACACCATATCTAAAGTACGGTTACGACGTTCGGACACACCATTACGCTGTGGAGTTTCAGGTGGCGTGAGTTGTGAAACAATTCCACATTGTCTTAAATGAAGGCCAAACTCGTAACTCAAATATTCACCTCCGTGATTAGATCGTAGAAACTTTATTTTCTTGTTACGATGATTCTCCACTTCACTCTAAATTCTTTGAACTTTTCAAATGTTTCAGACTTGTGTTTCATTAAGTAGATATATCCATACCTACTCAAATCATCTGTGAAGGTCAGAAAATAACGATACCAGCCGCGTGCCTCAACACTCATCGGACCGCATACATCGTTTATGTATTATTTCCAATAAGTCATTAGCTCGCTCCATTGTTCCGAAGAACGGAGTTTTAGTCATCTTACCCATGAGGCATGGTTCGCAAGTATCAAGTGATTCCAAAAGTCCATCCGCATGGAGTTTCTCCATGCGCTTTACACCAATATGACCTAAACGGGAGTGCCACAAGTATTTTGCACTATCATTATCAACTTTGCATCTTTTGGCATCAATATTAAGGATATGTGTATCACTATGAACAAGATTCAATAAACCATTCACATTGGGTGTATGACCATAAAAGGTTTTATTCATGTAAACAGAACAACAATTATTCTCTGACTTAAATGAATAACCGTATTGCAATAAACATGATCTAATCATGTTCATGCTCAACGCAAACACCAAATAACATTTATTTAGGCTCAACTAATCCTGAAGGTAGAGGGAGTGTGCGATGGTGATCATATCAATCTTGGAAACACTTCCAACACACATCGTCACCTCGCCCTTAACTAGTCTCTGTTTATTCTGCAACTCCTGTTTCGAGTTACTAATCTTAGCAACTAAACCAGTATCAAATATCCAGGGGCTACTACGAGCACCAATAATGTACACATCAATAACATGCATATCAAATATACCTTTGTTTACTTTGCCATCCTTCTTATCTACCAAGTATTTGGGGCAGTTTCGCTTCCAGTGACCATTTCCTTTCAAGTAGAAGCACTCAGTTTCAGGCATGGGTCCAGCTTTGGGCTTCTTCACGGGAGCGGCAACTTGCTTGCTGTTTTCTTGAAGTTCCCTTTCTTTCCCTTGCCTTTTTCTTAAAACTGGTGGTCTTGTTAATCATCAACACTTGATGCTCTTTCTTGATTTCTACCTCCGCAGATTTTAGCATCGTGAAGGGCTTGGGAATCATTTTCATCATCCCTTGCATATTATAGTTCATCACGAAGCTCTAGTAGCTTGGTGATAGTGACTGGAGAAATCTGTCAATCACTATCTTATTTGGAAGATTAACTCCCACTTGATTCAAGCGATTGTAGTACCCAGACATTCTGAGCACATGCTCACTGGCTGAGCTATTCTCCTCCATCTTGTAGGCAAAGTACTTGTCAGAGGTCTCATACCTCTCAACACGAGCATGAGCCTGAAATAAAAAAAATCAGCTCTTGGAACATATCATATGTTCCATGGCGTTCAAAATGTCTTTGGACCCCCGATTCTAAGACGTAAAGCATGGCGCACTAAACTATCAAGTAGTCATCAGATCGAGCTTGCCAAACATTCATAACGTCTGCATCAGCTCTTGCTGCAGGTCTGTCACGTAGTGGTGCATCAAGGACATAATTCTTCTATATAGCAATGAGGATAATCCTCAGATCACGGACCCAGTCTGAATTATTGCTATCATCATCTTTCAACTTAGTTTTCTCTAGGAACGTATCAAAAATAGGTGAGCTACATCGTGAGCTATTGATCTACAACATAATTTGCAAAGACATTTTGACTATGTTCATGATAAATTTTAGTTCAAATAATCAAATTACTAATGAACTCTCACTTAAATCAACATCCCTCAAGTTGTCTAAGAGATACATGATCCAAATCAACTAACCCATGTCCGATCATCACGTGAGATGGGGTAGTGTTCAATGGTGATCATCTTCATGCTGATCATATCTACTATATGACTCATGTTCGACCTTTCGGTCACCAGTGTTCCGAGACCATGTCTGTACATGCTAGGCTTGTCAAGTTTAACCCAAGTATTCCGCGTGTGTAAATCTGGCTTACACCCGTTGTATGTGAATGTAGAGTCTATCACACCCGATCATCACGAGGTGCTTCGAAACAACGAACTTTAGCAACGGTGCATACTCAGGGAGAACACTTTTATCTTGAAATTAAGTGAAGGGATCATCTTATAATGCTACTGTCGTTCTAAGCAAAATAAGATGCATAAAGGATAAACATCACTTGCAATCAAAAATATGTGACATGATCTGGCCATCATCATCTTGTGCTTTTGATCTCCATCTTCAAAGCAACGACATGATCTCCATCGTCACCGGCGCGACACCTTGATCTCCATCGTTGCGTCAGGGTCATCTCGCCAACTATTGCTTATATGACTATTGCTTACATTTAGCTATAAAGTAAAGCAATTACATGGCGCTTTAGTGAGTGACACGCAGGTCATACAATAAATTAAAGACAACCCTAAGGCTCCTGCCGGTTGTCGATATTACAAAACATGATCATCTCATACATCAACGTATATCACATCACGTCTTGACCATATCACATCACAACATACCCTGCAAAAACAAGTTAGACGTCCTCTACTTTGTTGTTGCAAGTTTTACGTGGCTGCTATGGGCAACTAGCAAGAACCGTTCTTATCTACACAAAGCCCCAACAGTGATTATCAAGTTTGCTATTTTAATCTTCTGCAAGGACCGGCCGTAGTCAAGTTCGATTCAACTAAAGTGAGAGAAACAGACACCCGCCAGCCACCTTATGCAAAACAAGTTGCATGTTAGTAGGTGGAACTGGTCTCATGTACTTGGACATGTAAGGTGGGTCCGGGCCGCTTCATCCCACAATAACGCTGAATCAAAATAGGACGTTGGTGGTAAGCAGTATGAACATCACTGCCCACAAATCCTTTGTGTTCTACTCGTGCATATCATCTACGCATAGACTTGGCTCATGATTCCACTTTTGGGAACGTTGCATGGAAAACAAAAAATTTCTACGCACACGCAAGATCTATCCATGGAGATGTATAGCTACAAGAGGGGGAGAGCATCTACATACCCTTGTAGATCGCTAAGCGGAAGCATTTAACAGCGCGGTTGATGTAGTCGTACACCTTCACGATCCGTCCCGATCAAGTACCGAACGTACGGCACCTCCGCGTTCAGCACACGTTCAGCTCGATGACGTCCTCGCCTTCTTGATCCAGCAAGAGGGGCTAAGTAGTAGATGAGTTCCGGCAGCACGACGACGTGGTGACGGTGGTGGTGAACTAGAGGGAGGAGATTAGAACCACACTGGGTTTCTAATTATGAGGATTAGAGGTAGCTAGGGCTAGCTCTAATTAGTCAACTACGAACAACTAGAGGAGGCTCAAAAACTTGTGTTCTAGGGGCTAGCCCTGCTCCTCTATTTATATGTTGAGCCCTGGGGTTGTAACTTGGAGAGGAGGCCTCCCCAAAGTCGGTTTGGAACGCAAGGAAGAGTCCTCAGACTCGAGGGCTAAACACCACGGTTCCCGGCGTTTACGTAGACGCCACGGACTCTGGCGTCTACCCCAGGGGTAGACGCCATGAACCCTCGCGTCTAGCCCCTGCCTTTCCATACAACTTCTTTGTGCACCGACCTAGAGCCTCGTGGGTTTTACCCCTTGGCTCAACCATATCATCCTATATATCAATCTTTACCTCCGGACCATTTCGGAGCTCCTCGTCATGTCCGTGATCCCATCCGGGACTCCAAACAACATTCGGTCACCAACATACATAACTCATATAATACTATATCGTCAACGAACGTTAAGCGTGCGGACACTACGGGTTCGAGAATGATGTAGACATGACCGAGACACTTCTCCGGTCAATAACCAATAGCGGGACCTGGATGCCCATATTGGTTCCTACATATTCTACAAAGATATTTATCGGTCGAACCTTTATGACAACATACGTAGTTCGCTTTGTCTATCGGTATGTTACTTTACCCGAGATTCGATCATCGGTATCTCTATACCTAGTTCAATCTCGTCACTGGCAAGTCTCTTTACTCGTTCCGTAATACATCATCTTGTAACTAACTCGTTAGTCACTTTGCTTGCAAGCTTCTTGTGATGTTGTATTACCAAGAGGGCCCAGAGATATCTATGCATCATACGGACGATCGAATCTCGGGCAAGTAACACACCGACAGACAAAGGGAAATACGTATGTTTTCATAAAGGTTCGACCGATAAAGATCTTCGTAGAATATGTAGGAACCCATATGGGCATTCAGGTCCAGCTATTGGTTATTGACCAGAGAAGCGTCTCGGTCATGTCTACGTAATTCTCGAACCCGTAGGGTCCGCACGCTTAACGTTCATTGACGATATAGTATTATATGAGTTATGTGAGTTGGTGACTGAATGTTGTTCGAAGTCCTGGATGAGATCACTAACATGACGAGGAGCTCCAGAATGGTTCGGAGGTAAAGATTGATATATAGGATGATAGTATTTGGTCATCGGAAAGGTTTCGGAAAGTACTTGGTATTTATCGGAGTGCCGGAAGGGGTTCCGGGAGGCCACCGGTGAGTGGTGGGCCTTATGGGCCAAAGGAGGGAGGCACACCAGTCCACATAGGGGCTGGGCGCGCCCCATCTCCCCTGCCCACGCACCAAGGAAGGAGGGAAGGAAGGGGGAGGCGCCCTAAGGCAGCCAGCCCCTCTTTCCTTCCCCCCACGTCCAAATATGGAAAGGGGGCGCGGCCAGGGCAGGCGCCTAGGGCAGCCGCCAGCCACTTGGGGCGCGCCCTAGGGCAGCCGCCTAGGGCAGCCACCGGCCACTTGGGGCGCGCCCTAGGGCTGCCTCCTCTCCCCCATCCACCTGTATATATGAGAGGAGGGAGAGGGACAACACACACCACGATTCGCAAGCTGTGTGCGGCGCCCCTCTCCCTCTAGTTCATCCTCGGTCATAATTTTCGTAGTGCTCGGCGAAGCCCTGCGAAGATAGTTTCACCACCACCGTCACCACACCGTCGTGCTACCGGAACTCATCTACTACTTCGCCCATCTTGCTGGATCAAGAAGGCCAGGACGTCATCGAGCTGAACGTGTGCTGAACGCGGAGGTTCCGTGCGTTCAGTGGTTGATCAGAACGGATCGTGAAGGTGTACGACTACATCAACCGCATTGATAAACGCTTCCGCTTAACGGTCTATGAGGGTACGTAGACACACTCTCTCCCTCTCGTAGCTATGCATCTCCATGGATAGATCTTGCGTGTGCGTAGAAATTATTTGTTTTCCATGCAACGTTCCCCAACAGTGGCATCATGAGCCAGGTCTATGCATAGATGATATGCACGAGTAGAACACAAAGGAGTTGCGGGCGGTGATGTTCATACTGCTTACCACCAACGTCTTATTTTGATTCGGCGGTATTGTGGGATGAAGCGGCTCGGACCAACCTTACATGTCCACGTACATGAGACCGGTTCCACCGACTAACATGCAACTTGTTTTGCATAAAGGTGGCTGGCAGGTGTCTGTTTCTCTCACTTTAGTTGAATTGAATTTGACTACGGCCGGTCCTTGCAGAAGGTTAAAACAGCAAACTTGATAATCACCGTTGTGGTTTTGCGTAGGTAAGAACGGTTCTTGCTAGTTGCCCGTAGCAGCCACGTAAAACTTGCAAACAACAAAGTAGAAGATGTCTAACTTGTTTTTGTAGGGTATGTTGTGATTTGATATGGTCAAGACGTGATGTGATATATGTTGTTGTATGAGATGATCATGTTTTGTAATATTAAAAACCGGCAGGAGCCTTAGGGTTGTCTTTTAATTATTGTATGAACTGTGTGTCAATCATTAAGCGCCATGTAATTGCTTTACTTTGTCGCTATGCGTTAGCAATAGTTGTAGAAGCAATAGTTGGTGAGACGACCCCGACGCAACGATGGAGATCAAGATGTCGCGCTGGTGATGATGGAGATCATGTCGTTGCTTTGAAGATGGAGATCAAAAGCACAAGATGATGATGGCCATATCATGTCACATATATTTTGATTGCATGTGATGTTTATCCTTTATGCATCTTATTTTGATTAGAACGACGGTAGCATTATAAGATGATCCCTTCACTTAATTTCAAGATAAAAGTGTTATCCCTGAGTATGCACCGTTGCTAAAGTTCGTCGTTTCGAAGCACCTCGTGATGATCGGGTGTGATAGACTCTACGTTCACATACAACGGGTGTAAGCCAGTTTTGCACATGCAGAATATTTGGGTTAAACTTGACGAGCCTAGCATGTATAGACATGGTCTCGGAACACTGGAGACGGAAAGGTCGAACATGAGTCATATAGTAGATATGATCAACATAGAGATGTTCACCACTGAAGACTACCCCATCTCACGTGATGATCGGACATGGGTTAGTTGATTTGGATCATGTATCACTTATATAACTTGAGGGATGTTAATTTAAGTGGGAGTTCATTAGTAATTTGATTAATTGAACTTAATTTATCATGAACTTAGTCTTAATAGTTTTTGCATATCTATGTTGTAGATTAATGGCCCGTGCTACCATTCCCTCGAATTTTAATGCATTCCTAGAGAAAGCTAAGTTGAAAGATGATGGTAGCAACTACACGGACTGGGTCCGTAACTTGAGGATTATCCTCATTGCAGCACAGAAGAGTTATGTCCTTGATGCACCGCTAGGTCACAGACCTGCTACAGGAGCTGATGCAGATGTTATGAACGTCTGGCAGGCCCGATCTGATGACTACTCAATAGTTTAGTGTTCCATGCTTTACGGCTTAGAACCGGGACTTCAAAGACGTTTTGAACGCCACGGAGCATATGAGATGTTCCAAGAGCTGAAGTTGATATTTCAAGCTAATGCCCGGGTTGAGAGATATGAAGTCTCCAACAAGTTCTATAGTTGTAAAATGGAGGAGAACAGTTTTGTCAGTGAACATATACTCAAAATGTCTGGGTATCATAACCACTTAACTCAGCTGGGAATTGATCTTCCAGTTGAGAGTGTTATTGACAGAGTTCTTCAATCACTGCCACCAAGCTATAAAGGCTTCGTGATGAACTATAATATGCAAGGGATGACGAAAACGATTCCCGAGCTCTTCGCAATGCTTAAGGCCGTGGAGGTAGAAATCAAGAAGGAGCATCAAGTCTTGATGGTTAACAAGACCACTAGTTTCAAGAAAAAGAGCAAGGAAAGAAAGGGAACTCTAAGAAGAATGGCAAGCAAGTTGCCGCTCCCATGAAGAAGCCCAAAGCTGGACCTAAGCAAGAAACTGAGTGCTTCTACTGCAAAGGAAATGGTCACTGGAAGCGGAACTACCCCAAGTATTTGGCGGATAAGAAGGATGGCAAAGTGAACAAAGGTATATTTGATATACATGTTATTGATGTGTTCCTTACTAATGCTCGTAGTAGCGCCTGAGTATTTGATACTGGTTCGGTTGCTCATATTTGTAACTCGAAACAGGAGCTGCGGAATAAACAAAGATTGGCTAAGGACGAGGTGACGATGCGCGTCGGAAATGGTTCCAAGGTTGATGTGATCGCCGTCGGCACGCTACCTCTACATCTACCTTCGGGATTAGTTTTAGACCTCAATAATTATTATTTGGTGCCAGCGTTGAGCATGAACATTATATCTGGATCTTGTTTATTGCGAGATGGTTATTCATTTAAGTCAGAGAATAATGGTTGTTCTATTTATATGAGTAACATCTTTTATGGTCATGCACCCTTAGTGAATGGTTTATTCTTCTTGAATCTCGATCATTGTGATACACATATTCATAATATTGATGCCAAAAGATGCAAAATTGATAATGATAGTGCAACATACTTGTGGCACTGCCGTTTAGGTCATATTGGTGTAAAACGCATCAAGAAACACCATACAGATGGACTTTTGGAATCACTTGATTATGAATCATTTGATAGTTGCGAACCATGCCTCATGGGTAAGATGACTAAAACTCCGTTCTCCGGAACAATGGAGCGAGCTAATAACTTATTAGAAATAATACATACCGATATATGCGGTCCGATGAGCGTTGAAGCACGCGGCGGGTATCGTTATTTTCTAACCTTCACAGATGATTTAAGTCGATATGGGTATATCTACTTAATGAAACACAAGTCTGAAACATTTGAGAAGTTCAAAGAATTTTTGAGTGAAGTAGAGAATCATCGTAACAAGAAAATTTCTACGATCCGATCGCGGAGGTGAATATTTGAGTTACGAGTTTGGCCTTCATTTAAAATAATGCGGTGTTGTTTCACAACTCACGTCACCTGGAACACCACAACGTAATGGTTTGTCCGAACGTCGTAACCGTACTTTATTAGATATGGTGCGTTCTATGATCTCTCTTACCGATTTGCCTTTATCATTTTGGAGTTATGCATTAGAGACAGCCGCATTCACATTTAATAGCGCACCATCTAAATCCGTTGAGACGACACCGTATGAACTATGGTTTGGCAAGAAACCTAAGCTGTCGTTTCTTAAAGTTTGGGGATGCGACGCTTATGTCAAAAGGCTTCAACCAGATAAGCTCGAACCCAAAGCGGAGAAGTGCGTCTTCATAGGATACCCTAAAGAAACTATTGGGTATACCTTCTACCACAGGTCCGAAGGCAAAATCTTTGTTGCTAAAAATGGGTCATTTCTAGAGAAGGAGTTCCTCTCGAAAGAAGTGAGTGGGAGGAAAGTAGAACTTGATGAGGTAATTGTACCTTCTCTCGAATTGGAAAGTAGCACATAAGAGAAAACCGTTACTGTGATGCCTAAACCAACTAGAAAAGAAGCTAATGATGATGATCATGAAACTTCGGATCAAGTTATTGCTGAACCTCGTAGGTCAACTAGAACACGTACCGCACCAGAGTGGTATGGTAATCCTGTCCTGAAGGTCATGTTATTAGACCATGGCAAACCTACGAACTATGAAGAAGCTATGATGAGCCCAAATTCCGACAAATGGCTTGAGGCCATGAAATCTGAGATAGGATCCATGTATGAGAACAAAGTATGGACTTTGGTGGACTTGTCTGATGATCAGCAAGCCATTGAGAATAAATGGATCTTCAAGAAGAGGACGGACGCTGATGGTAATATCACTGTTTACAAAGCTCGACTTGTTGCAAAAGATTTTCGACAAGTTCAAGGGGTTGTCTACGATGAGACTTTCTCACCCGTGGCGATGCTTAAGTCTGTCCGAATCATGTTATCAATTGCCGCATTTTATGATTATTAAATCTGACAAATGGACGTCAAAACTGCATTCCTTAACGGGTTTCTTAAAGAAGAGTTGTATATGATGCAACCAGAAGGTTTTGTCGATCCTAAGGGTGCTAACAAAGTATGCAAGTTCCAGCGATCCATCTATGGACTGGTGCAAGCATCTCGGAGTTGGAATATACGCTTTGATGAGGTAATCAAAGCATATGGTTTTATACAGACTTACAGTGAAGTCTGTATTTACAAGAAAGTGAGTGGGAGCTCTGTAGCATTTCTGATATTACATGTGGATGACATATTGTTGATTGGAAATGATATAGAATTTCTGGATAGCATAAAAGGATACTTGAATAAGAATTTTTCAATTAAAGACCTCGGTGAAGCTGCTTATATATTGGGCATCAAGATCTATAGGGATAGATCGAGACGCTTAATAGGACTTTCACAAAGCACATACCTTGACAAAGTTCTAAAGAAGTTCAATATGGACCAGTCAAAGAAAGGGTTTTTACCTATGTTGCAAGGTGTGAAATTGAGTCAGACTCAAAGCCTGGCCATGACAGAAGATAGAGAAAGAATGAAAGTCATTTCCTATACATCAGCCATAGGTTCTATAATATATGCCATGCTGTGTACCAGACCTGATGTGTGCCTTGTCATAAGTTTGACAGGGAGGTACCAAAGTAATCCAGGAGTGGATCACTAGAGAGCGGTCAAGAATATCCTGAAGTATCTGAAAAGGACCAAGGATATGTTTCTCGTTTATGAAGGTGACCAAGAGCTCGTCGTAAAAGGTTACGTCGATACTAGTTTCGACACAGATCCGGATGACTCTAAGTCACAAACAGGATACGCATTTATATTGAATGGTGGAGCTGTCAGTTGGTGCAGTTCTAAGCAGAGCGTCGGGGCGGGATCTACATGTGAAGCGGAGTACATAGCTGCTTCGGAAACAGCGCATGAAGGAGTTCATATCCGATCTGGGTGTAATACCCAGCGCATCGTTTCAATGACAATCTTTTGTGACAACACTGGAGCAATTGCCATAGCAAAGGAGCCCAGGTTTAACAAGAGAACCAAACACATCAAGCCACAAGAGGCCGCAACTGCCCTGTCGAGGGACTTGGACACGGGCTGCTGCGTACGGCAAACGCGACGCCAGCGAGCGCACAGCGAGCCGAACAAGCTGCATTAATCTTAAAGACAAACAAGATTCAACGATTCTGAACTTAGATGTGAGGTAAGTATTTACATCTAGATGTAAAATAGTAAACCCCTAATACAATTACATAGTCTAATACCAAATTGTAGTGCGGTACCTGATTTGCAGGTCTCAGGAAGGAGCAGGTTTGTGGCTGATGGAAGGGCTCCCTCGGCAAACACAGCGGCAGCGCCGGTGGAGGTTGCGGACCCAGGTGCCGAGTGTGAAGTGAAATTTGGGAGGGCTATGTGTCTGTTTTGGAAAATATCTGGTGCACCGGAGCTGGTGGTGTTACCGGTGCACCGGACTCACATTATGCTTTTAAAATGTTCAAAAAATTCTGAAAAAAAAATTAGCACACTCACACAACGTCGATGTAGGTTGTCACAAAATTTCAAGTCAAAATTCGAAACATAATTTAAAAAAATGATAAATTCAACATTGAATAGTACATAACATAACTTGGGCTTTAGATTTGCCCATTATTACACTGATGTCAAATTTGTCATTTTTGTATCTCAAAAACTATTTAAAAAATTTATACGAAATTTTGTGACATCATATATTGATGTTGTGTTAACATGTTAGAATTTTTTCAGATTTTTTAAAATATTATATGGCATCCGGTGCATAGTAGCATCACAAGTGCGAGTGCACCGGATACATTCTCGTGTCTGTTGTACTTAGCTCGGCTTGTGTGTAATGTAATTTAAAGAGTACGTGTTGTAATTAGGTGTGGAATGGAAGACAAGAATGCCGCGAGCTGTCAAATTATACATGTGCAGCAAATATACCCTTGCAGAATTTATTACCGAAGATCATTGCGAAATCCCTTCATCACGATTTTGTCTACAGTATCCACATCTTTTTTTGACAAGTCCTTCATATGAGCTCACCGGTCAACATCTTTTTTCTCTCCATTTAATCAACCACCCAAAAGAAAAATAATTTGTTTCTTTAAAGGAAAAAAGGAATGGCAACACCGGATCTCATGAAGAAATCGCTCGAAATACTAGACTGCCACAACCATCTGATCTGCCTATGCTTGTTGGCACCATCACAAGTCACGCCTTGGCACACAAATTTCTAAACCAAGTTGCACAAATCCATCAAGATAAACCTCATCAACAGACTGGGGATCCATATATAGGACGGGAACGTTTGGAACATGGTTGTAATTACACCTGATAACTGATTTATTTTTAAAAAATCAGAAAAAAGTCAAAACGTTCCAAAACATTTTACAAACAAAGTAGATTTATTGTTGCACTCGTATAAAATCTTTCGCAAAGAAATGACTTTCATGTTGTTGTGGACGTAGAAAAATCAAATTTGTCGCTATATTATGCGCTACTGGTTCATGCTATATGTACTGGGCAATTTCTCTTTTTTGCCAGAATTTTGTTGGAGAATATTTTCTGACAGAACATTTTTGTACGACAAAAAACAACAGGTCAACTTTGTCGCGAAAAAGTTTTGAAACATTTTGACTTTTTCTAATTTTTTTAAAAATAAAATCAGTTACCAGGTGTAATTACCATCATGTTCCAAAGGGTATTTTCCTCCATATATACCACTATAGATAGAACATCAAGTTGCAGAAGCATCTACTACATATGTTAGTGATAGGCGAGACGAGAGTAGACCAACAAAGAATTCCTTCACACTAAGCTAGGACGGTTAACCAATACGTAACCCCCTTTCCCCCAATTTTTTTTTGGATTCTATAACGCCCGAGCGTCAGATTTCTGACGTTTCAGGCCAACGCTGTGGCAGCTACGCGGCAGTTCCAAGTGGTCGCTCGTTACGGAGCGAACCCACGATCCCGGAAAAGTAGGATCCCACGAGGCGATCAAGGGAGGTGACGAGGGTTCCCTTGCGCGTCGCCGGTGACGCCGCCGGTTCCCTCTCTCTCCGTCGGCCGCTCCGGCGGCGGGAGGGAGGGGGAACCTCGGGTCTGTTCGCTAGGTGGGTGTGTGGTAGGGTTAGGGTTGAGGGAGACGCTGCCGAGGCCGTCGCGGTGGTGTCGCGTCGGAATAAGTTTCTCCAGGCTCCGTTCGTGGTCAGGCGAGGCTTGTGCATTCGTCTAGGAGCCAGCGGGGTTGAGGATCCCCGGATCTCGTCGAGGTCGCGGGCTTAGGGGGCTGGAGGTCCATCGGCACTGGCCGTTTGGGTCCTCAGATGGGTGTTGGATGCAGGGAGACGAAGACACTTCTTCTTCCTTGTTGGTATGATTTGCTGCTGCTGTTCTCCTCCTTCCTCTGCGCTGATGCTGGTGGGAGATCCTGCTTTGTCCGGGTCGATGGCCCGGCCGCGGTGCTGGACCGGTCGGATGACTCGAGTTCTCTTCCTTCCGGAAGGGACACTTTTCGCGGTACTCAAAGCCAAAGATGGCAATGGCTGTTGCAGGTGTGTTGGATTGATGTCCATGCCCTCTCAGCGCCGGTGTCAAGAAATGAGGAAGCATCGTGGCGGTATTTGTACCATGGTCGAAGATGATGACCTGCTTGCGACTGGTTGCAGATCCTTTTGCCGCAGGGGTCTTCTCTCAAGATTCAGGGATGATGACACAGGGCTCCGGAGATTTTCTTGTGTTATGGTTGTCTTAGGATACTTTAGGTGTTCATGGTCCTTTGTGTTTACGTTTCAGTGTGCTTGTAAGGGCCAACTACTTTATACTGATTCGTGATATGAATGAAAAAATTCTAAAAAAAAAAAAAAGGCCAACGCTGTGGCTGCCGTTTGATTAAAGGCATATCACGAATCTTGACCCTAGTGTAGGTCCGCGTCATCTTCCCATCTCGTTCGGGGGTTTGCGCGACCGAAACGAACACTCGAGTCTCGTCCTTATCCTCTTTCTCTCCCCTACAGCACCCCACTCTCTCCGGATCCCGTCGGCACAGCTCGCTCTCATGGCCGTCGTCGCGATGCAGTTCCACCACACGCTAGCTCTCTCCCATGGCCACCGTCGGATGCAGCTCCACCGCGCCAGCACGGGCCCAGCGGCGATGGCGCGTCAATGGTGGAGGACGAGGTCCACGAGCACATCGCCGTCATCGCTTTTTTTGGCGTCCTTTGCCACGCCGCAGCAGCAGAAGGACAAGGCGGCGCATGAGGTGCCCCGCGCGATGATGTCCAGCGTCGTGGCGCCCCTCACCAAGCGGATGCGCGAGTGCGCGGGGGAAGCTCCGCCGAATCTACACGCGACGAGCGCGACGACCTCGTCGTGCTCCAGCTGTCGCTCCACCGCGGCCTGCCCAAGCCCACCACCAAGCCGCACCTACTCTCGCTCCAGCACCCCATCGTCGCCCACTCGACCGCCTCAGTCTGCGTCATCACGGCGCTGATAGGCGCCGGCGGACCGGCCCAATAGTTCGGCGGCTCACCGAGCCGCCCGATTCGGTTGCGCGTGGACGTTAGATTGGCTTCGTCTTCCTTTGACGGATATGTACAGGGAAAATACTTCGTCTCTAAGAAAAATACTCCGTCTGTGTACACAGGATTCCGTCTTTGGTGCGCGGCTCCGGCGAGGTCAAGGACCGCCGGCCGTCTGCCGCTCGCACCACGATGCCTCGCCCCAGCCGCCCTTGCCGCCGGTCGCCGCCCTTTTTTTTTTTTTTGCCACCTCCACGCATGCAACAAACGTGCAGCTCCTGTTGCGGCAGTCGCAGCTCTAGTGGCAACGGTTGGTGGCGGTGGTCGCCAGCCGCAGCACCCCGTTGACGTACTCCATGTAGCAAAAAAGACTGCCGGTTGAAGCTTTTGTGGTCGCCGGTTGCAACAAGTTCAAGACTCCCTACCGTCACCATGGAAAGCAATCCAGTCGATGCAGCAAAAAAAAAAAATTTGCTGGTTCCAGCTCAGGCTTCATCGGTTGCAGCAAAAAAGGATACTGGTTTCAACTCACGTCGGTACTTCCAGCAAAACTCTTGTCCGCTGCAGCTTTGTCGTCCTCCGCGGTTCCAACATCTTTTCTACACGGTTGTAGCATTGACTCTGCTGGTTCCAGCAAATCTCACTTCGCAAAATCCACCGCCCTTTGTTTCCAGCTTTTTTATTCGTGGTTTCCAGCTTTTGATTTTATTGGTTGCATCATTTTTCTCAGCCGGATGCAACATCTTACAGCGGAGCAGGAGATGTGGCAAAAGATAACCAAGGAGAAAAAAAGGGCAGTCATGCGGGGTCCACCACGTACGCGTGAGACGCGGGGGAGCAGTTTTCCTGGGCGTACGAGGCCAGCGTGGCACAGAATTAGAATGGTGCGCGCGCTGTGCGTGTGAGCGAGCGTGGCCGGCCTAAAGTTGCGCCGGCATGCCGTATATAAACGTTTCCCCTACAAGAAACCTGCTTATCTGTGACAGATTTTGGGTCATGGTCTGGTAATCCATCACAAACTATGACGGCCTTTCATTTGCCGTCAGGGAAACCGTCACCGATCAGTGAGCGGCGGATTGGCCCGTAGAGGGCAGCTCCTCAGTGACGGCCTACAGAAACTGTCACACAAATAGTCAGGGATTGAACAACTCGGCCTGATCGGGCTTAGCTTTTCTTTCATATATAAAAGTCAGAACGTCATGGATTACCACTTACATTGATGTGGCGTGCATCGCCTTGTTTGGCCCACATGTCAGTTGGATTAATCCAACACGAACAGAAAAACAGTTCTTGTATATTCCTCAAACAGCGGAGACCAAAAAGGTAAGAAAACCACCTTTCAATTCTCCTCGGCCATCGGTTCTGCCAGCGCCGCCGCCGACTGCCCGGGCGAGGGTGCTTAGATCCGGCAAGTTGGTACGTGTGGGCGCCATCTTCTAGATCCTGTCCAAGTCATCGCTGCCTGGGATTTTCGTGCCCAACTGTCGACGAGCCAGTCGCCGCCCTCCATTGCCACGCCGCCGAGCCAACCGCCGCCCACCATTGCCGTGCGTACGAGACAACCACCGGCCGTCGTTTCTGCAACAGTCACTCCTCGTTGTTCCCCGCCTCAACATCGGCCCAACTAGGTACGTCTCAGACAAAAAAAAGTCTAAATTTTGATTTGTTTTTGAATGCTTGAGCATACAGAGAGAAATTAAGATGATTTTCTCGTCCTTAATATTGTTATTCCATTGAACTAGTTGAATTGATTGAGATGAATGTCTTTTTGGGTACTACAAATTCCAGTGGTGCCGTACAAAAACAAATTCCTATAGCTGATTCCAGTGGTGTCGATAGACTGAAGGATAGGAAAAGTACTTCTTTGCAGTCACCATGTTCTCACAGATCTCAAATATTGTGTGTTAGTCCAGACTAGCCAATTTCAATTGTAAGTAGAAATTTACATATTAAAATTTATCGGCTAATTTTTTTGAACTGATCTACATGTAAGATGGAGCAATTGTGTCGTAGCTTATAATAATTCCACTACCAGTCAGTCGGTAGTATCTACATGTAAGATGGAGAGATTGTGATGCTTCAGAAATACACCTACTGGAGTATGCTTCAGAAATACACCTACAGTTCGTTCTTGATAAATAAGACAGCAGTCCTTGTTCTTCCGAGCTGCTGGCTACTGGGGTATGCGCTTTTATGTAACTTTATGCAAGTGATGCACCTGGTACTAGACTCATAAACATGTCAATTTTGATATACATTTGTGTTGTGATTTTGTACATTACGTAACAGTAAGTGAACTTGCTTTTGCTGCTCTGTGCAAGTTGTTTTTGTAGGTCATGTATCTTACTGTGAATTGATGTTCTGCGGAGCATGTTTCTTGGAACTGCTAGTAAACATGTTTCCTCATTGGTTATTTATCTTTGATTAAGTTGGTCATTTTTCTGGAATGTAGATGGATAGACGTTGGATTCGTGGCACACTGTTGTCTCAAGAGTACGTCAATGGTGTCAAAGATTTTATGAACTTCATTCAAGCGAAATTCAGTGAGGATGAAGAAATACTATGCCCATGTAGAGAATGCCTTAATCACAAATACTAGCATCAGGCCGTTGTGAACAAGCACATATTGACGAATGGCATGGAAAGTACATATACTCGCTGGATATATCATGGAGAAGACTTCAATGCAAATGTTATTGAACATCCTGTTGATGTGCATGACTCTGAGGATGGTAACAATGGTGCTGACCGATTTGAAGAGATGTTTGGCGACCTACGCACAGCAGTAGAACAAGATCAAAAGGAAACTGAAAATGAAGATGGTAACAATGATGCAATTCCTTCCGAGAATGAGTCCTTTTTGAAGAATGTGAGGAAAGAGGCAAAGCGGCACCTTTATCATGGTTGTACCAAGCTTTCAAAGTTCTCATTTGTGGTAAAGCTTCTTCATTTGAAGTCATGCCATAGGATCACAAATAGTGCATTTACTAACATTTTGAAGCTACTGCTGAAGCATTCCCTCAATCCAATACACTCCCAAAATCTTATGACGAAGCAAAGAATCTTCTAAAGGAATTAGGCCTTGGGTATGAGTCTATACATGTGTGCATCAATAATTGCATTTTGTTCAGAAAGCAATATGCCAAGCATGACAACTACCCAGTTTGTGGCATGTCAAGGTGGAAAGACCCCGCTAGAAAGAAGATACCACAGAAAGTTTTGAGACATTTTCCATTGGTGCCTAGGCTGAAGAAGATGTTTCTTTCCCAAAAAAGCATCAGCAGAAGCACAGTGGCACAAGCTAATGATGCAGCCCAGTGAGAAGGAAATGAGTCATCCAGCTGACGATGATGTGTGGCAAGATTTTGATAAAAAAAATATGTTTATAGACGTATGCCTTTTGGTTTATGCAATGCACCCGCTACCTTTCAAAGATGTATGACTGTTATATCATCTGATTTTTGTGAAAAGATTGTTGAGGTTTTCATAGATGATTTTTCCATTTACGGAACTTCTTTTGATGATTGCTTAAGCAACCTTGATCGAGTTTTGCAGAGATGTGAGCAAACTAATCTTGTCTTGAATTGGGAGAAGTGACACTTTATGGTTAATGAAGGTATTGTCTTGGGGCATAAAATTTTTGAACGAGGTATTGAGGTGGATAAAGCTAAAGTTGATGCAATTGAGAAAATGCCATGTCCTAAAGACATTAAAGCTATTCGTAGTTTCCTTGGTCATGCTGGTTTCTATAGGAGGTTTATTAAAGACTTCTCTAAAATTTCTAGGCCTCTTACTAATCTTTTACAAAAGGATATTCCATTTGTTTTTGATGATGATTGTGTAGAAGCCTTTGAAACACTAAAGAAAGCCTTAACCTCTGCACCTATTGTTCAACCACCTGACTGGAACTTGCCTTTTGAAATCATGTGTGATGCTAGTGATTATGCTGTTGGTGCTGTTCTAGGACAAAGAGTTGATAAGAAACTAAATGTTATACATTATGCCAGCAAAACTATAGACAGTGCCCAAAGAAATTATGCTACTACTGAAAAAGAATTTTTAGCAGTTGTGTTTGCTTGTGATAAATTTAGATCTTACATTGTTGATTCCAAAGTAATTGTTCACACTGATCATGCTGCTATAGAATATCTTATGGAAAAGAAAGATGCTAAACCTAGACTCATTAGGTGGGTTCTTTTGTTACAAGAATTTGATTTACATATCACTGATATGAGAGGAGCTGAGAACCCCGTAGCTGATAACTTGTTTAGGTTAGAAAATATTCTTGATGACCCACTACCTATTGATGATAGTTTTCATGATGAACAACTAGCTGCAATAAATGTTTCTCATAACACTCCTTGGTATGCTGACTATGCTAATTACATTGTTTCTAAATATATACCACCTAGTTTCACATACCAAAAAAAATTCTTCTATGATTTAAGACATTACTTTTGGGATGACCCACATCTTTATAAATAAGGAGTAGATGGTATTATTAGACGTTGTGTACCTGAGCATGAACAAGAACAAATCCTACGAAAATGTCACTCCGAAGCCTATGGAGGACATCGTGCGCGAGATAGAACTGCTCACAAGGTATTGCAATCTTGTTTTTATTGGTCTACCCTCTTCAAGGATGCCCGTAAGTTTGTCTTATCTTGTGATGAATGCCAAAGAATTGGTAATATAGGTAAGCGTCAGGAGATGCCTATGAATTATTCACTTGTTGTTGAACCATTTGATGTTTGGGGTTTTGATTATATGGGACCTTTTCCTTCCTCTAATGGGTAAACTCATATTTTGGTTGTTGTTGATTATGTTACTAAGTGGCTAGAAGCTATTCCAACTAGTAGAGCGGATCATAACACTTCCATTAAAATGCTTAAAGAAGTTATTTTTCCAAGGTTTGGAGTCCCTAGATATTTAATGACTGATGGTGGTTCACACTTTATTCATGGTGCTTTCCGTAAAATGCTTGCTAAATATGATGTTAACCATAGAATTGCATCACCCTATCATCCTCAATCTAGTGGTCAAGTAGAACTTAGCAATAGAGAAATAAAACTAATATTACAAAAGACTGTCAATAGGTCCCGAAAGAATTGGTCTAAGAAATTGGATGATGCACTTTGGGCCTACAGAACAGCTTATAAAAATCCTATGGGTATGTCTCCATACAAAATGGTTTATGGAAAAGCTTGTCGTTTGCCTCTTGAGTTAGAACATAAAGCATATTGGGCAATTAAAGAACTTAATTATGACTTCAAACTTGCCGGTGAAAAGAGGTTATTTGATATTAGCTCATTAGATGAAAGGAGAACCCAAGCTTATGAAAATGCCAAACTATTCAAAGAAAAAGTTAAAAGATGGCATGATAAAAGAATCCAGAAGCGGGAATTCAAAGTTGGAGCAGATGTTCTTTTGTACAACTCTCATTTTAAATTCTTTGCAGGAAAACTTCTCTCCAAATGGGAAGGACCATATATTATCGAAGAGGTGTATCACTCTGGAGCTATCAAGATTAATAATGCCGAAGGTACTAACCCGAAGGTGGTCAATGGACAAAGAATTAAACACTATATCTTAGGTACGCCTATTAATGTTGAAAGCAATATTATTCAAACCATGACACTGGAGGAACACCTAAAAGAAACCTTCGAGAACACTCCAGAATCCTGAAAAAGAGGAGGTACGTGATACGGTAAGTAAACGGACTCTGAAAAATCCGCAAAAATATTTTCTTTCAGTTTTGGAATATTAGAAAAATTAGGAAAATAAGAAATAAACAGGAAGGCAACCGAGGTGAGCATGATACACCAGGGCACGCCTGCCCTCCCTTGCGTGCACTGGTGGGTTGTGCCCTCCTCGGACACCTTCCCGACTCCGTTTTCCTTCCATATTCTTGTTTCCCAAGATAAAAAATCTCTATATATACCCCCGGACGATCTGACCACCGCATCGTAGAAAAATCCTCTATTCTTGTTTCGTGCTTTTTTTTGTCAGAGCCATTAAGCCAGGCGTCATGTCTTCTCCTTCTCCCAACAACGTAGAAGAAGATGCTTGGTTGATGAAGATGGAACTGAAAAGAGAGGGGCCAAAGGAAGCCAACAAGGAGGATAAAAGGCAAGGAGGCTACAGGAGATCAAGCCTCAGAGGGAAAGAAGGCTAAGCTAATGGAAGAAGAGTAAGAAGAAGATATCCTTCAACCTTATTACGATCATCTTACCCCCACTGAAATTGAAGCCTTTAGAGCCTTTGAAACGGTTCGTGTTCAAAATAAGTATCTCACTCGTTAAAATATTCTGTTACAAGAGCACATCATCGCCCTCCGGAGCATCATCCGTAGATTGGAGTACCTATTGAAGCTTGCTACCTCTTCACCACCACCTTCATCATCTTCCCCACCAAAGGAGACTTAAGTACATGGGTATGGGCACTCCCCTTGGCTTGTGCCAAGCTTGGGGGAGGTGCCCCGGTATCGTATCACCGTCACTTTTATTACCTTTACCAATTTTAGTTCAATCCTGAGTTATTTCATGATTTAGTTGAATAAAAGTTTAGTATGATCTATTTTCGAGCTTTAGTTTTATGATCTATCTATCTATGTAATCGAGTGAGAGTTATATAATAAAGTTTAGTTCGAGTTTTTGCTTCTTTACTTTTATGTTGCAATCAAAATAAAAGGAAATAAATGAAAAAGATCATATGCTAATCTTATGGTAAGTAATGACATCACATAAGAAAAAGTATAAGTGGTAAAATTTATTGGAAATTGACAAACACAACATTGGCAATGATGCAACTCATGAAATAATTAATAAGGGAAGGGAAGATTCACATGCAAATATACTATCTTGGACATCTTTTATGATTGTCAGCCCCCATTAACTATTATATGCCAAAATTGTCGACGTTGGACAAGGAAGACAACGTAATGAGTTATGTTTGTTCATATTCACATAGAAGTTATATTGTCATAGATCCTTCAACATGTGGTGCTTGCTTAATATCCTTGCTAGCCAAAAATTCCGCACTAAGTAGAGATACTGCTTGTGCATCCAAAAACCTTAAACCCAAATTCATGTTTTGAGAGTCCACCATACCTACCTATGGATTGAGTAAGATCCTTCAAGTAAGTTGTCATCGGTGCACTAAGGCAATAAAAATTGCTTCTAAATGTGTTTGATCAATTAGTGTAAGAGAAAATTGAGCGTTGTACGAACTTGTGATGGCAAAGTAATGTGACACCCTGGTTTTTGCCCTTTTTCTTTTTCTGGTTTTTATTGCATTTTTGAATTGAATTTGAGTTTTGAATCAACTCATTTGGACTTAAGCACTTGGGCATTTCTTTGATTTTCACCCAAGTGACTCATGTCACCTTCAAACCCATCTCTTGCACTCTGATATATTCAAATATGACCTTGGGAATATTTTTCTTAAATGAAAAATATTCATTTTCCCCTGATTAAGCCCTTCATTCACTTCTACTCCAAAGCAACCCTCATTTTTCTTACCCACAAAAATCTGAGAAAATTCCTGAATATTCTTTGGACCTTGGCCCAACTTCCTGTGCAAAAATATTTCATGGTTATTTGGAATATTTTTGCTAAAAAAAATCTTTTCCATTCTGGTCAGAAAATGCATGTTGTGAAGGAAGTGCATTTTTCCTTGATCCTCTGGAGCTGAAATTTTTAGGGCATCATTACCTTCCTAAGAGAAGCTTAACCCCCAAAGGTCAGCTCCTAACTCTCTCTAGAATCCTCTCTACTTAGCTCACAAGTTTATGTCCAGAAACTTGCTGAGGCTCTCTTGTTCAATCTGGTCGGCCTGGCAGTGTGCCATCACCTCTGCTAGACCTAACACTGCAGGGACAAGCTCCCAGACATGATTTTACTCCTCGGTGCACTGCGTAGCCAGAGTTCACGCGGTGACCGCGTGTGGACACGGTGCCAGGCCGGTGCTCGACGCGCTCTGGGTGGCGCCAAGGCCTCTGTTTCGCCCGTGCGCACGCCCGAGGCCAAACCAGCTCGCCACCTAGCGCCTGCTGCTTCGTCTCATCACCCTTGGCCCCTCCCTGCCGCTCGCCGACGCCGTCGGAGCTCGCCGCAGCGATCACAAGCACGTCGTGCCCGAGCGCACAGTGAGCCCGTACTCCCTGTCGTCGCCTTCCCGTGCGCCCTGTGCTCGGCTGCGAGCTCCCACAGTGGCTGCGTGACCCCTGGCCGCTTCTCCCTCTCTCTCTCTGACGCCTCTCGTCGACGTGCGCCGTGATACGTCTCCAACGTATCTATAATTTTTTATTGTTCCATGCTATTATATTATCCATCTTGGATGTTTTATATGCATTTATATGCTATTTTATATTATTTTTGGGACTAACCTATTAACCTAGAGCCCAGTGCCAGTTTCTGTTTTTTCCTTGTTTTTGAGTTTTACAGAAAAGGAATATCAAACGGAGTCCAAATGACCTGAAAATTTATGTTGATTTTTTATGGACCAGAAGAAGCCACCAAAGCAAAAGAGTTGGGCCAGAAGAGCCACGAGGCCTCCACAAGGGTGGAGGGCGCGCCCTACCCCCCTGGGGGCGCCCTACAGTCTTGTGGGCTCCTCGTGGACCCCCCTGACTTGTTCTCGACGCCAAAAATTACTATAAATACAGAAACCCCCAGAAATAAATCTAGATCGGGAGTTCCGCCGCCGCAAGCCTCTGTAGCCACGAAAAACCAATCGGGAGCCTGTTCCAGCACCCTGCCGGAGGGGGAAACCATCACCGGTGGCCATCTTCATCATCCCGGCGGTCTCCATGACGAGGAGGGAGTAGTTCACCCTCGGGGCTGAGGGTATGTACAAGTAGCTATGTGTTTGATCTCTCTCTCTCGTGTTCTTGATTTGGCACGATCTTGATGTACCGTGAGCTTTGTTATTATAGTTGGATCATATGGTGTTTCTCCCCCTCTACCTTCTTGTGATGAATTGAATCTTGCTCTTTGAGGTTTCGTTATGTTGGATTGAGTATTGGATTTGAGAACACTTGATGTATGTCTTGCGATGGCATATCTATGGTGACAATGGGATGTTCTATTGATTCACTTGATGTATGTTTTGTCACTCAACTCGCGGATTCCCGAGGTGACATTGGGGTAATCTATGCATAGGGGTTGATGCACGTTTTCGTCCTACGTTCTCTGATAGAAACTTTGGAGTGATTCTTTGTTGCACGTTGAGGGATTGTTATATGATCCAATTATGTTATCATTGTTGAGAGAACTTGCACTAGTGAAATTATGAACCCTAGGCCTTGTTTCCAAGCATTGCAATACCGTTTTTGCTCACTTTTGTTACTAGTTACCTTGATGTTTTTATATTTTCATATTACAAAAACCTATATTTACCATCCATATTACACTTGTATCACCATCTCTTTGCCGAACTAGTGCACCTATACAATTTACCATTGTATTGGGTGTGTTGGGGACACAAGAGACTCTTTGTTATTTGGTTGCAGGGTTGTTTGAGAGAGACCATCTTCATCCTACGCCTCCCACGGATTGATAAACCTTAGGTCATCCACTTGAGGGAAATTTGCTACTGTCCTACAAAACTCTGCACTTGGAGGCCCAACAATGTCTACCAGGATAAAGTTGCGTAGTAGACATCACACCGCTTCCAGAGAGCTCACCGGCGCTCTCGATCCCCTCCATCGCCACGGCTATAAATAGGACCCCCCGAGCTCGTTCAGCCTCACCACCCTCCTCCTCTGGCACTCACACATCCTCTAGATAGCAGCAGCCAGGCCAGGCAGGCCTCTGGCCGCCGTTCTGCTCCGGAGCTCGCCGCTGACCCCGCCTCGGTGTTCTGCTTCCTCCAGCGCCTCTCGTCTCCCTCCAACCTCTCCGACGTGTTCGTGGTGCTCCACTGGTCGTGCTGGTGCTACTGATCTATTCCTTTTTGTTTTCTCTTTTTTCAAGCATCATGTGGTGAAGAAAGATCTAGGCACATATATCCAGTTGGATATGAGTGAGCATGAGTTATTATTGTTGACATCACCCTTGAGGTGAGTACGTTGGGAGGCGAAACTATAAGCCCCTATCTTTCTATGTGTCCGGTTGAAACTTTTTGTTCATGGGTATGTTGTGAGTGTTAGCAATCATAGAAGACTAAAAGATGGTTGAGTATGTGGACTTGCCAAAAGGCTCTAATACGAGACCCTTCCTGGAAATATGATGAATTATAGTTGCATAGTTGATTGAGAACATAGTTTGTTGGTTTTCAATAAGGTTTATGATTTATACTTCAATGGTGTGATGAATTGTTACTTGTTCATGAGAAGTTATACGATAAAGTTATATGAAAATGTCTTATGATAAAGTTTATGCTGTTATAATAATAAGCATGATACTGCTATGTCCGTATTTTTTTTATCGACACCTCTCTCTCTCTCTCTAAGCATGTGGACATGTTTCTCGATATCGGTTTTCGCTTGAGGACAAGCGAGGTCTAAGCTTGGGGGAGTTGATACGTCCATTTTGCATCATGATTTCCTACTGTTATTTATAATGTTTTTATGCATAATAATGCTTTATGGAGTAATTCTAATGCCTTTTTCTCTCATAATATGCAAGGTTTACACAAAGAGGGAGAATGTCGGCAGCTGGAATTCTGGACCTGAAAAAGTTATGTCAGAGATACCTATTCTGCACATCTCCAAATGAGTTGAAAATTTACGGAGAATTATTTTGGAATATATAAAAAATACTGGAGCAAATAACTACTGGAGGGGGGCCACCTGGTGACCACAAGACACCAGGGCGCGCCAGGCTCCCCAGGCGCGCCCTGGTGGGTTGTGGCCAGCCTAGCCCACCACCGGTGCCCATCTTCTTGTATATAAGTCATTTTGACCTAGAAAAAAATGAGGGGAGGACTTTAGGGATGGAGCGCAGCCGTCTCGAGGCGGAACTTGGGCAGGAGCACTTTTGCCCTCCGGCGAAGCAATTCCGCCGGGGGAACTTCTCTCCCGGAGGGGAAAATCGAAGCCATCGTCATCACCAACAACCCTCTCATCTTTGGGAGGCCAATCTTCATCAACATCTTCAACAGCACCATCTCCTCTCAAACACTAGTTCATCTCTTGTGTTCAATCTTTGTACCAGAACCTCAGATTGGTACCTGTGGGTGACTAGTAGTGTTGATTACATCTTGTAGTTGACTACTATATAGTTTATTTGGTGGAAGATTATATATTCAGATCCATTATGCTATTTAATACCCCTTTGATCTTGAGCATGAATATCATTTGTGAGTAGTTACTTCTGTTCTTGAGGTCACGGGAAAATCATGTTGCAAGTAATCATGTGAAGTTGATATGTGTTCGATATTTTGATGATATGTATGTGGTGATTCCCTTAGTGGTGTCATGTGAACGTCGACTACATGGCACATCACCATCTTTGGGCCTAAGGGAATGCATTGTGTAGTAGTTATTAGATGATGGGTTGCTAGCGTGACAGAAGCTTAAACCCTAGTTTATGCGCTACTTCGTAAGGGACTGATTTGGATCCATATGTTTAATGCTATGGTTAGATTTTATCTTAATACTTTTCTCATAGTTGCAGATGCTTGCGAGGGGGTTAATCATAAGTCAGAGGTTTGTTGAAGTAAGAACAGCACCCAAGCACCGGTCCACCCATATATCAAATTATCAAAGTAGCGAACACGAATCAAACCAACATGATGAAAGTGACTAGATGAAATTACCGTGTGCCCTCAAGAACGCTTTGCTTATTATAAGAGATCATTTTGGCCTGTCCTTTGCCACAAAAGGATTGGGCTACCTTGCTACACTTTATTTACCGTTACTGTTACTTGCTCGTTACAAATTATCTTACTATCAAACTACCTGTTACCAACAATTTCAGTGCTTGCAGAAATTACCTTGCTGAAAACCGCTTGTCATTTCCCTTTGCTCCTCGTTGGGTTCAACACTCTTACTTATCGAAAGGACTACGATTGATTTCCTATACTTGTGGGTCATCACTAGGCAAGTTTTTTAGGGAACTATGCCGAAAACTCTTAACAGGGATGTGTTGGTTGAAATGAAGAAACAAATCCCTGGAATTTTGTGCAAGCTTGAGAAAAATTTTCCCTCCTGCTTTCTTTGATGTGATGGTGCACCTTGCCGTACATTTACCCGAAGAGGCATTGCTCCGAGGTCCCGTACAATATGGGCGGATGTACCCAGTTGAAAGGAGGTTGTATACTTTAAAGCGGTATGTAAGGAATATGGCAAGATCAGAAGGTTCAATTTCTGAGGCATATATTGTCGATGAATGCCTGACATTTTGTTCCAAGTACATGAATGATTTTGAAACCATATGTTATCAGAAACCGAGAAATGTAGGTTATTCAGATGAAGAAGCCTATGGTGTTGACGTTTTTCGTAAATTTTACTTCAGTATATGAATATCAATATGTATATGAGAAAAAAGAATTTGATCAAATGGTGTGGTATGTGTTGAACAATTGTGGTCAAGCTTAGAAATATATCAAGTATGTTCTCACTTCTGAACTTGCGTATGTTGCATCTGTGTTGTACATATGTAATCAATTGATTAATATGTTTTATCTTATTTCACAGAATGTTCAGAGATGAGTTTAAAATAAAACGGGTGCCAAACATTGATAAAGAGCATCAGAAAGAATTTCATACATGATTCAAGAACTATGTTAATTTTCATTCACATCTACTTATAATTTTTGGTTGTTATATTTCACTATAGATTCTAATGTATGTGTTTGTGTGTTGTAGGTTATGAGGCTGCGGAATGAACATAGCGAAGAAATAGATGAAGATATGTTTTCCTTGGCACGTGAATCTGATCGGAGAGTCACAAAATACTCATCGTGCATAGTGAATGGTATTAGATATAGCACTATTGACCGTGATAACAACAAGAGAACGCAGAACAGTGGAGTCAAGACCGAAGCTGAACATGACAGTAAGGTCATAGAATTTTATGGAACCTTGAAAGATATCATTCGGTTAGACTATAACTTGGACGACAGGTTAGTTATTTTGTTTAAATGTGACTGGTTTAAACTTGATGGAAAGAAGAAGAAGCTAAAAAATGATCGGTTTTTTTAAAAGCATCAATGTTGGAAGTTTATGGTACAAGGATGATTCTCTCATTCTGGCTACTTAGGCTAGAATGGTCTTTTATTTGCCAGACACAAAGTATGGGAAAAATTGGCAAGTTGTGCAAAGATTTGACCATAGGCATCTCTTTAATATTAGTGAAACTGAGGGTGTACCTTTTACTGGTCCTGCATATCAATAGGAGGAGTGTTGTGATGAGGATTGAGCCGGCTCCGGCTCCCAAGTCCTGGTTGACTTCACCCGGGCTAGCTCGCCGAAGCAGGCCCGCAAGGTTATCAGCTCGACTTTCCTGTACCTGCGGATCGGGACCTGCCACGCCCGACTAACCCTTCTCCGACAACCGACAAGCTCGACAGCGATGAGGTCATCCACCCGTCCACCAGCTATCCGCACTCCCCACATAAGGTTGATCCATCTCTGTTTCCCATTTTCCCCAACTTGTTGCTGCTCTAATCTATATATGCTTTTTTCAGCTAGTTCCTACTGGAACATGATACTTTGGGGGCACTATTCTGTAGAAACATGGCAAATATAGTCTTCTCTTTTAGCACCCTAATTTACAATCTGTAAATTTCCATGGCAATATGTTCTTCTTTTTGCCATGGTCGGCACTTTCACACAATTTTTTTGGTCATGTTATATAGTGATTGTTTTGGTCCTCTAATGGAAATTTTCACCCATGTTCACAATCTCCAAAATTGCCATGGAAAATTAGCTCGTATATTTTGGCATGAGCATGGCAAATTTTCCTTCTTTTGCAGCATGGCAAATTTTCCTTCTTTTGCAGCATGGCAAAATTTCCTTTCTATGTAATGATGGCAAGTTTAGTCCATACATCACGGCAAACTTAGTGCATGCACATGACAATATAGTCTTCAATTTGCCATGGCAATTTTAAACATTTATTGCCATGGCAATTTTTACCCTTTATTTGCCGTGGCAAATTTACATTTTATTTCTGTTGCTAAATTACCTATATCGACATGGCAAATATTTAACTACTATTGCCATGGCAATTTATAATCTTTTTTCCGCCATGGAACTTTCATATTTTTCTATTGCCATGAAAAATATTTAACTACTATTGCCATGACAAATTTACTTTCAACAACATGCGAATAAAGTATTTTTGCCATGGACGAATAGTGTAAATTTTGCTATGGCAAAAATAGAGTAAATTGTGCCATGGCAAATTAAACTAAATTTTGCCATGTGAATAGAAGTAGTTTTGCCATGCAAGAATAGTATAAGTTATGTCATGGCAAATTTGTGAATAAAATTATTTTTTGCCATGGAAGAATAATGTAATTTTTGGCATGGCATTTTTTTTTTCTGTTTTTGATTTTCCTAGTGTGTGTGTGCAATTGCTAATACAGTGGCTAATTTAATTCGTGGCCCATGGCAAACTCTCTTTCCCGTGTCTTGGCATTACTACTTCATGGGCTATGTCATTTTTACTAAAGTGGGATTTTTATATTATTTTTATTTTTTTCTAACAGGGCAAACATATTTTTATGGACATGGCAAACTTACTTTATGGACCATGGCAAATTTAATTCAAATACCATGTTAAATTTGCTTTTTTCATATAATGGAAAATTTTACTTCCTTACTGCCATGGCAACTTTACCACGTATTTTTTGTCTCAATTACCATACCTTTCTTCATATCATGTCCAATTTTTTTTTAACTTTCTAATGCCATGGCAAATTTCACTTCGTCTTTCTTTCATTGGAATTTTTCTTTATTCATGGGACCATGGTAAATTTCTTTTATGAAACATGGCAATTTCCACCAAACAATATATGGTACACTTTTTGTGTTCTACATGGTGGCAATTTTTCAATCCACATCTTTTGTGTCTTCATGTATATAGTAAAATACCATGGCAATATATTTAACTTTTTTTGTCTTGGAATTTTCCCTTAATTGGCATGGCTAATTTACGTAAATTGCCATGGCAATTTTCAACTTTTATTTCCATGGTAAGTTTTACTCTTTATTTAGCATGGCAAATTTACATTTTATTTCCATGGCTAAATTACCTATATCTACATGGCAAATATTTAACTACTATTGCCAGGGCAATTTATAGCCTTTTTTTGCCATGGAACTTTCACATTTTATTTACCATGGCAAAAATACCAATATTGTCATGGTAAATACTTTAAATAACATGCGAATAAAAGTATTTTTACCATGGAAGAATAGTGTAAAGTTTGCCATGCCAAATTAAAGTAAAATTTGGCATGTGAATAGAAGTAGTTTTGCCATGGAAGAATAGTATAAATTTTGCCAAGGCAAATTAAACAAAAAATTGCCATGTGAATAAAAGTATTTTTTGCCATGGAAGAATAGTATAGATTTTCCATGGCAAATTAAACAAAAAAATTGCCATCTGAATAAAAATATTTTTTGCCATGGAAGAATAGTGTAAAATTTTGCGATGGCAAAAATAGAGAAAATTTTGCCATTGCAAATTAAACTAAAAGTTGCCATGTGAATAAAAGTATTTTTGCCATGTCAAATATGTTGCATTTATTACCATGGCAGTTTTTTATTTTTCTAATCATGGCATTTTTTCTTGTTCTTTTTGCTTACAAAACCATGTATTTCTTGCCATGGATATATATTATGATCTGTATAAAAATGCATAGCAAATAAATTTTGCCATTTTTTCTAGCTTGTTTGTCTCTACCCGTGGCCTTTTATCATTTTTTGGGCCTGCTGGAATTGATGCTTATTGGGCTAGTAGAAAAAGGTGGCAAGGAAGAAAAGCGTTCGGTGTGAAATTTATCTCAGCCCGAACGTTGTAGTTCATTTTGATCGATGGGTCGCTATGAACCTTTTGTTCGGTCTGGGGAGCTCCCAAACCGAACGTGCGGGAGTTAACGGTGTTCTTTTTTTACCAGGATTCATTCCACACTGATCTATTACCAGGATTCAGGACTCTCTATCTATCTATTATCTATTCTACCTATTCTATTCGATTATATACTAAAAGAAAAATACGGATCAAGAATAGAGATATATGCTGGAAAATCCCATGGATCTATTAAAATTATTAATCTTTAATGGAAAAAGTCCAAAACAAACCTTGAAGTTGTAGACGAAAGCTAAATCAAAGCCTGAACTTTGAATCCCGGAAATTGGCACTTTGAACTTGTAATCCTGGTCTATTTTAGACCCTAGACTTGTTTGGCACACTGGGCATACTACAATCACGACCAGGATAACCTGCTTCTCTCACGGACGATAATTTGGGCCGGCCCACTATACAACAAAAAGAATTTGTGCAGCTTAAAAAATGTTCGTGCATTTCTAAAAAAAATCAGAAGATAGAAAATGTTAATGTTTTCATTTTTTGCACAAATTTAATTTCCTTTTGTGTTTTCAAAAAAATGTATGGAATTTTTAAATTCTATTCACATTTTTTTGAAAACTGTCCGTGATTTCAAAAAAACCACATTTGTCAAATTATGTTCAGAATTCCAACAGTTTTCACATGCTATGAATTTTTTTTGGATTTTCATATATTTGTGTCACAAATAACGTTTCCGGAATTTCATAATTTTTTTTTAAACACCAAAGCGTCAAACTTCGAAAACATTTTTTCGGGGCAAACAAATATTGATAACGCAAACAATTTTGGAAATGTCTGAACATTTTATAAAGTGTGAGGACCTTTTGAAAATTCTGAACACTTAATAAATACAACTATTGTTTGAAAAAATTCAATTTTAAAAAACCAAACACTTTCTGAATCATGTTTTATTTAACCGGAACAAAATTTTGAAGTGCGAACACTTTTTTTGAAACCTGAACAAATTTGTAAAGAAAAGTTTGTGACACCTAAAAAATATCACGGGTTTAGAAAAATGTACGTGGCATTTAAAAAAAATGTATGTACAATGTAAATAATATTCGTGTGATTCAAACAAATGTTTCATTCATTCAAAAAAATGTAACATTTCAAGAATGTTCACGAGTTTCAAAAAATGTTCTTGTGACTTTTTCAAAAAGAAGTGTATACAATGTAGAAAAAAGTTTGCGCGATGTAAAAAAATGTGTCATACCCTTAAAAGAATATACGTGACAAGAGTTTGAAAAAAGTGTATACTATTTTAAAAATGTTTCACAATGTAAAAAATGTTCGTGTAGTTTTATAAAATGTTTATTGTCGTTAAGAAATGTAAAACGTGTATTTGGGAAAATATTACGGAATTTTTTAAATCATCTTTAAAAAAATGTAAATAACGTATCTAAAATATGTCGACCGTGTAGCAAAAAATATTAGCGCTAAGAATTTACATTGGGTACTGAGAATTATTAGACATGTGTAAAAAAAAACCAGTTACCGGTAAACAAACAAAAGAAAAGAGAAAAGGAAAACAATATGAAGAAAATCAAGAAAGAAACAAAAGGGACCAAAAGTATAACAAAGAAAGAAAACCCAGATAAAACCAGTGAAAACACAAAGTATAACAAAGGAAAAAACCAAAGAGAAAAAGAAAAAAAACAAAGAAAAACCAGACCAGCGCGAGAGACTGCACTATGGGCCGACCCAATTCAGCGAATAACAGTTAAATCCTCTCAAGATTCAAAATAGACCGGGATCAGTGAGTTTAGTGTGCTGATTTCAGGGATTGAGAGTTCAGGGTTTGATTTAGCTTTCGCCTACAAATTCAAGGTTTGTTTTGGACTTTTTCTATCTTTAACCTATCAATCTGCGTAACATAAGTAATAGGGCGGGCCAGGTAGCTTCACGTGACAAGAACATATACATATCTCCACTACTATTAAACAATCGAACAAGAACTTCCTTACGTGCACCCCGCAATTAGCCTCACAACACCACACAAACCAATCAACACCGCACGATTAGGCCCACAAATCTCAATCCAACAATTACCCTTAACTGATATATTTTTGGTGTGCACTTACTAATTTACATTGACTAACCATATACTCCACCGTGGGGAAAAACTCCACGCGCACACAACCGTGCCGCCTACGATCACGCAGGCCTCCCAAGAAAAAAATGTATCCCACAAAAAGGAAAATAGAAACATATCCCAGGGAGATCCCCCACGCTGCGTGGAAGGACGACGACCTCGCCGCCCGGAAGCACTGTCGCCTTCCTGGTCAGCGCCTGGCGGACGGGTTCCTGGTCGACCACTCTGCGTAGTTTGAGGACTGTGGCAACGCTCGCCGAGACGGAGAAGGAGCACATACCCGCCGACAGGTACCCCCAGATGTTGTGGCGGCGGCTTGGGGGCCTAGATTTGACCGCCGTCAGGAGGTACGCCATAGATGGGATTTGGAAGGTGAGCCCCCGCATCTTGATTTGATTCAAATCATTCCTTTCTAGCGTGGTATTGATATGTGATGGGCCGGATTTGGAACATGCCTTTTTATCCATTTTTAGTGGCGGTTTTCTCATTGAATTGCTGCTCGATGATACCGTCCTGATGTATGGTGCCGTGATAGCTGATTAAATATGCAAATTCTTTGCCGTTGACTGCTGCCTTGTCTATCAACTACCTTGATAGGTTCCTCTCCGTCTATCTCCTTCCTGTAAGTCTATCATCTGAGTAGCAACTGAAGCAACCCTGCTAAAATCCCATAAAGTTTTTGGAATCATTGAGGAATTTGTTTCTCATGGCAGGAAGGCAAAGCGTGGGTGACATTGCTCTTGGCAGTGGCTTTCTTTTGTCTCACTTCAAAGATGGAGGAGACCTACATGCCACTCCCCGTGGACCTGCAGGTCAGTGAGTGATGCATCTCATCTCATGATAGACCTCTGCATACATCATCGAAAGGTTATGTCTTTCAGTTTCATCTCAATTAATCGTTGGTTTTTTGCTTGACAGGTGATTGAGGCAAAGTCTGCGTTTGAGGCAATGACCATAAAAAGGATGGAGCTTTTACTGCTTGCTCATTTATTGACTACTTCCTTCGCAAAATTCAATCATCATGATGCACCCTCCATGTTCACATTCACCCGCGCGACTGACCTCATCCCGAGCACCGCTAAAGGTATGAAAGTTAAATCAGATCCCATTTTTTAGAATTCACAGGTCAATGTGTTAAATCAGTTCTCACTTTTAGTATCCATCGATCAATGCGTAGAATTTGGCAGCGATCAATTATTAAAGTTTGAGAATTTGGATTGCAGGAGCTGATTTTTTGGGTTCACACCTTCAGAGTTTGTTGCACTTGCTGTATTTGGGGAGAGCAATAATTCAATGGTCGAAAGGGCTACAACTAATTGCATGTATATAAACAAGGTAGTGACTAGCTCAGTATTATCATTAACTAAACCATTTGCTGGAGAGAGAGGTCATACCGCATTCCCCGTAAACATTTGGTGTGTCGTCTCTGGTTTACGGGAGAAATCGCGTCCGGATCGCCTCGTGAATCGATACAGGTCGACGTTGGATGGCTTCCACGGTCCGAACGCAGGAGATTTGCGGGTCCGCGATGGAGATGCACTAATAAACTGTCTGGATAATGTCTTTGTGTTTCCAAATGGGCGTACTGTCGAACGATTCAGTTCCCGAGGAGAAACCAGCGGTAAAAAGACAAGGAAGGAAAACTGTAAACCCCACGGGTCCGTTCCCCACGGCCACGGGACACAACGGACAACTGTCGGCAGTGGCACTGCATTCAAGGCCACCTCCACCACTCCACTCCCCCACTCTTTCACCAGGGAGAAAAGATCCAGCCAGAGCAACTGTTCCACTCTTCGAGATCTCAGCTCCCCCCTCCCCCTCCTCCTCCGGCAATGCCTCCATGGGCGGCAACCCCGGTGCTGCCGCTCCTCCTCCTCCTGCTGCTGCTGCTCGTGCAGGGGAGAGGAGGCCGCGGCGCCATCACCATCGCCAGCCTGGACATGGACATGGACATGGGGGTGGAGGCACCGCAGATGGGCTCGGAGGCCGCGGCGCACGGGCGGCTGCTGTGGGCGACCGGCGGCGGGCGGAGGTACATCAGCTACGAGGCGCTGCGGGGGGACGCCGTGCCCTGCTCCAGGCCGGGCGTGCCCTACTACAACTGCCGCGTCAGCACCACCGCCAACCCCTACACCCGCGGCTGCGAGTCCATCACCCGCTGCCGCGACGACGACCCTTCCTAGGTAACTGATTGTCAAAGCTGCTGGATCCAGAAGGCGGCCGCTGCTCATTTTGTGTGTGTTTTGCTTGCTGGGTCACTGGATCATATCAATAATATAATGTGTCCGTGTATGTACCACGTAGTACTCCTATGTAACTAAGATTCGATTCCAACTCCCAATATATTATTACACGGAGGAACCTGGATTATATATTTATATGGAGTGTTATATTATAGAAACTTCCCAGGTAACAATTGGTGGCCAAATTTACTGGATACAGACAGGGCTTGGTTGTGATCCTCCTAGTCCTTTCTGTATGTTTTTTGCTGGGTCAGTAGGTGAAGTCTGTAACGAGTGATGGATGGATAATGTATCCCACGCTAGGAGGCACTGCTGAACTTGCAGCGATACTGAAACAAACTGTCACTAGTGAGTTGAGAGTTTCTTCTGCTAGTACTTTACAGTTCGTTGCTGAAATGCTGATTTATGAATGAATGCCTAGATAAACTGGATTTCGTGTTGGTGACTGCTGCTTGGGCTGTTCGTGAAAATTTGCCGATGATGACATCGTTGTCGCTCCAATCGCGTAATGAGCTGGTTTGATGGTGCTCCCTACAGCTGGGTTCTAGGATTGAGATTCTGCTGCTGGGTTCTACCCCGGCGTGCCCTACTACAACTGCCGGGTGAGCACCACCGCCAACCCCTACACCCGCGGCTGCGACTCCATCACCCGCTGCCGCGACGACGACCCTTCCTAGGTAACCAGTACTGTGATTGATTCTCAAAGTTGCTGGATCCAGAGAGCGGCTGCTGCTCGTTTTCTGTGTGTTCTGCTTGCTGGGTCAGTAGTAGGTGCAGTATTTTGCTGGATCATATCATATCTCAATAATATAATGTATCCGTGTATGTACTGCGTAGTGTATGTAACTAAGATTCGATTCCAACTCCCAGGATATTATTACACGGAGGAACCTGGATTATATGGGGTGTTATATTATAGAAACTTCCCTGGTAGCAACAATTGATGGAGGCCGGGTGTGTACTCGTAGTGTTTGTATCCTCTCGATGCTTGATGCTTCATTCTAGACAATAAAATCCAAGCTTTCTCGGAAAAAACAAGAATTGATGGTCAAACTGGGATCCTCCTAGTCTTTTCAGTAACGACTGATGGATGAATAATGTATCCCATTTCCGCTAGGAGGCGCTGCTGAACTTTGCAGCGATGCTGAAGCAACGGATGACACCAGAAACAAACTGTCACTAGTGAGTTAAGAGTTTCCAGTTCGTTGCTGAATTATGAATTATGAATTATGAATTATGAATGGATTTCGTGTTGCTGACCGACTTCTGCTTGGGCCCTTGGTGAATTTTGGCGATGATGACATCGTCGTCGCTCCAATCGCGTAATGAGCTGGTTTGATGGTGCTACCCACAGCTGGGTTCTAGGATTAACATCTGATAGTGATTCTGCTGCTAGATTTCATCAGTTGTCGGCAGCCGATGGAAGTTGATTGCAGTGCACACTCGTGGCTGCTTTATCCTTTTGCGAGTACCGAAATTCTGAACATTCATAACTGCTAGGGGACTGGTAGCTACATTTCCCACGTGACTGCTTTATCCTTTGCCCCGGAGTACTGAAACACAACAACGATGAACGAAATAATTGTATTACTCATGTGGGTCGGCCAACTTTGGTACATGTAAAAGACGCACAAAAAAGGGCCTCTTCGCTTCAAAGGATTTCTAAAGAAAGTTTCGGAGGATTCCGGTCCTTAGTATTTCTTTCCTACGTGACTTGTTTGATTCGTAGGATTGCAATCCATAGGAATTTTTTCCTTTTGATTCATCTCTACTGTTTTTCGTAGGAAAATTTCCAACCACTCCAACCACATGTGGTGATTCCTAATTTTTTACACTAATGTAGTGTAAAAAACATTCTTATATTATGGGACAGAGGAGGAGGGAGTAGTACTGAAAATGGCACGCCAATCCATTCCTCCCATAATATAAGAGCGTTTTTTCACTAGGGTAGTGTAAAAAACGCTCTTATACTATGGGACGGTGGGAGGAGGTGGCAGGCCAATCCATTCCCTGACGCGCCATCGAGTCCCATGAGCTGAGTTGAGCAGATTCGTGATCGCGTGCGCTGCACTGAAAACCATTGTATAACTATAAAAACGTCTATCCTTTTCCAACTTGCACTTAAACAAGTGCTCCCTCCGTCCCATTTTAATTGACGCTCAAATAGATGTATCTAGGCGTGAGGAAGTTGTATGACACGCCATCGAGTATGAAATTTCTCGGTTTCTCCTCTTGATGCCCCTCCTCCCTCAGATCCATACAAACACTAGATGGACTTACTACTGAACTTGCAACCAACAGTTCGCACCATGAACTGGTTGCTGCTGTACTGTTGCCTTCTGGTTGCGAGTTCAGAGCTTCTTGTGCTTGAGTTTCCAGTCCGTTGTTGAATGGATGCCGAGGTAAACTGAGTTTATGGGTGACGTTGTAGGGCCGCCAAGACTTGTGCCCAATCCGTACATGATAATTGTCAAACTAAGATGTCCTTTGTGTGTCTTTTCTTAAAGAAGGGATATGAATATCGGTAATCCACTTCTGAGCCCAGGCTCAGCTGCACCCGCCCTGACGAAAAAAATCAAAATAAATACTAGAAAAATTCAAAAAATTCCAAATTTTTGTGTGTGGTAGATAATTTGATGCGTGAGGTTCGCTTTAATTTTCAAATCATTTGAATATCTGAGCAGCTCTCGGCAAAAAAGACAAATTCAGGGTCTGTAAAAATGTTTACTGTTCATGCACTGTTATGACCCGTTTTGTCTTTTTTGCTGAGAGCTGCGCAGATGTCCAAATGATAGAAAAATTGGAGTGAACCTCACGCATCAAATTATCTACCACACAAAAAATTGAATTTTTTTGAATTTTTCTAGTATTTGTTTCGATTTTTTTTCTGACCGGGTGCAGATGAGCCTGGGCACCGAAACGCCGCACTCAATGAATATTAGTATATTACTAGCAAAAGGGTCTGTGCGTTGCAACGTGTAGAAAAGAGAAAAATGCAAACACCCATGCCCGCTAAAACCACTATATACGAGGTCACTAGAGAGAATTATTTTTCCATGATATAAATGTAGAGTGGAACATAAGTTGGTGAAGAAGTAATCCAAAAGATGATTGTAGAGTGGAACATAACTTGGTGAAGAAGTAATCCAAAAAGGTACATCATTTTGTTCATTATCCAGAAGTATGATGCAACGAAAGCTAATTAATTGTCCAAAAGTGTGATGCAAAGAAAGATAAGAACTACATGTCTAATAACTACATCTTGTCAGGCAGCATATATGACCATGGATGTGAATGAAAACATTGAAAGGCGAAAAAATACTTTTTGCAGAATAATACACCACCGCAATCATGGGAGTCCAGTTAATGATTTTCATTTAAACTGAAGCCATCATTGAATAGAGCAAATAAATTGCAACTTTCTGAATTCTATTGACCCGTATGTTTGTCATGGTGGTTCTGCTCATAAGGATCACTTGATGTCGCCATGGCTATTGAAAACAATGTCACCAGTAGCCATTGTAAGAACATGTAGTTTGCTGAAGAAGGATGTCCCATTGGGAAAATGCATCGTTCTCACCGCACACCCAGGTGCACGCTGACGCGTGTGAGATGGCGGCCGAGGTGCCGATTTCCTCGCCCGATTAGGCGGATCTTGCGTCACACAGGGGACATGGCATGGGCGGCGGAGAACGCTTGAGGTGGCTGCACGGGCTACCGTGGCGGTGGTGGCAACAATGCAGAAACGGGAGGGGTGGTGACGGTTGCCGTTGCGGCAGGCATGGAGTGGCGGTGGCGCCCGGGCACGTATTGGGTATAGAAATGTCACACAGAAATTTAATACATGTGGTGGCATACAGCCCAATTATGCATGCCACTGTGATTCACATTTATTAGTAAAATTGCAAGGTACATCATATATATCAAATGTACATGGAGAACGGACGTTTGGCTCTCGGCCTCCATGGAGGCCTTTTTTTGAAGAAAAAAAAATCAAAATTCAAACTTTTCGGTTTCAAAAAAATCTGAAAAAAATGTGCAAGTAAACAAGGATGTTATGTGTATGTGTGTAAAATTTTATGATGAAAAACGTTGGAATGCGACCTGTACAAAAAAGACAAATTCATGGCCTGGGAGAATGAATAGCCCCAGATTTAATCTTTTTTTGCACAGCCCTCATTTTAATGTATTTTGCCCTGAAAATTTATACACATATGTGTTATGCTTTCATGTATATCTGTGTTTTTTTTTCAGAATTTTTTGAAACGTAAAAAATATGAAATTTGACGAAATTCAAAATTTTCAAAACCGAGCTCCATGGAGCTCGGCCTCCAAAGATAATATTCGATGTACATGCATATAGTGTAAGTTAGGTTGTTTTGCTTATGCAATATCAGACGAATTCCCACACACATTGTCTATACAAAAAAAAACTGGGGGAATATTTTTTCAAAATCTGAACAATACAAGATGTACACAAGTTGAGTGTCAGAATATGAGGTGCAGGCCTTGTTGCCCAAACAGCAATATCATGTTGCATTACAAGTGTACACAAAAACACAGAGAGGTGCAGTTGCTACCAAGAAGCAGTATAGCTAAGTGAAACTTGAGTAGAGAACTGAAAAACTATATAAGTAGGTGCTACCAAGGAGCTAAATCACAAGTGTACTAAGCTGTAGGAAAGGAGCTAAGTCACAAGTGTACTAAGCTGTATGAAAGGAGCTAAATTTGAGTAGAGTGTTATTTGAAAAAGCAAATTGTGTAGAGTGTTATTTGAAAAAGCAAATTGAGTAGAGGATACTGGAAAACAAACTGCGCAACCAAGACAGACTTCTCTCTTTTTTTGGTCAATATTTTTTACAGGAAAACGAAGAAGTCCGTCGGCAGTAAAAACTAAAATAAAAATATAAGTGGAGATGCGAGGAATCAAACCCCGTGCCTCTATTCTGCATTGATTAGCGCTCTACCAATTGAGCTACATCCCCATTTACATACAATAATATTAACTATGGCAATTAATAAAATTAATCCAGAGTTAAGGACAGTAATCAAACATGGGCCAAACAGTATCTCTGAAGCATGGACTGTTACGACATGCATGGGCTGCAGCCCATCAAGGACATGCTTTTTTTTTTTGAGTTTTCCGATTTTTTTAAACTTTCAATTGTTTGTTTCTATTATCGACAATAGACCGCAGGTTATAGATGCTCTCGTCTAGTCCTGGACTGGGCAGTTGAAAACTCGTTCGCCACACGCACCCAGGTAGCTGACTGAGTTGATGATCTTTGTAGAAGAAAAAATGGTCACTCAAACTAGTCAGCCATGCTCTTATCACATGATAACTCCCCCTATTCGGAAATTTTCTCAATGGTCTTCCCTCTTCGTCCGTCTCTCCGCCTGTCTGCCGCAAGACGCTAGCGGCAAACCGACAATGACATCCCGGCAACGGCAACCGGAAGCCGTCAATTGCACGATCACGTCACCACAACTCCTCCCTTTTATTTCTATCCTTATGCTTTATATGTATATAGCAGTGGCGGGCGACTGCCACAGCTATGTATGCGTGGTAGGTGGCAGCGTGACAAAACATAGCTTTGGCGGGCGCCCAACAGAACCCGCCACTGCATACTTTGATAAAATTTGAAACTGGTTGGCGTGTGGGTACCCAAATATAGCTATGGCGGTCGTCCAGAAGCCCCCGCCACTACTGCTTTTCGCTCCTGAAGAAATTAGAAAGCGTATAGCTGTGGCGGGTCCTCAAACGTGCCCGCCACTGTTACGTGTGTAGCAGTGGCGAGCTGTTCTAAGCACCCGCCATTGCTTGTTTTCCAAAATAGGTGTGACGGGTGCCCTGCCGCGCCCGCCACTTATTTGAGTTCACCTATAAAGCTTTTTCCCAACAGCGGAAGATTTTTATCGGTTTGAACCACGATGTCAAGAATTCAGATAATCCCCGTATACAAATCCCTTTGTCTCGTGATATTTTACTTGTCCAGGGATCGATCGTTGGTATCGCCATACCTAGTTCAATCTCATTACCGGCAAGTCTCTTTACTCGCCCCGTACTACGATATCCTGACGACTAAATACATTAGTCACATGCTTGCAAGCTACTTAGGATATCGTGTTACCGAGACGGCCCAGAGATATATCTCGGTCACATGGAGTGACAAATCTCAGTCTCGATCCATACAACCCAACTAGTACCTTCCGAAATACCTGACGAGCACCTAGTTATGAAGTGACGTTTTGTGACGCCCCCGGCTTAATCGTGCACTAATCATACACGCAAATGCACACGATCAAGCCTAAGGACTCACTTGAAGATATCACAACACAACTCTAAAACATAAATAAAGTCATACAAGCTTTATATTACAAGCCAGGGCCTCGAGGGCTCGAATACATAGCTCGATGGCATACAAGCGTCAGCGGAAGCATCAGATATCTGAGTACAGATATAAAAGAAAAACAGAAAGGCCTTTAAAGGGCGGGACAAAAATAAAACACTACGATCGAAAGGCGCAGGCCTCCTGCCTGGGACCCTCCGTTCCTACTCCTGGACGTCGGCCAACTTGTAGAAGGATCCACCCTCGGGGAAGTAGCGGAAGTCGTCGGCGGGGCAGCTGTCTCCGGGGCTCCGTCAGCTGGTCGCATCAAATGAAAATGGGGGAAAAAGAAAATAAAGCAACCGTGAGTACTCATCCGAAGTACTCAGCAAGCCAAGGATCTACACTACATATGCAACATTATCAAAGGGTGGCTGTATATGTGGACTGGGCTGCAGAAATGCCAGAATAGAGGGGGAAAACCTAGTCCTAGCGAAGACTAGCATCTTCAAGCATCTTCGAGCGTCTTGCAGCATGTAGAGGTACAGAATAGCATAATGTAAGTAGTAGTAGAATCAGGTAACAGTCTCGCCCAGAGATCCTTCCTCGACTCCCTGCGAGAAAGCGATCCCAGAGCCACATATCCAGGTATCATCTCAAGTTCTAGCTGTATCGACCGGGATACAACTCCGAGTGTCCTTTACCGTAGGACCGGCTATCGATAGATGTGTTCTTCCCTGCAGGGGTGCACCAACTTACCCACCACGCTCGATTAACTCTGGCCGGACACACTTTCCTGGGTCATGCCCGGCCTCGGCCAAACGATACACCGCAACCCTACCTACAGCTCAGCAGAGAGGTCCCCGCCGGTCTACCTCCTAAGCGCAAGGGGGTCTTGGGCCATCACCCCTCGCCCTCCGGGTCGTTGCGTGCAGGGCGAACCAGGCTCCACCACTACCGGATGGTGCCGGCCCAGCCCGGCCGCAATGCTGAACTGGACGTCTGACAGAGCTTTCGGCTGATGTTACGATGTAGAACGCCCATACTATGCCCACGTGATGGTTAGTGCTATCAGGCCAGAGGCCTGCTCGGATCAAATATCCAAATCGTTAGGACTAGGGGCTTGCGGAAATGAGCAGAGACTCACGAAAGATGTGACCCCGTCGCCCCGTCTCGAGGACTTGCTGCAAGGGCTAAGAATGCCCAGCCGCGCCTCGTGGAATAACTCACGGGTATCTATCCATCATTCACGGGTACCCCTCAGGATCGACCCGCCTTTCCAAATATCAGTATCAACATTAATGTAAGGCATCCGTGAGGCTACCATATCAAAGGGAACCCGAGGCATCACCCTCGTTGGACTCCCACCTGATGTAAAATCAAGGTGGACGTAGGAGGAATCACCCTCGAGGTCCACGCTTGAGGTGTTGCATGACTTCGTCATTATCGGGGGTGGTGTAGGAGGAATCACCCTCGCTTACCACGACTGATCAACTAACCTACAAGGTTATCATCAGAAGTGCTGACGAGGTATCACCCTCGACACTCGATAGTAACCCAGTAGTATCGAGCAACTAAGGGGAAAGTGAGGTGCGGTGCCGGGGTCTGGTCTTCGATCCCGTTGATCGGGTCTTCTGAGAATCCAGCAGGGCAGTCAGGACAAGTGGGGGTCTCTGATGGGTCTCTACCCAGTCTATTCTAAATAGTTTAGGATAACAGTAAGGTATCAACAGCAGGTTACAACAAACAGGCTATGCAGCAGAAATAGGTAAAACAGTAACAGTAGCAAAATCTAATGCAAGCAGGGGATATTAGAATGGGTGATATCGAGATGATCAAGGGGGGGGGGGCTTGCCTGGTTGCTCGGCGGCAAGGGCAAGGTCGTCGGTGGTGTAGCCAATCACCGGAGCTGCGTCGGTCTCGGAGACTACGTTGGTACCGGGATCTAACGAGAGAGAAGAAGGGGAGGAATAGTAAATACAAAGCAACAGGTGCATGACATGTCAACAAGCAGAGCTAGCGGTGTTCTATCGCAGGGCTAGGTAATACTGGTGAAAGAGAAAAACATCCGGGAAAGTATTCCCGGTGTCCGGCATTTCAGACAGACGAAAAGAGGGGAACGGTTGCACGTTCGCTATGTTAGAGATGTGTGGCGGACGAACGGACCGCGTAATTGGATTCGTCTCGTCGTTCTGATCAATTTTCATGTACAAAGTTTTTCCATCCGAGCTACGGTTTGAAAGTTACGAATTTTCAGAGTTTTAAACTATTTTCTGAAATTATTTAAATATCAGAGAAAAGATTACTGCGTCAGCATGATGTCAGCGATGTGTCAGCCGTCGGCTGGGCTGCTGACTGGGTCAAACTGACAGGTGGGGCCCACCTGTCAGCCTCTCTGGGTTTAACAGAGGATTAAAACAAACTAACATGGTTAATTAGTAGGTGGGGCCCTACTGTCAGTGCCTCAGCTAAACTGACTGGGTTAATTAGTTAGTCAAAATAGTTAATTAGTCGCACGGGCCCACACGTCAGTGTCTATGGGTGAACAGTAATCTGGCATTGACCCGGTCAACAGGTCAAAGGGGGCCCGCAGTCAGTGGCTCAAAGGTGGGGCCCGGCCGTCCACGTCGTTCGCCGGCCACCAGAGCTCTCCGGCGAGCCGAAACGACGGCGACAACTCCGGCGAGCCTGGGTTTTGTCTGTGGTGCGTCATTTTGGGCGCGGTTAAGTGCTCTGGGACGGCCACTCGATCCCGCGCACGCCGGTGACCTCGGTTTGCCACGGGGAAGGCTATAACGTCGACGGTGACCACCGTGGCGGACGCCGGAGTTCGGTCGCGCTCCGGATCGGCACTAGGGGGAACGAGGAAATGCGCGCAGGGGCTCGCTGGGCTTCTTGGAGCTCCAGGAGCTCGGTAGCGAGCTCGGACACGAGCTGTGGTAGCAATGGCTATGGCGGCGAGCACAACTACGGCGGTGAGTTCGGCCTCGGCGAAAACGATAGCTACGAGTAGGGAAAAGGGCCGGGGAAAGGGGGAAGAGGGGGAGATGCTCACCGAGCAGGCGCAAGATGGCCCGGCGACGGGTTAGGAGCAGCAGAGGCGGCAAATTCGTCGGAAGAACTCGCTGGAGCTGAGGAAGAAAACGAGCTCGAGACGCTCGCCACCGCGGCTCCCAGCTTGACCCAACGGTAGCAGGCGATGCGGAAGACAACAGCGGAGCGGAGGGACTCGACGAGAGGGCAGGGGGAGCTCGGTGGCCTCGCCTACGTCGAGGTCACGGTGACGGTGGCGCTCGGCTCTAGTCCAGATCGAGAGAGACGGGGCAGGGGGGGAAAATGGAGGGGGATCTAGGGTTCCAGAGGAGAGGAGAGGCTCGGGGCAGCCCTTAACCTCGTCGGGGAGGCACGGATGGCCGGCGCGTGGCGGATCGTCGGCTCAGGCGCGTGCGGTGGCGACACGGCGACGGAGGAGGGAGGCGACTCGGTTGATGGGCTGGGCCTCCAGGTGCTATGCACTGCGGGGCCTGCCAGGTAAGTGGCCTCTGGCCTTTTTCTTTTACTATTTTATTGTTTTAGCTTTTATTTATTAAACAGAGGTAGAAAATGATTTCTGTGGGCCACCAAATATTTTAGAAAAATATGGGACTAATCCACAATATTTCTTGGTAATATTTGGCACTGCCAGAAAAAGTTTGGAGGCCAAATGAATAGGTTAGATATTTTTAGAAATTGAAAAGGAACGGATTAATGCTGTTGGACTACTGTTTAAAGTCCAGGGGCATTTTTGTGAGTTCCAGAAACATTGGTTTCAATTTTATAATTGCCTTGGGATTATTTGCTATCTAGTGAACATTTTTTCCAAAGGTGTTTGCGCAAATTTATTTTGCACTTTTGAAATTGAGTTGATTTTCAGATTGGAGTTGATTTGGATCCTTAACCCATGTGACTTGGCACTGCAAATGGTATGACTTGGCATCATCATCAGCTGATCATTGAAGCAATTACATAGGGGTGTTACAAGTTCTCCTCCTCTAAAAGAAATTCTCGTCCCGAGAATTTAGGAGGTAGAAGGAAAGAGGTCGGGATATTCTTTCCGAAGATGATCCTCGCGTTCCCAAGTGGCTTCATCTTCCGTGTGATTCGACCACTGCACTTTCAGGAACTTGGTCGTCTTCTGACGAGTTCGACGTTCAGCTTCATCAAGGATGCGGATTGGATACTCCTTATAAGATAAGTCATCTTGCAACTGAAGCATCTCGTGATCCACTGCGCGGTGCGGAGATTCCTTGAAGCATTTTCGAAGTTGCGACACGTGGAAGACGTCGTGGATATGAGAGAATTGCGGCGGCAACTCCAATTTATAAGCCACCTGTCCACGTCTGGTCACGATGCGGAAAGGACCAATATAGCGGGGAGCTAGCTTGCCCTTGATTCCGAAACGACGGGTGCCCTTCATAGGAGTGACTCACAGATAAGCCTGATCACCAGGTTGATAAGTCAAACCCCATCGTTTGCGATCATAGTTGCTCTTCTAGCGGTCCTGAGCCGCCTTGAGATTTTCTCGGACAATGCGGACTTGCTCTTCCGCGTGTTGAATAATGTCCGGTCCAACAAGAGGTCGTTCCCTAGTTTCTGACCAATTCAGAGGGGTTCGGCACTTACGTCCATAAAGCACTTCGAAGGGGGCCATTTTCAAGCTGGCTTGATAGCTGTTGTTATAAGAGAACTCGGCATACGGGAGAGATTCTTCCCACTTCTTGCCGAAAGAAATAACACAAGCTCGCAGCATGTCTTCAAGCACTTGATTTACTCGTTCGACTTGGCCTTGGGATTGAGGATGATATGCTGAACTCCAGGTGATATGAGTTCCCATAGCTTCTTGAAAACTTTCCCAGAACTTGGAAGTGAAAAGGCCGCCACGGTCCGAACTGATCTCTTTCGGAATACCGTGGAGTGAAACAATTCTGGAGATGTATAATTCTGCTAACTGACTAGCAGTGATCGTCTCCTTGACAGGCAGAAAATGTGCAACTTTAGAAAGTTGGTCGACGACGACAAGAATAGCATCGTGACCTTTCTGAGACTTGGGAAGACCAGTAATGAAATCCATCTGCACTTTATCCCACTTCCACAAGGGAATAGGGAGCGGTTGCAGAATTCCAGCAGGCTTCTGATGTTCTGCTTTAACACGACGGCAAACATCACATTCAGCAACATATCGAGCTATGTCCTGCTTCATTCTAGACCACCAGTACCTTTGACGGAGATCACGATACATCTTGGTGCTACCCGGATGAATAGACAGCGGTGTATCATGTGCCTCCTTCATGACCTTATCAGTCATAAGCTCGAAGCGAGGTACGACAATGCGGTCTCTGAAGCACAAGGTTCCATCTTCAGACAACGAGAAATCCCTGTACTTTTCAAGGTGAAGATCCTTCTTCATCAGACCAATTTCAGCATCTTTAGCTTGCGCACTCTTAACGGCCTTCTCAAGGTCTGGTTCAACAACCAAGGTTTTTAAGTAACCTTGAGGAACTATCTCGAGATTTAGCTTCCGAAGCTCTTCATACAGGAGTGGCTGCTCTAGCTGGACTTCAAGTTCACAGCAATAAGATTTATGGCTCAATGCATCAGCCATTACATTAGCCTTGCCAGGGGTATAAGAAATACCCAAATCATAGTCTGCAATGGTCTCCATCCATCTTTGTTGACGGAGGTTCAGAGATGGCTGAGTGAACAGGTACTTCAAACTTTTATGATCCGTGTATATCTCGCAACGATTACCGAGGAGGTAATGTCGCCACAACTGCATTGCATAGATGACAGCAGCTAGTTCTAGATCATGTACCGGATAATTCTCTTCATGCGGACGCAACTGACGAGAGCCATAGGCAATCACTTTACGCTCTTGCATTAGGACACAGCCTAGTCCTTCACGGGATGCGTCACAATAGATCACAAAATCTTTGCGAGAATCTGGAGGAGCAAGTACTGGGGCAGATGTCAGCTTGTCTTTGAGTGTTTGAAAACTTTCCTGACATTTTTCTATCCATTCAAACTTAACGCCTTTGTGAAGCAGATCAGTCAGAGGCTTAGCAATCTTTGAGAAATTCTCGACAAAGCGACGGCAATAGCTTGCAAGGCTGAGAAAACTTCTGACTTGCTTGACATTCTTCGGTGGAGTCCATTCAATAATAGCCTGAACTCGTTCTGGGTTAACGGCAATGCCTTCTTTCGAAATCACATGGCCGAGATATGTCACTTCAGATAACCAGAACTCGCATTTGGAATACTTGGCATACAGTTGATGTTCACGCAACTTCTCCAGTACAAGCCGAAGATGTTCGGCATGTTCTTCTTCATTCTTCGAATATACCAGAATATCATCCAGATATACCATGACGAATTTGTCGAGATAATCCATGAAGATGTAGTTCATTAACCGGGAGAAGGTTGCTGGAGCATTAGTCAAGCCGAAGGACATGACAGTGTACTCATAAGAACCATAGCGAGTAACGAATGCTGTCTTCGGAATATCCTCTTCACGAACTCGGATCTGGTGGTATCCCAATCTCAAATCAAGCTTAGAGACTACTGAAGAACCAGCAAGTTGATCATACAGATCGTTGATTCTGGGAAGCGGATACTTGTTCTGAATTGTTGCTTGGTTGATAGATCGGTAATCTTGAACCAACCGATTCGTACCATCCTTCCTCTTGACAAAGAGGGAAGGTGCTCCCCAGGTAGAGGAGCTGGGACGGATGAAACCCTTCTTAAGTGACTTGTCGATTTCTTCCTTAAGTTCAATAAGGTGATGCGGAGGCATCTTATACGGACGCTTTGCAATAAGAGTAGTGCCAGGCTTCAAGTCGATGACAAACTCGACAGCTCTAGCAGGGGGAATTCCGGGAAGTTCTTCCGGAAAGACATCCTGGAAATCACGAACGACTGGAATGTTTTCGATTCCCTCGAGAGGTGAAGCGTTCAATGCATTCAGAACATATATCTGATCCTCGGCATTCTGAACTGTCCGAGCTGAGTATCTGACTGTCTGGCCGGAAGGGCGAGTGAGTTGGACTGTCTTAGCAGCACAATCAATCAAAGCTTTATTCGCTGTCAACCAATCCATGCCAAGGATGATGTCAATGTCGGAAGGTCCAAGAGCAATAAGGGAAGCAGAGAACATCAACCCTTCAATTCTGATCTGATTGTTGTGACTTACCATCTTGGTTTGCCATCTGGAACGGGGAGTACTAATCTCCAATGGAGTGGGTAATGAGCTCATGGATAACTCATGTAATTGTGCAAATTGCTGGGACACAAAGGAATGTGATGCTCCGGAGTCAAAGAGAACAGAAGCTGCCACGGAATTAACTGGAAGAGTTCCCATCACGATTTTAGGGGACTCTCGAGCTTCTTCCATTTTGACATGGGTGACCTGACCACTATTCATAGCAGGTGGTCTAGCATTATGTTTTCTGCTAGGGTGGTTTCGACGGCCCTTCCTACTGTCAACAGGTCGACACGTTGAATCCTGCGGCTGACCCTGGCGACAGTTGAGAGCACGGTGCCCTGGTTGTCCACACTTGCGGCATAAACCATCATTATGGGGAGGAGCCATAGCATTGAGCTGTCCACTTTGAGTCATTAGTTGTCTCGGCGGCGGAGGCAGACGAGGTGCAACATAAGACGGCCTTGGTGTTGGAGCAGGTCGGTGATGAACGTTGTGCGGAATCCACACTCGACGCTTCTGAACAGGCTGACCCGAAGATGAGCCTACTTCACGAGTGCGTTTGAGCGACTCCTGATATTTAGCCAGACCAGTTTCAACTCGGTAGGCTTGACTGACAAGCGTCGCAAAGTCCTCACAATCATGGACAAGAAGTGCGAGCTGTATATCGGAACATAGTCCTTCACGAAATTTCTCCTGCTTACGTGCGTCAGTGTCGACATCATCTTTAGCATAGCGGGATAATTCGAGAAATTTCCTCTGATATTCATCCACAGTCATCATGCCCTGGGTGAGCTTACGGAACTCCTATTTCTTCTGGTCGATCAGACCTTGAGGAATGTACCGTGCACGAAAAGCTGACTGGAATTCTTGCCAAGTGGGTATAGATTCAGCAGGCATCATACTCTTGTGGCTTTTCCACCATTGAGCAGCTAGACCCTTCAAGTGAAATGTCGCAAAGGTGACATAACTGGTAGGGGCAACGTTAGCTGACTCCATCTCAAACATGATGTCACGAAGCCAATCATCAGCATCCATAGGATTGGTGGAGCTGCGGAAAACAGACGGGTTGAGGCGCACGAATTCTGGCAGAGCTATTGGAGCAGTCTGTTGCTGAACATTCTGAGTTGGGAACTGAGCCAATACTCCGGTCATAAACTGACGGTTGAGTTCAAACTGCTGTCTCATTTCAGCAATATAAGATGGAGGTGGAGGATCATCAGCCATCCTGCCAAATCAACAGGGGCAGTTTAGCAAGAAAAACTGCAGGTGTATGGAATGATTCATGAAGTAAGGTGCACAACAGAAGGAAGTGCGATAAATACTTCATAATACTCGCACCAGACATTCAAATCCACACATAGCCTCGGTTAACAACTGTCATTACGACAGCTGAAAGGGGAAGGCTAGACAACTAGGCGGCGCGCAGGCACGCGGTAAGGAAGTACACGACGAGACATAGCAAAGGCTACATCAACGTCGGAGAAAACTGTTGGAGCGAGGAATCTGCAAGTGACAACACAGGGTGCCCTCGATAAAAGGATCCTGTAAGCAGAACCTGGCCCATAATCTTGAAGCAGGGGGGGATATTTCAGAACTCCGGGTGGATGTGATTACGAGAACCTAACGTTGGAGTTAGTAAAAAAATTAACCCGAAAGGAAGAGAGAACAGAGTCCTAGAGTAAAGACGAGGAATAAAAGATCCTAATACCACCCATTCGGCGACGTGGGCCCGTAAGCCACACAGCCAAGTTAGTAAATTAGTTTTTCGATGTCTAGACTCAACTTCGGCCAAGGAGTTGGAAAGGGGGATTCCTACAGGCAGTCGGCTCTGATACCAACCTGTGACGCCCCCGGCTTAATCGTGCACTAATCATACACGCAAATGCACACGATCAAGCCTAAGGACTCACTTGAAGATATCACAACACAACTCTAAAACATAAAGAAAGTCATACAAGCTTTATATTACAAGCCAGGGCCTCGAGGGCTCGAATACATAGCTCGATGGCATACAAGCGTCAGCGGAAGCATCAGATATCTGAGTACAGATATAAAAGAAAAACAGAAAGGCCTTTAAAGGGCGGGACAAAAATAAAACACTACGATCGAAAGGCGCAGGCCTCCTGCCTGGGACCCTCCGTTCCTACTCCTGGACGTCGGCCAACTTGTAGAAGGATCCACCCTCGGGGAAGTAGCGGAAGTCGTCGGCGGGGCAGCTGTCTCCGGGGCTCCGTCAGCTGGTCGCATCAAATGAAAATGGGGGAAAAAGAAAGTAAAGCAACCGTGAGTACTCATCCGAAGTACTCAGCAAGCCAAGGATCTACACTACATATGCAACATTATCAAAGGGTGGCTGTATATGTGGACTGGGCTGCAGAAATGCCAGAATAGAGGGGGAAAACCTAGTCCTAGCGAAGACTAGCATCTTCAAGCATCTTCGAGCGTCTTGCAGCATGTAGAGGTACAGAATAGCATAATGTAAGTAGTAGTAGAATCAGGTAACAGTCTCGCCCAGAGATCCTTCCTCGACTCCCTGCAAGAAAGCGATCCCAGAGCCACATATCCAGGTATCATCTCAAGTTCTAGCTGTATCGATCGGGATACAACTCCGAGTGTCCTTTACCGTAGGACCGGCTATCGATAGATGTGTTCTTCCCTGCAGGGGTGCACCAACTTACCCACCACGCTCGATTAACTCCGGCCGGACACACTTTCCTGGGTCATGCCCGGCCTCGGCCAAACGATACACCGCAACCCTACCTACAGCTCAGCAGAGAGGTCCCCGCCGGTCTACCTCCTAAGCGCAAGGGGGTCTTGGGCCATCGCCCCTCGCCCTCCGGGTCGTTGCGTGCAGGGCGAACCAGGCTCCACCACTACCGGATGGTGCCGGCCCAGCCCGGCCGCAATGCTGAACTGGACGTCTGACAGAGCTTTCGGCTGATGTTACGATGTAGAACACCCATACTATGCCCACGTGATGGTTAGTGCTATCAGGCCAGAGGCCTGCTCGGATCAAATATCCAAATCGTTAGGACTAGGGGCTTGCGGAAACGAGCAGAGACTCACGAAAGATGTGACCCCGTCACCCCGTCTCGAGGACTTGCTGCAAGGGCTAAGAATGCCCGGCCACGCCTCGTGGAATAACTCACGGGTATCTATCCATCATTCGCGGGTACCCCTCAGGGTCGACCCGCCTTTCCAATATCAGTATCAACATTAATGTAAGGCATCCGTGAGGCTACCATATCAAAGGGAATCCGAGGCATCACCCTCGTTGGACTCCCACCTGATGTAAAATCAAGGTAGACGTAGGAGGAATCACCCTCGAGGTCCACGCTTGAGGTGTTGCACGACTTCGTCATTATCAGGGGTGGTGTAGGAGGAATCACCCTCGCTTACCACGACCGATCAACTAACCTACAAGGTTATCATCAGAAGTGCTGACGAGGTATCACCCTCGGCACTCGATAGTAACCCAGTAGTGTCGAGCGACTAAGGGGAAAGTGAGGTGCGGTGCCGGGGTCTGGTCTTCGATCCCGTTGATCGGGTCTTCTGAGAATCCAGCAGGGCAGTCAGGACAAGTGGGGGTCTCTGATGGGTCTCTACCCAGTCTATTCTAAACAGTTTAGGATAACAGTAAGGTATCAACAGCAGGTTACAACAAACAGGCTATGCAGCAGAAATAGGTAAAACAGTAACAGTAGAAGAATCTAATGCAAGCAGGGGATATTAGAATGGGTGATATCGAGATGATCAGGGGGGGGCTTGCCTGGTTGCTCGGCAGCAAGGGCAAGGTCGTCGGTGGTGTAGCCAATCACCGGAGCTGCGTCGGTCTCGGAGATTACGTCGGTACCGGGATCTAACGAGAGAGAAGAAGGGGAGGAATAGTAAACACAAAGCAACAGGTGCATGGCATGTCAACAAGCAGAGCTAGCGGTGTTCTATCGCAGGGCTAGGTAATACTGGTGAAAGAGAAAAACATCCGGGAAAGTATTCCCGGTGTCCGGCATTTCGGACAGACGAAAAGAGGGGAACGGTTGCACGTTCGCTATGTTAGGGACGTGTGGTGGACGAATGGACCGCGCAATTGGATTTGCCTCGTCGTTCTGATCAATTTTCATGTACAAAGTTTTTCCATTCGAGCTACGGTTTGAAAGTTACGAATTTTCAGAGTTTTAAACTATTTTCTGAAATTATTTAAATATCAGAGAAAAGATTACTGCGTCAGCATGACATCAGCGATGCGTCAGCCGTCGGCTGGGCTGCTGACTGGGTCAAACTGATAGGTGGGGCCCACCTGTCAGCCTCTCTGGGTTTAACAGAGGATTAAAACAAACTAACAGGGTTAATTAGTAGGTGGGGCCCTACTGTCAGTGCCTCAGGTAAACTGACTGGGTTAATTAGTTAGTCAAAATAGTTAATTAGTCGCACGGGCCCACACGTCAGTGTCTATGGGTGAACAGTAATCTAGCGTTGACCCGGTCAACAGGTCAAAGGGGGCCCGCAGTCAGTGGCTCAAAGGTGGGGCCCGGCCGTCCACGTCGTTCGCCGGCCACCGGAGCTCTCCGGCGAGCCGAAACGACAGCGACAACTCCGGCGAGCCCGGGTTTTGTCTGTGGTGCGTCATTTTGGGCGCGGTTAAGTGCTCTGGGACGGCCACTCGATCCCGTGCACGCCGGTGGCCTCGGTTTGCCACGGGGAAGGCTATAACGTCGACGGCGACCACCGTGGCGGACGCCGGAGTTCGGTCGCGCTCCGGATCGGCACTAGGGGGAACGAAGAAACACGCGCAGGGGCTCGTTGGGCTTCTTGGAGCTCCAGGAGCTCGGTAGCGAGCTCGGACACGAGCTGCGGTAGCAATGGCTACGGCGGCGAGCACAACTACGGCGGTGAGTTCAGCCTTGGCGAAAACGACAGCTACGAGTAGGGAAAAGGGCCGAGGAAAGGGGGAAGAGGGGGAGATGCTCACCGAGCAGGCGCAAGATGGCCCGGCGACGGGTTAGGAGCAGCAGAGGCGGCGAATTCGTCGGAAGAACTCGCCGGAGCTGAGGAAGAAAACGAGCTCGAGACGCTCTCCACCGCGGCTCCCAGCTTGACCCAGCGGTAGCAGGCGATGCGGAAGACAACGGCGGAGCGGAGGGACTCGACGAGAGGGCAGGGGGAGCTCGGTGGCCTCGCCTACGTCGAGGTCACGGCGACGGTGGCGCTCGGCTCTAGTCCAGATCGAGAGAGACGGGGCAGGGGGGGGGGGGAATGGAGGGGGATCTACGGTTCCAGAGGAGAGGAGAGGCTCGGGGCAGCCCTTAACCTCGTTGGGGAGGCACGGATGGCCGGCGCGTGGCGGATCGCCGGCTCAGGCGCGTGCGGTGGCGACACGGCGACGGAGGAGGGAGGCGACTCGGTTGATGGGCTGGGCCTCCAGGTGCTATGCACTGCGAGGCCTGCCAGGTAAGTGGCCTCTGGCCTTTTTCTTTTACTCCCTCCGTTCCTTGATATAAGGTGCATAGATTTTTGAAAAAAAAATCAAAATATAAGGTGTATTGCGTTGCACCACTCGTCTGGATAATTTTTTTTAGGGATTTGATTACATTTCCCCATATCAGGCAAGCTCCTCTATTTTCTCATGTCAATTAGTCATGTGTAATCTCACCAAAAACTTGTGAAATTTTCCCTCCACGTGCATTCTTTAATTTCTGTGCCAAAAACTATACACCCTATATTTAGGAACGGAGGGAGTACTATTTTACTGTTTTAGCTTTTATTTATTAAACAGAGGTAGAAAATGATTTCTATGGGCCACCAAATATTTTAGAAAAATATGGGACTAATCCACAATATTTCTTGGTAATATTTGGCACTGCCAGAAAAAGTTTGGAGGCCAAATGAATAGGTTAGATATTTTTAGAAATTGAAAAGGAACGGATTAATGCTGTTGGACTACTGTTTAAAGTCCAGGGCCATTTTTGTGAGTTCCAGAAACATTGGTTTCAATTTTATAATTGCCTTGGGATTATTTGCTATCTAGTGAACATTTTTTCCAAAGGTGTTTGCGCAAATTTATTTTGCACTTTTGGAATTGAGTTGATTTTCAGATTGGAGTTGATTTGGACCCTTAACCCATGTGACTTGGCACTGCAAATGGTATGACTTGGCATCATCATCAGCTGATCATTGAAGCAATTACATAGGGGTGTTACACGTTTGATACCCATAAAGCATTCTTCTGATATTAGGGAGTGTCACGATCTCATGGTCCAAGGAACAGATACTTGACATTACGAAACTGTAGCAATTAAACTAAGTGACACGATCAGATGCTAAGCTTATGATTGGGTCTGTCCAACACATCATTCTCTGATGACGCGATCCCATTATTAAATGATAACTTATGTTTATGGTTAGGAAACCTTAACCATCTTTAATCAACGAGCTAGTCTAGTAGAGACTCAGTAGGGACACGGTGTTTGTTTATATATCCACACATGTATTTGAGTTTACGGTTAATACAATTATAACATGGAGAATAAAAATTTACCAAGAACAAGGAAATATGATAATAAAAACTTTATTATTGCCTTTAGGGCATATTTCCAATACATCCTTGGAGCATCACATACTTTTTCTCGTTTCCCCCCACAGTCAATTTCGAATTTTAATTGAATAACGGGCGATCTTCAGCTGGACGCAAAATACCGGCCTCCCGAGCAAGAATGTCGTCATGCAGAATCTTCATTTCTGTCGAGAGGATAATATAAAAATTCCTTGGTATATATGACAGGATGACTAGGAATATGGTTCAGCCGCAATGGAGGAGGAGTAGTACCCTCTGGTTGGTTAGATCCCAAGTATTTGTTAACCTGACTCGTTGTCTTCTGAGTCGATTCCTCAGCCAGTTTCTGAATCGGTTTGCTCAACCGGTTTCTGAACCCATCTCTCAACCGGTTTTGGCTGGCTGTGCCCCGTAGAATTTTCTTGCTAGTAGTATCCCGCTTTCTCTTCAAAGGTACCTGGCTCACAATAGCATAATTTGACGCATCTCCGGCCCATTGTGCAGTGTATTCGGAGTCAATACAAGTAGGGAGGGTCATTGCTCGTCAATGTAATTATCTGGCGGCGTCTCAAACAATAGACCATTTTGGCAAGCAGGAGTAGACATGGCATAGTCATTACTAGAAGAGTTGGGCGTGCTTTGCTGCGCCATTGGTGTTGTTGGGTTTCTACAAAAAATTACTCACCGCGTTTCAAAATATTAGATGTATTATTTTTTTTAAAGTCAAACCTTTTTAAGTTTGACCATATTAGTAGAGAAATATATCAAAATCCATAATATCAAATCAGTATAATTAGATTCATCACAAAATGAATTTTCTTATTTTTTTGTTTAATATTGTGGATGTCGGTAATTTTGGCTCTGAACTTGACCAAAGTTAAAGGAATATGACTTTCCAAAAAACCAATAACCTTTATATTTTTGAATTGATGGAATATTTAGTTTTGGGGGCAGTGAGATGATGGAGTGTGTTTTAATTTTTTTTATAATACGATATTTGGTGGGTCTTTTTGGGTGTGATTCTATGTTATCCGCTAATAAACCCATATTTATGTGGGAAAATTCTGCATCGGTAGCTGCATGTATTATATTGGTGCTATAGTATCACATGGTGGCGTTTCTTTTTTCAAGGTGGTGGGAGGAAGCGCATGATTGATATGTTTTTATAGGCCGGTTGCTGCTGATTGATTTGAAAAATCATTGGCCCGACCAAAATAGTAAATCAAATCCAAAATAATTGAATGGGAGAGCTTGTTAAGAAATTTTTGATCCGGTTAAAATTAGTGACTCAATTTTAAATTGAAGAGCTCAATTAATTGTGAGGCATTAAAAATTAGAAAGCACAATGCATAGTATAAAACAATTAAATGAGATAGCTTTGAGAAATTGTTGACCCGGTCAAAATCGGATGACCCAATTTCAATTGTATACCTCAATTGATTGTGATCCCTTTAAAATTAGGGAGCTTAGTGTTATAGAGGATTAAGAAGCGAATCAACGTCCACCTATTTCTCTCAAGCAGACATGGCATAGTTATGATTAAAAACAGGAAAAAGTGAAAAACCCAGAGCGCACGCTAGCTATAGCGATTTGGGCTACATTGGTCGGGCCGCCCAAGAACAAGTCTCTATGATTCGGCAACATTTTTTCTAGTCGCACACAGGGAGCCATGCACAAACAAGTGTCAGGTTGTGGGCCAGTCTCATGAAATCAGCTAATCTCAAGGGCGAGTTAACAATTTCACGAGACTAGCTGATTTCACGATTTTTCAATGCGCAAACACTTTTGAAAGTTGTCTTACTTGTTTGAATGAACTAATATTTTTTCAATTTGGGAACATTTTTGAAATCTATGGACAATTTTTTCGATTTGTAACCATTTTTGGAACATTTTTTTTGACATTTCAAAAACATTGTTTCAAGTTCTTGAACATTTTTTGAATTAATGTACACTTTATAAAATAGGCTAAGTTTTTTTTAAATGTAGAAATATTTTCTAAAATCCATGAATATGTTTTGAATGTTTGTTAATTTTTTTGAATTTGCAAACAATTTCCAACTACGGGAGCATTTTCAGAACTTTTTGGAACGTTGTTTAAAATTCAGCAACGTTTTTCAAATTCTTGAACATTTTTTGAATTCACGAATAAGTTGGATAATCCGCGAACACATTTTTTAAATTAGCTAACATTTTTCAACTTCGTGAATATTTTCTGAAGTTATGTTAATATTGTTTGAAATTCATGAAATTTTTTATATTCATGAACACTTTTTTTAATTGGCAAACATTTTGAATCAACTAACATGTTTTGAAATAGGCTATTCAAACATTCGTGATATTTTTCAAAAAATGATTGTGGATTTTTTGAAATAGACTAACACTTTCAGTTTGTTTTTTCATTTCATTTTATTTTCTATTTCCAATTCCCCAACATTTTTTGAAATTTGCGAACTTATTTTCAAATCGGTGAACTTTTTCTTGAAAACTTACTAACAATTTCTGAATTGACAAATATCTTTAAATCTATGATTTTTTTAAATTTTTTGGAATATATTCTGAAATTCATGAATATTTTTTTAAATCCATGAAATGTTTTTGTATTTGGGAAAACATTTTTTAATGTGCTACATTTTTTGAAATCAGGGAACGTTTTTTCAAATGCGTGAAAAATATTTGAAATGATGGATCTTTTTTAAAAATCCAGGAACATTTTTTGAAATTGATGAACTTTTTTGAAATTCGCAAACACTTTTTAGAATTGGCTAATTGATTTGGAATAGACCAACATTTTTTGAAAGTTGGGACATTTTTGGAAATCCATATTCATATTTTTCCTTTTTGCGATCATTTTTTCAATCGGTGAATATATTTTTAAATCAACGAATATTTTTTGTAATTCATTCTGTTTTTTGAATTTGCAATCATTTTTGCTTTTTTGAACATTTTTTGTAAGTTGTGAACACTTTTTGAAATCTTATTATTTTTCTAGTTCACGAACATTGTTTGGAAAGTCGGGAACAATTTTTTAAATTCATGAACATTTTATTATTTCGGGAATATATATTGAATCAACGAATGTTTTTTGTAATTGCGTAACATATTTACAAAATTGCAGACATTTTTTAAATTCATGATTTAGTTTGAATTTGACAAAGTGTTTTTGTATTTATAATGATTTGAAAAGGAAGCAGACGAATTAAAAAGCCTGGCAGAAAACCCGTTTCTGCAAACAAAAAAAAAAGACGGTGGAAAACCAATCAGGAAAAAAAATCAGGCATGCGGTGAGTAGCGAGTAAACGCGCCCTCCCTCCCGCATCAGGCATGCGGTGAGGTCCCAAGGTCGGTACAAGTACTGTAGGTGGATGCTAAAAATTCCATGGATCTATAATCTAAGAATGCAGTCCATATGAACCTTTGTGGTGTCATGTTTTGATTACAACTTTAAAACACTCCTTCTCAAGTTCCTATGAAATCAGTCAATGCAAATCAATCTTAAGTGCAAAGTAGCCCTTCCAATGACGATGACTAGGTTGACGTCCAATTTGTTGCCCGCCTTTGATCCTCTTGCGTTGAGGTCATGACTTGCCTTCCGAGTCAGTGTGCATGTGTATTTTTTGGTTATTCCGTGACAACGCACGGGCATTTAGCTAGTTATAAAACTAACTCCCCAATATGATACTCACATTTTCTTCTTATTTTTTAGAACACTTTCTCTCTTTTATTTGGCTGATGATGATGAGTAGTACACACCATTTTATTTAGTCTGGCTAATGAGGTTTTTTTAGGGCGTCTAGCGGTTGGGCCGCAAACTGGGAAATACCACGGGCCGACCATGTCATTCGGGACAAAGGGCCCCGCGTCTCCTCTCGATCGCCATTTGCCTCAAAAAAAAAAAAAAAAATTTGCGGCGCGGGATGGACGTGTCGAGCTCTGGCCGCCCCGCGCCCGCGCGACCGCCACGTCTCCACCCGCCTCCGCCCACCGCACCCCCGCGACAGACTACCCTCGAGTTGTCTCTCTTTGTAAAAAAATGATGGTACAAGTACTGTAGGTGGCGTCGAGAAGCTTCTGGAAGTTGATGCGGTACATATATGCGCCCGGGGCTCGGCGATACTACTACAGACCTACTACAGTACTCTACCATTAATCCACTCCGTGATTAACATTCCATTCCGGCGACGGCAGCAGCAGAAGCTTTGATTGTGATACGAACCGAGGTGCGTAGTAGTACGTACACACTCTTGTCAATTAAAAGTTGCATTGTTTGGTTGGTCCGATTTATTAGTTACTAGTACTCGATTCAGTGCTACTACTAGCAGATCAGTATAGCTTCACTCGATCCAGTAATAAATCAATACAGGTAGTGGGATGGGCGGGCACAGTCCCACACTCCCATTCATTCCCACGCCGCCGCCGCCACCCATGCCATACACAGGTTGGATCCGGCGGAGGCGATGGATTGGAGACGGCCGCCGCCGATTTGGTTGTTGGGAGAGGGGGCCGGCCGGTAAGACGGCGGCGACTGCTGCTGCGGCCCCCCACCGCCTTGGAGGAGCTCAGCTCCCGTCCCCACCCGCCGCCGCCCGCGTTTTGCAGCCTCTTCTCCAACTCCGACCGCCTCGATCTCCGCCCTCACTGATCCACCCTCGAATTCCTTTCGTGCACACGCTCCTCTCCTCGCCCTCTGCCTTTTCCCTCAAATAGTTTGCCTCCTCTCTGCTCTGTCTCTTCTTACTGGTAAGCAACACTACCTGAACTGAACAGCAGCAGCAGGTGTACGCTGTCAGCTGGGTTCTGAATGTTATCATGCCACCGCCATTTTATCATCACTTCAGTAATTTCATCCTTGTATCATGTAGTATGTAGAACCACGCAATATAAACTGCACACCACAAAAAATGGCAAGTCTCGTTATCCTCTACTATTCCAAAGGGCACACAAATTCGCCATTCTTTGTCGTTTGCTGTCCACATGTGGCTGTCAAGCTAATTACTTCTTTGGCTCAGACTAGTTATGAGCATGCATCTCTCTTTATCTCTCAGTAATTTTATATGTATATTATCGACGGAGTTTACCAAATACTAATAGATAATGTGTCTGTAAGGTTGACACATCCTTGACACAAGCCTCTCCACTCCCTATCCGACACCGCTGAGAGAATGAGTTTGCAGTTCTGGATCCATCCTGCGGCGACGCAGCCTATTGTGCTCAATGAACAAGCCATAGTCGACAACCTTACTGAAGATAACGTGACAAGGATGTGGGCTAGCAGAAGGAAAGGGGAGGACGAACAGCTGTACTTAGTCCATGACCAGGGCACTGCTGGGATCAGTCCCCCATACACGCTGCTCGTCAAGAAGTTCCAGAACATGAACCCAGCACTACAAGTGGACGACAATGTCAAGTACCGCTACAAGTCGGAGATGATCCTGTTAGCCAGCAATTCTCATGACAACATCATCAAAGTCGTAGACCTCATCCAGAGGGAAGACGCTATCATGCTCGTTTATGAGTATCCGGTGAATGGCAGCCTTCAATCCCGGCTGCACCAACCGATGGATGCTGGTATGCCCCTGAGCTGGCCAGAGAGAAGCTCCATCGCCATTGGTGTGGCGCAAGGGCTCTGCCACTTGCACCACGGATGCAATAAGCCGATTGTCCACCACAACATCAGGTCTGACAACATCTTTCTTGATCAGAATTTTAAGGCCGTGATTGCTAGTTTTGGTGCTGCACAGATGAACATGGGCGGGCTCGGCCAACCGTTGCCAATCACAGACCTGCCTCCTGGTAACTTTGGGTACGCAGCTCCAGGTACGTTGGGCGATCTATGCACGCAATGGAATTCTGTCTTGACTTTTTTTACAGGGAATTCGGTCTTAGCTAGCTTGGTTTTTAACCAGTACTAATAAACGATTAACTGCAGAATATGGGAACACGGCAAGCCAGATGACAGAGAAGGTAGACACTTACAGCTTTGGTGTGCTGCTGATAGAGATAGTGACGGGGCGGGTGGCCAGTGCAGCTGGTCAGTTGGCGATTAGGGCACGAAATTTCAGTAAACAGATGGCAAACTGTATGGAAATCTTTAGGACTGCTGTGGACAAGGGCATCCCAAATCAAGGGCGGTACATGGAGGAGATGGAAACTATGTTCAGGCTGGGTGTGGATTGCACAGTTGTGGATCCACAACAAAGGCCGTCCATGCAGATGGCTCTCAAACGACTTCGCCGCGGCTGTGGGCGTGGCCCATTTCGTGGCCTCCTCACCGGCTATCTGATTTGATGCTCGTCTTTTTTTGGAAAGGCTGCATCATGTATGTATGGTCCATATGATGACTCGCAAGTGCACGTAATAACGTGGGCCGTTCTACCTTTTTCTGAGAACATCTTACTCTCCTATTGTGTTCACCTCTGCAAAATTCTGCTGCTTGTTTTCCTTCTCTTGTGTGCAAACTCTTCTTGCTGCTAGTTGTGAGGACTTGACCAACTAGTATCTGACTGACATAATATGATCTTAGGGATTGTTATTTGTTACATTCTGCAGGGTCAAATTTTATATCTACGTTCCTTCTGCTGACTGGAGCTGCGCTGATCTACCGAAGAGGTCAAGAGAACATTTACATCAGATTTTTATTTGGGGCGTGAACATGCATTACCTACAGGTATTTTATGTAAGACAAAACGATTAGTTGAATTCCTGATCAAGAGGGTAAATGAGCTGTCCATGAATATTGATAACAATTTGATTTGGGTAATTCTGCTAGTTATTAGCATGCTCTGTTGCTGATTGCTAAGATCTTAATTGAGAAACTCTTCTGGGTGGAAATTATAGCATCTTGGTACGAAGATAGATAGTAAAAGTCTTACATTGGCCCTCTACTCAAACAAGCTTTTTTGAAAGCAAGACTTTCTTTACTTATGCACATTTTCAGTTACTTCTTTAAGAGTGGTTGACTATATTGCTTGTCACTGTTCTTATGGCAATGGAACCTGAAAAATTCTTTGAGACTATAGCACAAGCTCTTTTGCCATATTATTTTCATGATATATTCTGCCTGTGCAAATGTGTAAATTCACTACGCTTCTCGATATGAATGGATGGCTTCATTAGTCTGCTTGGGAACACAATGATCAGGTAATCATCTCCCTAATAAAACATAAGATGCAGTATTGTGTTTCTTGGTTGTGGTTCTTGATGAAATGAGGGCATAGAGCAACATATCCTCTGTTGGAAAATGGTGCCAGTCCTTGGGTAATATATCAATCACAGAAGTTTTTATTTCTACTCTTGTGTAAGCTGCATTGTTTCTTTTTCTCTACTGAATTTATCTTCTATTTTGGCATATGCTGTTCGTCACAAAAATCAAGAAATACATTTATGTTTATTATTTTAATAAATTGTTTCCGTACTAGTTATTTGGGCACATCATTTATAGGAATTGGTCTGCTGACTAATTAGGAACAATCAGGAAGGAAGAATTCAAATGTTGAGAGCTTGGAGTATGACATTGTTTGCTTGTTGCAGCTTAAATTTTTTGCAACACCCCACCCCATTGTTTTCCACAAAAACAGTATGGTCTTCTCTGAACATAGCGATATGTTGATGCACCATCTGTCCCTGTAAAATAGGATTATGTGATTTGCACATAATGCAACGTTAGCAGTGGGAGAGAGATAGTTTCTGGGATTAGTATTTCCTGTCCACAATATAACGTTTGACTTTTACATTTGCTTCTGACATCAGGTTTCATGCCACTTACCTTTATTGCCTTCTATTTTCCAGATTGGAAATGGCCTGAACAATGAGATCACACTTGGAAGTGGCATGCATACATGATCCTTCCGCGCTCAGATTTCAAGGTTAATTCTCTCCATAATCTTTATCCCTAATTTTTTTTAATTTATCATGTGCGTGCTACGTGTATGACAAAATATATAAGAGCAATACCTTTGTTGCATGTCTCTAATTGATATGGTGAAGCAATTGATAGTTGTGTGTTAGTTCTTTTGGTTTAGGTATCTTTTTGACATTCATTTTGAGAGTTGTTGCTTTAACATTTGACAAGAAATGCTCTCATGTGTTTATTATCTTTCTCTTTAGCTTGAAGTATGAGTAAGCCGTTGTGCCTTGTGGACGTGGTTATACCTTTTGTCCTTTCTTCAGATGCCTTTTTTATGTTGCCTTCTCATCAGATTGTTATTTCTCCCTGCTAGGGTCCAGGAGCTATCCTCTTCCCCAGCGAGTGCCACCTCCTTCAACATCAGCAAACGTCAACGCCGACCCCTCCGCTAACTCCTTGACATCACTCCAGGTATCATCTTTCTTTTCCCCTCCCTCTCCCAATCCTTTACTATCTGACCCCTCTCCTTGATCTTATTTTAGCTCGCAGGCACAGCCGTGCAGCAGTCTGGTGGTCTATCTTGGAGTAATGAACTTGGAAGGACTAGCTTGGAGCTATGAACTTGGAAGGATTTTCTACACTGATGTCATTTGTTTGATTTGTGTTGGCGTGAGCCTAACTATATTGCTCACTGTTTGGGATAAAGGACTCGAATGTGGGCTCAAAGAGATGTCTCCAGAATTTCCCAAGTTAAATCTCTATCTTCCTTTATCAATAGTTCAATAGTTAGATTGACGTGCTGTTATTGCTATACGAGGGGCAGGGCTGCAACTCTATGAGCATAGATCAGGTGAAAATGGTCACATTTTTGCAACTCACAAGTCACAGCCTGCGCTATCAGCAACCTAGCCTAGTTATCAGGGTCAGATAGCTTCCATAATGGCTTGGAATTGTTTGCATTTGAATTCAGCTTCTGTGAATTAGTTTAACATAAAGCCAAAGAATACCTACTTTTTTTTCAATATGAATTTAATTTTCCCCTTTTCTTGTGAAGAGTACAAGCTCCTGGGGATGCTACATTACGGGGATTGTTGCCAGTTGAGCAACTAGTATTTGACATAACATCACCCTGGGGAGTGTGACATTCTGCAGGGTAACTTTTGTAACTGTGTTCCTTCTTCCGCTCACTAGAGCTGCACTGAGCGACCCAAGAGGTCAGGAGAACACTACAACCGGCAGTAGTTCCCATGATCACGCTTGTCACCACTCTTGTTAGCGAGGTTCGGTCTATCTATCTTTCTCTATCGATGGTCTTTTCTTTGTCGAGAATGGCTGCGGCCTACCAACAATATAATCTTACTTTCTTTCTGTTGATAATCATCTTTGGACCATGAGAACGCAAGGTATATGCAGAGCCGAGCTTTATCATCTGTCAAGAGGTATTACTTATACTGCCATACGATTGCGTTAGGGATAATATACTGACATTTTTCTGTGGTTTCAAGGAAAATAGCTATTCCAGGCATTCTTTATTGGCTTTTGGCTACTTTTGGTCGCATAGTGCTTTTATCATTAACTTGGTATTGTACGTACTCCATCCCAAAATAAGTGACTCAACTTTGTACTGACGTTAGTACAACATTAGTACAAAGTTGAGTCACTTATTTTGGGACGGAGGGAGTAGTATAATTAAGAACCACCTAGATGACCAGGAGTGAATTTGCACCTAGCTCATATAGGTTTTGTTTATGTAAACATTCTCCACCAACGCTAGTAGTGGATTTGATTTCTTACAAAAAAATATATTTTTCTCTCCCTTCATTGATTTTTCATGTGGTTTATGTGTTACTGCTTTCATTTTTTATATTTTTTTCTGTTCCTAAGTGAAGTCTCCGTCTGTCTGTGTTTAGCTTCTGCTCTTCACTTGGTATTTTTCCAGCCAATTGGCTACTCAAATATCAAATTACGGGCCATTTTTAATAGTGTTATATGAAAAATCTGCTTCTTCTGCCGTGTTCATTAGATTTTAGATCACCGTTACCATTCTCATGCCTATTCGACATATAACATCATTTGTTTCGTTCTGCAGGTTCAGTCACGCTTACACTTGGCTCCTGCTGACTGGAGCTGCACTGAGTGACCAAAGAGGTCAGAAGAACATGTACCCACTGTTGTTAGCTAGGAGAACTTTGTGCATTGACAGTCCTTTTACCTATTTACTCCGTACTTATTATTTTTTTCTTTTCTTTTTCCTTTGTGGAGAATGGTCATGGCGTGTATGTTTCATGGATCTTTGGTTGTAAATGAGTTGGGGTAATGTTGTTGAAGTTGATACCTTGCTTGTTTTCAAGTTAGTAAGGATGTACGTACATATGATGTGGACTGAATGTGCGTGTGTGTCTGTCCAGTGTACAGCGATGAAACTGGATCAAAACAACAGACAAAACATGTGGAATGCTTAGCGATCAGCAGGATGCACGCCGTCGATATCTCCTGGTACTTGTGCCTCAGCGCCGAGCAGCAAATTGCAATATCCTCCCGGCGGTCCAGCCGCTCGCCGTCAGCAGTGCTCATCTTGCTGTTTTATTGTCAGAAACAGTGCAAGTGCAGAGAAGTGGATGATGCTTGAGAGATGTCAGTCACATCCATCGATTCGTATGTCATAAAAAGTATGTCATTGGTTGCACATTTCAAAGAACTTTTCAATAATATATTTTGATTTTTGATGACATATACTCCCTCCGTTCCTAAATATAAGTCTTTTTAGAGATTTCAAATGAACTACAACATACGGATGTATATAGACATATTTTAGAGTGTAGATTCACTCATTTTGCTTCGTATGTGGTCCCTTGTTGGAATCTCTAAAAAGACTTATATTTGGGAACGGACGGAGTAATACATATTTTGTTGATCAAAATTATAAGTCAAAATTTGGCCCGAAAAATGAAGTGGGCTTGTATATTAAAATGGAGGGAGTATCATATTTCTCAGAAATCTGTACCTATGTTTGACTGAGCGTGGTAATTGTCCGTCCGCTTTGGCCAAGTTACAGCCCAGCGCAGCGCGACGGTTCTGCGATTGGATTAACATTCAGAAGAAGAAGAAGAGCTGACAAAACCATTCATGGATTCAGAGGGAAGTAGTCATTTGCTCACAGTGGCTCCCGTGATCACCATGGCCATTAATGAAGAGTGGTTACCCGCAAATGGTAAAAACTGGCAAGTTCATCGCTGAATCCGCTTTGCTTAGTTTTTTTCTTTTGAATTGTTTGGATTGCTTACCACATGTGTCACGTGGTACTGACTTTGCTTATCTGGAATGGATTTTTAGCATCAATGCCACGGCAGATCGCCCGCTGGACTAAACCAGACTGCAGTTAGGGCGGCCCATTTTAAACATTTAGTTTTTTCTTTTTATTTTTCCAATTTTTTAAAATATATATAAATTATAATTAATAGTTATAATTGTAAATATGTATTTATTTGAGAATCCGTAGTCTGCGGGCACACTAGGCTCATATTTTTTTAATACATATAATTATGATTTCAAATACATTTTTTTTATAAAACACACAAACTTTATTAAAATGCATGAACACTTTTAAAACACCATAAAAATTTAAAACATGACACTTTTATATACAACATGAATATTTATTAAAACCTTTTTATTTCTTGAACTTATATGATCATTTTAAATTTATGTTCTAAAATTAATTTAAATGCAAACACTTTTTAAAATTATACAAATAATTCATAATTTAATATGATGCATTTTATAAATTAATAGGTGACCATTTTTAGTATAATTTATTTTATTTTATGTATATTACTTATATTATAATTTACATTTTAAAACAATTCGAAAAATAAAAAAACTAAAAGAATTTGTAGCCCACGGGCACGCTCTGTTATAGACAAAAACTAAAAAAAAAGACATGAGGTTCCATTAATTGGAGTGGCACGCCTTCTTCTTCTACGTGGGTCATGGTTCGAAACCAACGGCCGTAACTTTTTCTCTGGATTGAAATTCTTAGGGGTGTTTGGATTGTGACTATCTTTGCCATATATTGCCACATTATTTTTGACGCACTTGTCTTACTTGAGTTGTTCAAATTGTTAGGCACATTTTGGCTTGCCTAGGGAAATCTTGCCACACATTTTATGTCTATGACATGTGGGGTTCACTGCTCACAAAAAAATTCTTGCCTTAGATGTGGCTAGAACCAAACACCCACCTAATTTGGTCAAACGTGCCTAAGTTAAGGTGTGGCAAAGTATGGCAAGTTATGACTAGGAACCAAACAACCCCTTAATTTATGTTATTTAATTCAAAGATATAAAGCCCATGTATGCTTGTGTGTCATGAACTCAACTCTGGGCGGGTCGCTAGCCGCGCGCTCGGTAGACCGAGGTCACAGGTTCGAATTCCTTGGCGCGACCTATTTTTCATTCTAATAAATTTTGTGATGGTTCGCTGACAGGTGGGTCCCACATGATGCCACACATGCAATTTAGTGTATACCTGACATGGGCCTTTTCGTCTCGTTAGAAAAACGAAAAGTACAAACACAAGTTTTTTTTTTGCAAAAAAAGCAGCCATAGGCCCATCTTCACCATGCAGTCACTGACAGCGGGTGTATACAAACGCAATTAGCACTGTATTTGCATGTTCGAGACAAGTTTTTACATCATTTTAATGTATGCCGCAAGTTCTAACATTAAAGTGACCATTTGTGTTAAGTTCTATCATAACTGGTGTAATTGACTCTATTGGCATGATATATGATGAATATGAATAGATGAAGTTTTCTAAAAGAAAATACCGCAACGGAACCATATAATAAGAAGTTTAAAACGCCCGCTTTTCCAACTTGCACTTAAACAGTAGCAAGATTTGATTATGAAATTCCTCGGTTTCTCCTCTTGGTCTCTCTCCTCCCTCAGATCCATGGCCGGCGACTTTGCCACTCACAGTCCACGCTGAATCTTGGAAGAGCATCCATGGGGCTTCCTGGCGCTGGCACGGCGGCCAACGTCGGCGGCATGGCGGAGTTCTTGGGGAGGAAGAGCAGGTACGTGCGCATGGACGACGTGCTTCCGCCGGAGCCGGAGGTGGAGAAGGAGGATGGCGTCGGCGGCGGGGTCCGTGTTCGCGGCGGCGCGAGGAGACACGTGTTCTTCTGCTCTGTCTTCGCCTCCCTCAACCACGTCCTCCTCGGCTACGGTACGGTGAGCAGCGGAGCAGAGCTCCAGCTCCTCAGCGGCGTTTCCTGATGCAGATTTGTTATAGTAGCTTTCTTTCTGTTGCCGTGTCTCTGCAGACGTCGGTGTGATGAGCGGCTGCATCATCTTCATCCAGAAGGACCTCCTCCACATCGACGAGGTGCAGCAGGAGGTGCTCGTCGGGTGCCTCAGCTTCATCTCGCTCCTCGGCAGCCTGGCCGCCGGCAGGACGTCCGACGCCATCGGCCGGAAGCGGACCATCGGGTTGGCGGCCGCCATCTTCCAGGCCGGCGCGGCCGTGATGGCGCTAGCGCCGTCCTTTGCGGCGCTCATGGCCGGGAGGCTGCTGGCCGGCATCGGCATCGGGTTCGGCCTTATGGTCGCGCCGGTGTACATCTCGGAGATCTCCCCGGCGGCGCTGCGGGGTTCGCTCGCGTCCCTCCCGGAGATCTTCATAAGCTTCGGCATCCTCCTCGGCTACGTCTCCAACCTCGCTTTCGCGGGCCTCCCTGACCACGTCAACTGGCGCGTCATGCTCGCCGCCGGCATCCTCCCGTCCATCTCTGTCGCGGTGTCGCCTACGTGCTCACGGTGATCCCCGAGTCGCCGCGGTGGCTGGTCATGCAGGGGCGCACTGGCGAGGCGCGCGCCGTGCTTGTTAAGGTAACCGAGACCGAGGAAGAAGCGCAGGAGAGGCTCGTCGAGATCGAGGAGTCGGCGCGCGTGACGAGCGCCGGCAAAGCGGTTTGGCGAGAGATCATGAGGCCGTCGCCGGTGATCCGCCGGATGCTAGTGGCCGGGCTGGGTGTCCAGTTCTTCCAACAAGCCACCGCCATCGATGCACTCGTCTACTACAGCCCGACCATATTCCGGGACGCCGGCATCGCCACGGAGGGCCACCTCCTGGCCGCCACAGTCGCGGTGGGGCTCTCCAAGACGATCTTCATCGTGATCGCCATACTTCTAGTCGACCACGCAGGCCGGAAGCCCCTGCTCTACATCAGCACGATCGGCATCACGGCGTGCCTGGCCGTGCTCGCCGCGACGCTCTCCCTGCTGGCGCGCGGCGCCCTCCCCGGCGGCGTGGCGATCGCGCTGTCCATCGTGACGGTGTGCGGCTTCGTGGCCTTCTTCTCGGTGGGCATCGGGCCCATCAACATGGTGCTGAGCTCGGAGATCTACCCGCTGAGGCTGCGCGCGCAGGCGGTGGGGCTCGGCCTGGCGGTGAACCGGCTGACCAGCGGCGCCGTGGCCATGTCGTTCCTGTCCATCTGCCGCGCCGTGTCCGTGGCCGGCGCGTTCACGGCGTTCGCGGCCGTCTCGGCGCTGTCCGTGGCGTTCGTGCACTGGTTCTTGCCCGAGACGAGCGGCAAGACGCTCGAGGAGATCGAGTTCCTGTTCGGGGAAGCCGGCAGCGGCGGGGAGGTGGAGCTCGGCGACGGGGAACATCTGGTGCACGGGCGATGAGAATATGACGGCCGGCGGTGCCATTTCTGTGTCGGCACAACAACATGCCGTGTCAGGGAAAAATTTGTGTTGGCACGACACAGAGCTACGTCAGGAATGAAATTTGTTGCTGTGAGGCATCCATTTGCAGGTAGCCAGGTAGGGTCCGACGGCGGCTTAGAAATGTTGAGAGAAAGTTAGAGACATGCTGATTTTGCAGGTAAACTCCTTTTGGTCTGCCCTTAGGTAGGTTTAGAGAACAAACTTTTTGCCTTTTGGAAGGGAGTTGAGGATAGAAACTAGTCATACATTGGCGAATGTTCTTTTTACTTCGAAAATCAGGGATCTTTCCCTGGTTAATTCATACTAACATAGTAGTTCACACGTTCAAGTTCAGCCATCAGGACAAGCATCAAAATAAAAACTAGCACTTCTCTAGCAGCAGTAACCACTGAACTTCCTCAAATACAGGAACGCATTGGCCAAGCATCGATGGCCAAACTCACACGTCAATGGCCGCCCGATCACATGTGGATGGCATGATCTTCCTATGGCTTCTTCTTCAGGAATTCTAAGGAGGCATATCCACCATGGCCTACTATGCTTTCTATGTTGCAAACTAATTTCAGTTACACAAATTTGCGTCTACAATTGGCATGATCTTCCTCTGGGTTCATTAGGCACTTCGATCTGTGCTGGTCCGTCAGCATGTTTATTGTTGGGCTCAGGAAAAAGGAGAGGGAGGGGGGCCTCCAGCCCAATAACAGGCCGTTCCTGACTCAACCTTCAAGCCCAATTAAAAAACATGGAAGTAACATTCAATCGCCCAGGGCCGAAAAAGAATACCACGACGACGGAAACAAAATATTTGGATTGGAGATGCGAGGAATCGAACCCCGTGCCTCTATTCCGCATTGATTAGCGCTCTACCAATTGAGCTACATCCCCTTTTGTTTGAATCGGGTTAATTAGGATAATTATTTTTAATTGACCGTGGTTAAGAACTAGTCATATCTGAGCCCATTCGACGGCCCAAGAGTATCTCTGAGGCATCAACGACGCTGTTCTGAGCCCTGAAGAAACGAGCCGCAGAAAGATGTTTCCTGTTCGCCTTGGAACCCAAAGGTTTGTGTTTCGACAAAGAAAATCGAGAGATCGATCTGTCGGCGACCACACACGCGCCAGCCTATCGATCAGTTGAAATCTGGTAATGTATCGTCGAAGACTGACTGCTCTTCTATCTCCAGGTGAGATGAGAAACGGTCATACCTTCGACGCCGGCCCGGGACAACAATGTTTTTCATTTTCGGTGATATTTCGATGAAATTCACCGAATTTCATTAATTTTAGCAATCACTGAAATATTTATCTTCCAGCCAGTACACGTGAATTCAAATATTTGTCAAAAATAATTTGAAAATATTGAAATATTTAATTGAATTCAAGTGAATACTTTTGCCTTTTGGCCTAAACGCAAAACGAAATCCCTGAAATTCACCGATTTTTATTGATTTTGGTTGGTGCTAAAAAAAATCTGAAACTGAAAGTGAAAACAAAAACTACTATAGCAGCTTGTACAATACGTACAGATTCGCTGGGGCGTCGCTCTCCCTGGCGACTCGAGGGGGGGGGGGGGGGGGGGGTGCGAACCCTAGCGCCGCCACTCACCCACCCCCCTTCATCACTCTCTCGTCTCGCCGCCGCTAGAGGCTTCGGCCAGCGAAGCTCGGCAGGATCCGGGGACGGCGGCGGCGGGGCACTTCTTCGGCTCACGCGAGGTGGCAGGGCGAGCTTGTTCTCGTGCGCATGGGCGGCGACGGTGGTTGCCGCGGCAGGCTAGGTACGGTGGCTCGGCGGTCAGAGCTCGGTGTGGAGGGGAGCGGCTGGCGTTCAGGCTTGCTGGCCTATGCTCCGGTGACCTCGCCTAGTCCGCGAGGGTCAGCTCGCTCTAATCTGAGGCGGCTCGTCGGCCAGCTCTGGCCCGTAGCTGCGGCTAGGAGGATGCGGGTGGGAAGGAGACGGTGGTTGTGTGGCTCGTGGAGGTGGTTGGGGTGCTGGTCGGCGGGGATGGGTTCCTGTTCAGCCGACATTGGCGTGGAACTCAGATCTGGCTTGCTTGGAGGGCTGCTCTTCTTTGGTTGGAGGTGGCGGTGGTGGGGTGTGGTCGGCGTTGAGGGCTTGGATGCGGGCAGCAGCTCACATCGACCTGACTCCGGCTGTGTAGGTGCTCGAGGTGAGTGTCTGTATCATCGGAGCCTTGTGCCCGTCCTAGTGGGGACGCTCGCCGTGGACTAACAGAAGGGTGGGGAGGTCTTGAGCTGCTGCACTCACTAGTTGTTGGGAATCTTTGCATGAAAACAAAAAAATTTCTACGCACATGCAATGATCTATCCATGGAGATGCATAGCAACGAGGGAGAGAGTGTGTCTACGTACCCTCGTAGACCGTAAGCGGAAGTGTTTCACAACGCGGTTGATGTAGTCGAACTTTTTCGCGCTTCAACCGATCAAGTACCGAACGCACGGCACCTCCGCGTTCTGCACACGTTCTGCTTGGTGACGTCCCTCGCCTTCTTGATCCAGCAAGACGTCGAGGTAGTAGATGAGTTCCGTCAGCACGACGGCGTGGTGACGGTGATGGTGAAGTAATCTCCGCAGGGCTTCATCTAAGCACTACGAAAATATGATCGGGGGTGTAAACGGTGGAGGGGGGCGCCGCACACGGCTAGGCAATTGTCTCGTGTGTGCTAGGCGCCCCCCTCCCACATACATATAGGTGGGAGGGAGGGAGGAGCAGCCATAGGAGGCACCCAAGTAGGAGGAATCCTACTTGGAGTCCCTCCCAAGCCGCGCCCCCCTACCATATATAACCGAGGGGGAAGGAAAGAGGGCGGGAGAGGGAAGGAAGTGGGAATCCTAATCCACACTTTCCTTTCCCTTCTCCCCTTTCCTTCCCCTCCTAAGGCCGGCCCATATGGGGGGCGCACCAGCCCCTTGTGGCTGGTGCGTTTCCCCTCTTGGCACATAAGGCCCATATCTTTTGCCGGGGTGCCCGGAACCCCTTCTGGTGACCCGATAAGTACCCGGCACCCCCCGAAACACTTTCGGTGTCCGAATACCATCGTCCTATATATCAATCTTTACCTCTCGACCATTTCGAGACTACTCGTCATGTCCGTGATCTCATCCGGGACTCTGAACAATATTCGGTCACCAAATCACATAACTCATATAATACTATATCGTCATCGAACGTTAAGCGTGCGGACCCTACGGGTTCGAGAACTATGTAGACATGACCGACCTCTCCGGTCAATAACTAATAGCGGAACCTGGATGCCCATATTGGCTCCTACATATTCTAGGAAGATCTTTATCGGTCGAACCGTTATGACAACATACGTAATTCCCTTTATCCATCGGTATGTTACTTGCCCGAGATTCGATCGTCGGTATCTTCATACCTAGTTCAATCTCGTTACCGGCAAGTCTCTTTACTCGTTCCATAATACATCACCTCGTGACTAACTCCTTAGTCATTTGCTTGCAAGCTTATGATGTGTATTACCGAGAGGGCCCAGAGATACCTCTCCGATACTCGGAGTGACAAATCCTAATCTCGATCTATGCCAACTCAACAAACACCTTCGGAGATACCTGTAGAGCATCTTTATGATCACCCAGTTACATTGTGACGTTTGATAGCATACAAGGTATTCCTCCGGTATCCGGGAGTTGCATAATCTCATAGTCGAAGGAATATGTATTTGACATGAAGAAAGCAATAGCAATAAAACTTGAACGATCATTATGCTAAGCTAACAGATGGGTCTTGTCCATCACATCATTCTCCTAATGATGTGATCCCGTTATCAAATGACAACACATGTCTATGGTTAGGAAACCTTAACCATCTTTGATCAACGAGCTAGTCTAGTAGAGGCATACTAGGGACACGGTATTCGTTTATGTATTCACACATGTATTTAGGTTTCCGATCAATACAATTCTAGCATGAATAATAAACCTTTATCATGAATAAGGAAATATAAAATAACAACTTTATTATTGCCTCTAGGGCATATTTCCTTCAGTCTCCCACTTGCACTAGAGTCAATAATCTAGTTCACATCACCATGTGATTTAACACCCATAGTTCACATCGCCATGTGACCAACACCCAAAGAGTTTACTAGAGTCAATAATCTAGTTCACATCGCCATGTGATTAACACCCAATGAGTACTAAGGAGTGATCATGTTTTGCTTGTGAGAGAAGTTTAGTCAACGGGTCTTTCACATTCAGATCCGTATGTATTTTGCTAATTTCTATGTCTACAAAGCTCCAAAGCTCTGTATGGAGCAACTCTAGCTAATTGCTTCCACTTTCAACATGTATTCAGATTGAGACTCAGAGTCATCCGAATCGGCATTAAAGCTTGCATCGACGTAACCCTTTACGACGAATTCTTTATTACCTCCATAACCGAGAAACATTTCCTTAGTCCTCTTTAAGGCACCTAAGGATAATTTTGACCGCTGTCCAGTGATCCACTCCTGGATCAATTTTGTACCCTCTTGCCAAACTTATTGGCAGGGCACACAATAGGTCTGGTACACAGCATGGCTTACTTTATAGAACCTATGGCTGAGGCATAGGGAATGACTTTCATTCTCTCTCTATCTTCTGCTGTGGTCGGGTTTTGAGTCTTACTCAACTTCACACCTTGTAACACAGGCAAGAACCCTTTCTTTGACTGATCCATTTTGAACTTCTTCAAAATCTTGTCAAGGTATGTGCTTTGTGAAAGTCCTATTAAGCGTCTTGATCTATCTCTATAGATCTTGATGCCCAATATATAAGCAGCTTCACCGAGGTCTTTCATTGAAAAATTCTTATTCAAGTATCCTTTTATGCTATCCAGAAATTCTATATCATTTCCAATCAACAATATGTCATCCACATATAATATCAGAAATGCTACAGAGCTCCCACTCACTTTCTTGTAAATACAGGCTTCACCGAAAGTCTGTATAAAACCATATGCTTTGATCACCTCATCAAAGCATATATTCCAACTCTGAGATGCTTGCACCAGTCCATAGATGGATCGCTGGAGCTTACATAATTTGTTAGCACCTTTAGGATCGATAAAACCTTCTGGTTGTATCATATACAACTCTTTTTTAAGAAATCCATTAAGGAATGCAGTTTTGACGTCCATTTGCCAGATTTCATAATCATAAAATGTGGCAATTGCTAACATGATTCGGACGGACTTAAGCATCACTACGGGTGAGAAAGTCTCATCGTAGTCAACCCCTTGAACTTGTCGAAAACCTTTTGCAACAAGTCGAGATTTGTAGATAGTGACATTACTATCAGTGTCAGTCTTCTTCTTGAAGATCCATTTATTCTCAATGGCTTGCCGATCATCGGGCAAGTCCACCAAAGTCCACACTTTGTCCTCATACATGGATCCTATCTCAGATTTCATGGCCTCAAGCCATCTGTCGGAATCTGGGCTCATCATAGCTTCTTCATAGTTCGTAGGTTTGCCTTGGTCTAATAACATGACTTCCAGAACAGGATTACCGTACCACTCTGATGCGGATCGTGCTCTGGTTGACCTACGAGGTTCAGTAGCAACTTGATCTGAAGTTTTATGATCATTATCATTTACTTCCTCTCTAGTTGGTGTAGGCATCACGGGAACGGATTTCTCTGATGTGCTACTTTCCAATTCGAGAGAAGGTACGATTACCTCATCAAGTTCTACTTTCCTCCCACTCACTTCTTACGAGAGAAACTTCCTTCTCTAGAAAGGTCCCATTCTTAGCAACAAAGATCTTGCCTTCGGATCTGTGGTAGAAGGTGTACCCAATTGTTTCCTTATGGTATCCTATGAAGACGCACTTCTCTGATTTGGGTTCAAGCTTATCTGGCTGAAGCCTCTTGACATATGCATCGCATCCCCGAACTTTAAGAAACGACAGCTTAGGTTTCTTGCCAAACCACAGTTCATACTGTGTCTTCTCAACGGATTTAGACGGTGCCCTATTTAATGTGAATGCAGCTGTCTCTAATGCATAACCCCAAAACAATAGTGGTAAATCGGTAAGAGACATCATAGATCGCACCATATCAAATAAAGTACGGTTACGAAGTTCGGACACACCATTACACTGTGGTGTTCTAGGTGGCGTGAGTTGTGAAACTATTCCACATTGTTTTAAATGAAGGCCAAACTCGTAACTCAAATATTCGCCTCCACGATCAGATCATGGAAACTTTATTTTCTTGTTACGATGATTCTCCACTTCACTCTGAAATTCTTTGAACTTTTCAAATGTTTCAGACTTGTGTTTCATCAAGTAGATATACCCATACCTACTCAAATCATCTGTGAAGGTCAGAAAATAATGATATCCGCCGCGTGCTTCAACACTCATCAGACAGCATACATCGGTATGTATTATTTCCTCTAAGTCATTAGCTCGCTCCATTGTTCCGGAGAACGGAGTTTTAGTCATCTTGCCATGAGGCATGGTTCGCAAGTATCAAATGATTCATAATCAAGTGATTCCAAAATCCCATCTGCATGGAGTTTCTTCATGCGCTTTACACCAATATGACCTAAACGGCAGTGCCACAAGCATGTTGCACTATCATTATCAACTTTGCATCTTTTGGCATCAATATTATGAATATGTGTATCACTACGATCGAGATTCAATAAACCATTCACATTGGGCGTATGACCATAGAAGGTTTTATTCATGTAAATAGAACAACAATTATTCTTTGACTTAAATGAATAACCGTATTGCAATAAACATGATCCAACCATATTCATGCTCAACACAAACACCAAATAACATTTATTTAGGTTCAACACTAATCCCGAAGGTAAAGGGAGTTTGCGATGGTGATCTTATCAACCTTGGAATCAATTCCAACACACACGTCACCTCACCCTTAACTAGTCTCTGTTCATTTTGCAACTCCTGTTTCGAGTTACAAATCTTAGCAACTGAACCGGTATCAAATATCCAGGGGCTACTATGAACACTAGTAAAGTACACATCAATAACATGTATATCAAATATACCTTTCTTCACTTTGCCATCCTTCTTATCCGCCAAGTTTTTGGGGCAGATCCGCTTCCAGTGACCATTTCCTTTGCAGTAGAAGCACTCAGTTTTAGGTTTGGGTCTAGCTTTGGGCTTCTTCATGGGAGCGGCAACTTGTTTGCTGTTCTTCTTGAAGTTCCCTTTCTATCCCTTGCCCTTTTTCTTGAAACTAGTGGTTTTGTTAACCATCAACATTTGATGCTCTTTCTTGATTTCTACCTTCGTCGATTTCAGCATCGCGAAGAGCTTGGGAATCGTTTTCGTCATCCCTTGCACATTATAGTTCATCACGAAGTTCTAGTAGCTTGGTGATAGTGACTAGAGAACTTTTGTCAATCACTATCTTATCTGGAAGATTAACTCCCACTTGATTCAAGCGATTGTAGTACCCAGACATTCTGAGCACATGCCCACGGCTGAGCTATTCTCCTCCATATTGTAGGCAAAGTACTTGTCAGAGGTCTCATACCTCTCAACACGGGCATGAGCCTGAAATACTAATTTCAGCTCTTGGAACATCTGATATGTTCCATGGTGTTCAAAATGTCCTTGCAGCCCTGATTCTAAGCCGTAAAGCATGGTGCACTAAACTATTAAGTAGTCATCATATCGAGCTTGACAAACGTTCATAACATCTGCATTAGCTCCTGCAACAGGTCTGTCACCTAGCGGTGCATCAAGGATTCTTCTGTGCAGCAATGAGGATAATCCTCAGATTACGGACCCAGTCCGCATCATTGCTACAATCATCTTTCAACTTAGTTTTCTCTAGGAACATATCAAAAATAGGGGAGCTACAATGCGAGCTATTGATCTATGACATAGATATGCAAAAACTGTCAGGGCTATGTTCATGATAAATTAAGTTCAATTAATCAAATTACTAATGAACTCCCACTTAAATTAACATCTTTCAAGTTATCTAAGTGATACATGATCCAAATCAACTAACCCATGTCCGATCATCACGTGAGATGGGGTAGTCATCAATGGTGAACATCTCTACGTTGATCATATCTACTATATGACTCATGTTCGACCTTTCGGTCTCCAGTGTTCTGAGACCATGTCTGTACATGCTAGGCTCGTCAAGTTTAACCCAAGTATTCCGCGTGTGTAAATCTGGCTTACACCCGTTGTATGTGAACGTAGAATCTATCACACCCGATCATCATGTGGTGTCTCGAAACGATGAACTTTCGCAACGGTGCATACTCGTGGAGAACACTTATATCTTGAAATTTAAAGAAGGGATCATCTTATAATGCTACCGTCGTTCTAAGCAAAATAAGATGCATAAAAGATAAACATCACATGCAATCAAAATATGTGACATGATATGGCCATCATCATCTCGTGCTTTCGATCTCCATCTCCAAAGCATCGTCATGATCTCCATCGTCACCGGCTTGACACCTTGATCTCCATCGTTGTCGTGGTCGTCTCGCCAACTATTGCTAACGCATAGCGATAAAGTAAAGCAATTACATGGCGTTTGCATTTCATACAATAAAGAGACAACCATAAGGCTCCTGCCGGTTGCCGATAAATTACAAAACATGATCATCTCATACATCAACGTATATCACATCACGTCTTGACCATATCACATCACAACACGCCCTGCAAAAACAAGTTAGACGTCCTCTACTTTGTTGTTGCAAGTTTTATGTGGCTGCTACGGGCTTGTAGCAAGAACAGTTCTTACCTACGGCAAAAACCACAACGGTGGTTCATCAAGTTTGCTGTTGTAACCTTCTTCAAGGACCGGCTGCAATCAAATTCGATTCAACTAAAGTAGGAGAAACAGACACCCGCCAGCCACCTTTATGCAAAACTAGTTGCATGTCAGTCGGTGGAACCGGTCTCATGTGCGTGGACTTGTAAGGTTGGTCCAGGCCGCTTCATCCCACAATACCGCCAAATCAAAATAAGATGTTGGTGGTAAGCAGTATGACTATCACCACCCACAACTCTTTGTGTTCTACTTGTGCATATCATCTACGCATAGATCTGGCTCTTGATGCCACTGTTGGGAATCGTTGCATGAAAACAAAAAAAATTCTACGCACACGCAATGATCTATCCATGGAGATGCATAGCGACGAGGGGGAGAGTGTGTCTACGTACCCTCGTAGACCGTAAGCGGAAGCGTTTCACAATGCGGTTGATATAGTCGAACTTCTTCGCGCTTCAACCGATCAAGTACCGAACGCACAGCACCTCCGCGTTCTGCACACATTCTGCTTGGTGACGTCCCTCGCCTTCTTGATCCAGCAAGACATCGAGGTACTAGATGAGTTTCGTCAGCACGAAGGCGTGGTGAAGGTGATGGTGAAGTAATCTCCGCAGGGCTTCGCCTAAGCACTACGAAAATATGACCGGGGGTGTAAACGGTGGAGGGGGGCGCCGCACACGGCTAGGCAATTGTCTCGTGTATGCTAGGCACCCCCCTCCCACATATACATAGGTGGGAGGGAGGGAGGAGCAGCCATAGGAGGTGCCCAAGTAGGAGGAATCCTACTTGGAGTCCCTCCCAAGCCGCGCCCCCCTGCCATATATAACCGAGGGGGAAGGAAAGAGGAGGGAGAGGGAAGGAAGTGGGAATCCTAATCCACACTTTTCTTTCCCTTCTCCCCTTTCCTTCCCCTCCTTACGCCGGCCCATATGGGGGGTGCACCAGCCCCTTGTGGCTGGTGTGTTTCCCCTCTTGGCCCATAAGGCCCATATCTTTTGCCGGGGGTGCCCGGAACCCCTTCCGGTGACCCGATAAGTACCCGGTACCCCCCGAAACACTTCCGGTGTCCGAATACCATCGCCCTATATATCAATCTTTACCTCTCGACCATTTCGAGACTCCTCGTCATGTCCGTGATCTCATCCGGGACTCTGAACAACATTCGGTCACCAAATCACATAACTCATATAATACTATATCGTCATCGAACGTTAAGCGTGCGGACCCTACGGGTTCGAGAACTATGTAGACATGACCGAGACACCTCTCCGGTCAATAACTAATAGCGGAACCTGGATGCCCATATTGGCTCCTACATATTCTACAAAGATCTTTATCGGTCGAACCGTTATGACAACATACATAATTCCCTTTGTCCATCGGTATGTTACTTGCCCGAGATTCGATCGTCGGTAGCTTCATACCTAGTTCAATCTCGTTACCGGCAAGTCTCTTTACTCGTTCTGTAATACATCACCTCGTGACTAACTCCTTAGTCGTTTGCTTGCAAGATTATGATGTGTATTACCGAGAGGGCCCAGAGATACCTCTCCGATACTCGAAGTGACAAATACTAATCTCGATCTATGCCAACTCAACAAACACATTCGGAGATACCTGTAGAGCATCTTTATGATCACCCAGTTACGTTGTGACGTTTGATAACACACAAGGTATTCCTCCGGTATCCGGGAGTTGCATAATCTCATAGTCGAAGGAATATGTATTTGACATGAAGAAAGCAATAGCAATAAAACTTGAACGATCATTATGCTAAGCTAACGGATGGGTCTTGTCCATCACATCATTCTCCTAATGATGTGATCCCGTTATCAAATGACAACACATGTCTATGGTTAGGAAACCTTAACCATCTTTGATCAACGAGCTAGTCTAGTAGAGGCATACTAGGGACACGGTATTCATTTATGTATTCACACATGTATTTAGGTTTCCGATCAATACAATTCTAGCATGAATAATAAACCTTTATCATGAATAAGGAAATATAAAATAACAACTTTATTATTGCCTCTAGGGCATATTTCCTTCACTAGTAGAAAACGGGCCTTTAGTCCCAGTTTTCCAACCGGGACAAAACGATCGGGACTAATGTCCACCAGTTTTAGTCCCGGTTGTGTTACGAACCGGGACTAAAGGGGCTCCACATGGCCCCTGTCTGGAGCGGGGCTGGAGGTCCTTTAGTCCCGGTTGGTAACACCAACCGGGACTAAAGGAAATTTTTTTGAATTTTTTTGGATTTTTTTTTATTTTCAAATTTCTGAATTATTTGACAATTTAATCTCTAATCACCCATCCTCACTGCTCCAGCGTGAAGCCCTCATTCCAAATCGTCTAACTTCCCGGCCGGTTACCCATCCTCTCACTATTCTAGCCTAAGCACGCTTAACTTTCGACTTCTATTTCCCCTAGTTTCCAAGTCTGCACTTGTTATTTTCCTCACAATAGTAAGCTATCAATCCTTTTAACCCTTAGGTCTTGATGTCACATGATTTAATTTTTTGAATTCCAAACAATTATTAAAATAAAATAAGTAATAATAATATTGAATTTCAATTAAAATAAAAATAAGTAATAATATTATTTTATTCATTTTTTGCCATTTATTCATTTAATATGGCATAATTAATATCTTTAAATATGTAAATCGAAATTCGACAAATAATATATCCATTATTATCAGAAAAATGTGAGGAATCCAAATATGAAATCATTAATTTTTAAAATTATTTTTCATATGCTGGAATCAATTGCTTCTTGGTGATGTGATTAGGATGAGAACTAATGAGCTTTCTATGTTTGGCTAAGCACAAGTGCCTGATCTGGATTCATTGATAAAATGGTTATAATTTGTTGATCTGGTACTAGCTCAGGTATAAAATGGTGAATCTCTGAATCACTATATACAATGTCTGTCCAGTTGCAGCAACTGCTGTTATTTGATTTAGGAGTTGAACTTGAGCATGAAGTCACACTTTCACCGTTTGAGTTTGAAACTATTATTCTAAAAAAAAATTTATTTAGTAATACTAATATTTATTGAATAAGTAGTTTGACCACAGTTTGAATAAAAATTCAAAAAAACTAAAATTTTAGGATAACTTTTTTCCTTTCAGAATTTAAGGATTCTAAAAATTTGCAAAACGGCCTACGGTGGTCGAAATCGGAACATGCTTCTCGTGCTGAACATTTTGATATATTATACGTTTTTTTGGACATCGTATGCAAAAGTTATAGCCGTTTTACTTTTTCATTACACTTTTTTGCAAAACATGTCGAAATTCATGTTTTTTAATTTTCCTAACTAGTAGATGTAGTAACATAACTACATCTCGAAGGATTTTAATTTTTGAAGTTTTTATCATTTTCTTTTGGTTTTTTTTTCAAAACTGAAATGGCGATAGGGGGGGGGGGGTAGAGTTTGAAAATTGCAAAACCTCTTTAGTCCGGGTTGGTGTCCATCCAATCCTACCGTCGACTACATCTGCTAGCACCATCCCAGCCAGAGTCACAACTAAGGTTACTACAACATGTTAAAATCTACAGAAAGAACTAATTAAAAATAATTAAAAACAATAATTAAATGACTAAAACAACTATATAAGAAAAACAATACTGTTTTAATTAAAATCCTAATTTAAATTATTCTAGAAATAACCAAATAAATCTTACTGTGACAACAATCTAACATGTGACTACGGAGCAAAAATAATTAAATTAAAAGCTATTTTTAAACTCAAGTTATTCACAATCTAGGGTTTGGTTATTCCTTACGATCCGAGATAATATTGGAAATGTTCCTTTGTATCTCTTGTGATCTTCAGATCCAACTTTTACTTGAAACACTATGTTATTGCTACCTCGAAGCATAATTGTGGTACTCCAAACATCAATAAGAACATTGGAAGCGCAGCGCTAAATGTTTCTTGATCTAATATCCAAACACCATTGTATAGATAACATCATGAATTCCCTTGCTCCTTTATCCAAAAGATGATGTACTTGTTGATCTGACATGTATATCATGCTCTAATTTTCCTTGGGAAAAGTTACACTCCTAATTCCTGTGTATAAACACATTTTCCTTTCCATTGGTTTGTTTAACTTTTCTTGTGATTCATGTGATATAAGCAGAAATAATTCCCTGCTTATAAAACACCCTGATGTACAACCTTGTCAGTAAGACCCTGTTACTATTGTTGATAACATTCCGGTAACCCCCGATGGACGAGAACTTTGCCTATTGGTCCGCCTCGTTTTAACGAGCAGGAAAATGGTTCTCTTCGTCCCTCGCCCTTGGTACCGACGTGGTTACCGACATAATTGACAGACTATCCTCTGACATACCTTGTTGTCGTGACCGGTAAGATGACACCGTTCTCCTAAGCCTCGATCAACCCTCATCACAGTTCCACAGGATCGGAACCTGACTCTCCTGTATATCTTTGATTCCGAATATTCTTGCATTTGGCTCCGTATCATGTCACGAGCCACCCTTCGAGAGATTATCTATTCCCGATGCCCTGAACCCCCTTCTCACACTCTGTTCAGGTATCGATCGGATGTCCATTCGCTTGAAACTTCCTATTGTACCTTCATACTTTGCTCTCAATGTTTTCTTAAGTTTCAACTCGAGAGATACTTCTGTCACATTCCCTGAATTGTCCACCAGATAATCAACCATATAAGGGTTAGTTCTCCCAAAGTTACCCTTTACTTCCCCACTTAAATCTCGGGACGAGATTTATTGTAGTAGAGGAGATTTGTAACATCCCCACATTACCCCACCTTAATTAAACTAATTAGATTGCCCTGTCATCATGATCATCTTCAAAAATTGCATTAGGAAATAATTCAAACTTCAATTCAAAATTCAAAATGCAAGTCAAATAGTTATTTCTTCAAACAGCAAATAAAAAATGTTCATAAAATTGCAAATATTTCAGAAGCAATTATAAAAATAAGAGCAATATGAATTAAATTAGTTAAGTGGCTCTAACATCAAGAAAGAATACCAAGACAGGAGTATTTAACCCCTTATCATTTAAATAAAATCCAAATGAAAAGATCTGGACTCCAAATCATTTTGTGCCAGTGCTAGATATTGCCCTGTATTTGATTTGCTAGACCACCTATTTTACAAAACTTAAATGGTGGCCTAACTAAAATTGCAAAACAGAAACAAAACTGAAAACAGAAAAGAAGAAATAGAAAAAGGCCTAATGTCTACTGTGCGCTTAGGCCTGCGAGCTACAGGAGCCGGCCCAGCCCACTCGCAGCTCATCCCCTTCCTCTCTCCTCGTGCCGGCGCCGCAGCCGCCGGAGACGCCGATGCGCCGCGCGTCGGGCATCCGTTCCCTCCCGCGATGGATAAGGACGCCCTCGGCCACGCCTCGAACCCTAGCCACCCCAGTTTCCCCCTCTCGCTCATCCTCCGCTTGGCCCACGCTCGACCGAGCCCAACCATGGCCACGCCCCCATAGCCGCCGCGGCCACCGGCGCTTTCTCTTTGTTGCGACCGGTCCAGGAGCTCCGGGGCCCTCGTCTCCATCGAGCTGGTGCTCTGCTTCGTCTCGGGGAGCAGTGCCATGACCTCATCGTCTCCGTCAACGGCCACGGCCACCGAAGCTTCCTCGCCGGCGAATCCACCCTCTGCGGCTACTAAATCTCTCGCCGGGCCTTCCCTCTGCCCCAAGGTGAGCCGCACAGCTTTCCCCCATGCTTCCGTCTCGGGTTTCCGTCGCTAGCTCCTATCGTCATGGACGCCCGAGCTGAGCTCCGCCGCGGCTGCTGCTGCCGTCGATGTGGTCACGGTCGCAAGCAACTGACCACGTCAGCGAGTTCAGTGCACCTCCAGGAGCCAAACGCGCTTAGCCTCGCCCCCTCCTTGTTCCCGTTCTACTCGATCCCGAGCACACCGTGCTCCGGCCGCCGCCCGACGCCGTTGCTCTGCTCATTTTCGGGCACCACCGCGCAAACTAACGGCACAGGACGACGCGCACCGCGACGCTCGTTCGAAAACACCCGACCGCGTCCCAAATGGGCGTCGCCGTGAGAAGGGCCACCGGAGCAGCTCCGGCACCGGCCGCTGATGTGGCGCCACTGGGGCCACCCCAGGGCCACTGACTGGTGGGCCCAGACCCCACTTTGGCCATGTTGACTAAGTCAACAGGCTGACTGGACTCACCCAGTCACTACCAGTGGGGCCCACCACCCCTAAGCTAATTACAACGAAATTAAAATAATTAAATTAATTATTTTACACTAATTACACACAGACATGTGGGCCTAGTAGCTTAACTAGTTCAATTAGTTCAGATTTAAACTCTGTTTAGACCCTGTGTATGACAGGTGGGTCCCACCTGTCAGCATGACCAGTCAACTGGGCAGTTGACGCAGTGCTGACGCCAGGATGACATCATAATTTATTTTCTGACAAATTTAGAAACAAAAACAATTTCAGAATATTTCTAAAACTTTGAAAAATCCATAGAAATTAAACCGTAGCTCAGATCGAAAAACTTAATACATGAAAGTTGCTCAAAACGACGATACGAATCTGATCGTGTCGTCTGTTTCCATGTCGGAACCCTCTACGCAGGTGAACCCACAACTTTCCTTCCATTTCCGGTAGATGAATAGTGCACATGCACCGGTTAATAAATCCCACTTTAATTCTAAAATAACTAAAATGACTTAGATGCATCTTTAGGCAACCCTGCACTGCATCCTAGGCATAGCATGCTCTGTGTTGCATTGTTGGATGTGTATTTATCTGTTTCATCCCCCTCTTCTCTCTCGTTAGACCCCGACACAGACGTAGTCCCTGAGGCGGACGCAGCTCCGGAGTACGACTACGCCCCTGACGACCAGACACTTGCCGCAGAGCTTCCAGGCAAGCACCCCCCTTTTGAGCATACCGATATCGCCTATTCTCTTCTCTCTTATGCTTGCATTAGAAATTGCTGCTGCTACTGTTATCCTATTTCTGCTGCATAGCCTGTTTATTGTAACCTGCTATTGTTACCTACCTGCTTATACTAAACTACTTAGTATAGTCTGGATAGAGACCCATCAGAGACCCCCACTTTGTCTCGACTGCCCCGCTGGATTATCAGAAGACCCGATCAACGGGATTGAAGACCAGGCCCCAGCACCGCACATCACTTCCCCCTTAGTTGCTCGACACTACTGGGATACTATCGAGTGCCGAGGGTGATACCTCATCAGCACTTCTGATGTTAAACTTGTAGGTTAGTTCATCGGTTATGGTCATCGAGGGTGATTCCTCCTTCTCCACTCCCGATAACGACACTGTCGTGCAACTCCTCAAGAGTGGACCCCGAGGGTGATTCCTCCTTCGTTCACCTTGACGATAACATCAGGTGGAATTCCATCGAGGGTGATTCCTCAGGGTTCCCCTTGGTGTTAGACACACAGTTACTATGGTTACTATGACTTTACACTGAACCATGTTACTAAAGACGGGTCGGCCCAGAGGGGTACCCGCGCGAGCTTAATTGCGAGAGATGTGGAGTCGGGTTGACCTGGAAGGTGCCCGCGAGATAATTACGAGGCGTGGCCGGGCATTCTTAGCCCTTGCCGCAAGTCCTCGAGACGGGGCGACGGGGTCACATCGATCGTGAGTCTCTGCTCGTTACCGCGCGCTCCTAATGTGACGACCCCGGCTTAATCGTGCACTAATCATACACGCAAATGCACACGATCAAGCCTAAGGACTCACTTGAAGATATCAGTACACAACCCTAAAACATAAATAAAGTCATACAAGCTTTATATTACAAGCCAGGGCCTCGAGGGCTCGAATACATAGCTCGATGGTATACAAGCGTCAGCGAAAGCATCAGATATCTGAGTACAGATATATTATAGAAACAGAGATAAGCCTTTAAGAAGGCGGGGCAAAACCAAAGCTACGATCAAAAGGCGCAGGCCTCCTGCCTGGGACCCTCCGAACCTACTCCTGGTCGTCAGTCGGCTCCTCGTAGTAGTACTCGCCGGGAGGGTAGTAGTAGTAGCCGTCGACAGGGGCTGCTGTCTCAGGGGCTCCATCATCTGGTTGCACCAAACGAATATGGGGAGAAAAAGAAAGCAAAGCAAACATGAGTACTCATCCGAAGTACTCAGAAAGCAAGGATCTACACTACATATGCAACATTTTCAAATGAAGGCTGTATATGTGGACTGGGCTGCAGAAATGCCAGAATAGAGGGGAAAGCCTAGTCCTATCGAAGACTAGCATCTTCAGCATCTTCAGCAGTCTTGCAGCATTAGAAGTTTGCAGATTAACATAATGTAAAGTAGTAGTAGTGTTATCAACCTCGCCTAGAGATCCTTTCTCAACTCCCTACGAGAAAGCAATCCCAGAGCCATAGTATCCATTTCTCATCACAAGTACCAGGTTCTAGTTGTACCGATCGGGATACAACTCCGAGTGTCTGTTACCGTAGGACAGGCTATCGATAGATGTTTTCTTCCTTGCAGGGGTGCACCAACTTATCCACCACGCTCGCTTAACTCCGGCCGGACACACTTTACTGGGTCATGCCCGGCCTCGGTCAAACGACACGCCGCAACCTGACCTAGGCTTAACGGAGAGGTCAGCATGCCGGACTAAACCTATGCCCCCAGGGGTCTTGGGCCATCGCCCCGGGAACTCCTGCATGTTACGGGGCCGTCGAGAGCAGACCTGCCAACCCCTTAATACAAGCGCGGTTGCGTAACCAGTCCAACTCGGCACGCGCCGCTCAGTCGCTGACATCCATTAAGCTTCGGCTGATGTATACGACGCAGAACGCCCATACTATGCGCACGTGATGTTTAGTGCTATCAGGCCAGAGGCCCCTAAGATCAAATATCCAAACCGTTAGTGGATTAGGAGCGCGCGGTAACAAGCAGAGACTCACGATCGATGTGACCCCGTCGCCCCGTCTCGAGGACTTGTGGCAAGGGCTAAGAATGCCTGGCCACGCCTCGTAATTATCTTGTGAGCACCCTCCAGGTCAACCCGTCTCCACATCACTCACAATTAAGCTCGCGCGTGTACCCCTCAGGGCCAACCCGTCTTTAGTAACGTGGTTCAGTGTAAAGTCATAGTAACCATAGTAACCGTGTGTCTAACACCCAGGGGGAACCTTGAGGAATCACCCTCGATGGAATTCCACCTTATGTTATCGTCAAGGTGGACGAAGGAGGAATCACCCTCGAGGTCCACTCATGAGGAGTTGCATGACAGTGTCGTTACCGGGAATGAAGAAGGAGGAATCACCCTCGATGACCACAACTGATGAACTAACCTACAAGGGTAACATCAGAAGTGCTGACGAGGTATCACCCTCGGCACTCAATAGTAACCCAGTAGTGTCGAGCAACTAAGGGGGAAGTGATGTGCGGTGCCGGGGCCTGGTCTTCGATCCCGTTGATCGGTTCTTCTGATAATCCAGCGGGGCAGTCGGGATAAAGTGGGATCTCTGATGGGTCTCTACCCAGCCTATACTAAACAGTTTAGGATAAGCAGGTAGGTAACAACAGCAGGTTACAATAAACAGGCTATGCAGCAGAAATAGGATAACAGTAACAGCAGCAACTTCTAATGCAAGCCTAAGAGAGAGAAGAATAGGCAATATCGGTATGCTCAAAAGGGGGGTGCTTGCCTGGTTGCTCTGCGGCAAAGGCAAGGTCGTCAACGGTGTCGTCGGTCTCCTGAGCTGCGTCGGTCTCGGGAACTGCGTCGACGTCGGGGTCTACCGAGAGAGAAGAGGGGGAAGAAACAGATAAATAGATAGCAAACATATGCAACACAGAGCATGCTATGCTAGGATGCAGTGCAGGGTTGCCTAAAGATATGTCTAAGTCATTTTAGGATTAAAGTGGGTTTTATTAACCGATGAATATGCACTATTCATATACCGGAATCAGGCTAAAAGTTACGGGTTCTCCTACGTAGGGGGTTCCGACATGGAAATAGACGACACGATCAAATTCGTCTCGTCGTTCTGAGCAACTTTCATGTATAAAGTTTTTCGAACTGATCTACGGTTTATTTTCTACGAATTTTCGAAGATTATTGCTTTATCTGAAATTATTTAAATTAACAGAATTAGCCAGAAAAAGAGATATGACATCAACATGACGTGTGGATGACGTCAGCAGTCAACAGACGCGCTGACCAGGGTCAAACATGACATGTGGGTCCAGTGGGAACCACATGTCATTGACAGAGGCTAACAGAGTTTAAAAACTAACTAATCAGAGTTAATTAGCTAGTAGGCCCCACCTGTCATAGAGCAATTAGCTAAAAATAATTAATTTTAATTATGAAAATGTTTTAATTAACTAAATAGCGGCAGGGCCCGCATGTCAGAGACTGAGGCTGCCCAGTCAGTAGTTGACTGGGTCAACCCTGTCAACTGGGGCCCGCAGGACCCACTGGCATTGGCTCTGGGATGACCGCAGGCCAGCCACGTCAGCAGCCGGTGCCGGAGCGGCTCCGGCGACCAAAGCAACGGTGGCGCCACGCCGGAGTTGGTCGGAATCGCGCTACGGGGCTCGGTTTCGGGCGTGCGTGGGTGCGTTTGAACGGGCATCGAACGCCGCGTCGAGCTGTGGTGGTGGTCGGAGCTGGGGTGGCCGGAAACGGCGGTGGCGAGCGGCGGAGCGGACGCCGGAGTTCGGGCATCGACGGATCCGGTGCTGCACGGCACGGGGAGGCACACTAGGGGCCTCGTTGGACTCGCAGGAGCCCCAGGAGCTCGATGCGGGGTTCGGCTGCACGTGACTGTGACGAAGGCCACGGCAGCGAGCTCGTCGGCGGAAGCGGGTTCGGGCGCAAGCAAAGCAACGGCTACGGCGCGAGCAAGAGGGCCTAGAGGGCAGAGGAGGATGGCAGCTCACCTAGCGGCACGCATGTTTGGCCGTTGCTGGTTTAGTAGCAGCAGAACGTCGCCGGGGAAGAAGGGGATCGCCGGCGACCGAGGTTGAAGACGAGGTCGTGGGGCTCGCTGCAACGATTCCTGGATCCGCCTGGTTACACCAGAAGAGGAAGAAGAAGCCCGCGGAGCTCCTGGACAAGACGGCGGGGCGAGGTGGTGGCTGTGGCCGCGGTGATGAGCGAGGCACGGCGGCGATGGCGTCGGGCATCGGTGGATCTGAGGGGACGAGCGAGGGAGAGTCAAGAGAGATGAGGGGAGAGTGGCGAGAGAGGTCAGGGGAGATGGATGAGGCCGGGGCCTTATCCCCTCATCGGCCGCGGCGTCGGCGTGTCGGCGCCGCACCGGCGCGCATGCGGCGACCAGGTGCGCGGCGACACGCAGGTAAGAGAAGAGGGAGATGGGCCGGTTGGGCTGGCTACGGGGCACTATGCACTTAGGCCCAGTGCACAGTGCCTCTTTTCTTTTTATTTTTCTGTTTTTGCTTTTTCATTTTAACAGAAAAGGTTTTGTATTATTTTGAACCTCCAAATGGATTTGCAAAAATGTGTAAGTTGCTCACACGAGTGTATTGCAATATACAGCACTGCCATAAAAAGTTTGGGCATTTTTGGAACCCATTTGAAATCATTCAAAAATGATTAGGGCATTTAAGTGCTGTTTTGGCTCTCCTCAAATGCATTAGGCCCATCTAGACTTGATGATGATGTTGTGTTCCTTAACAGCAAATAGTTTTGGATTATTTGCTATAAGGTGAACATTTTTCTTACAAGTTTTGAGCAACTTTATTTTGCACTTTGAATTTGAGTTGAATTTCAGAAAAGTATTTGAATTGTTTTGAATAACCACTATGACAAGGCACTGCAAATGAGGATGACTTGGCATATTTAGCAGAGTGTCACAGTGCTAGGTTACATAGGGGTGTTACAAATTCTCCTCCTCTAAAAGAAATTCTCGTCCCGAGAATTTAGGAGGTAGAAGGAAAGAGGTCGGAATATCACTACTAGAAACTACGATTTTACCTAGGGCCAAGTTCTTCACCTAGAGCAAATTGTCCTCCTCAAGGGAAAGAAAAGTAATGAATAGTACACCCTAGGTAAAGATGAATTTCAAACCAAAAAAAATTGGTAATATACTTTCCCTAGGGCTGGGACTATGCAAATGCCAACAAACCTTAAAATATCTCCATGTGAAGCCCCACTGTGGACACGTAGATAGCATCTGATGCGTTTTCGGTCGAGGGAGCGCCACATATTTCGATAGTTCGCGCCATCTACCGTCTGCGGTGTACGTCGGGCCCACTGCTCAGTGAGAAAGAGCAGAGCGACGACGACCGATGAGTGGCGCGTAGAAGGAAACGAGTGGCGCGTAGAAGGAAATAATTTTGACCGAGTCAGGTCTCCTTCTCCACCGAAGCGCTGCGCCGCACCCAGATCCACTCCTCTCTCCCGTACCTCCTCTCCAGAAATTCTCCGCCGCCGCCAGAGGGACCCCGACGCCCCTAGACCCGCCCCGCCGTTTCCCACCGCCGTCCGCCCTGCTCAGCACTTGCCCTTCCCCCCGTTCCCAGCGCCATCCGCCCTGCCCTTCGTTCCTCACCGCCGTCCCCACCCCACCGTGTCCCCTCTGCTCCGTCGATCTCCCCGCCACTCCGTCGTATTCCCACACCCAGTTTGTGCTCCCCGCCGTTCCCCAGTGCCATCCGCCCTGCCCCCCGTTCCTCACCCGCCGTCCCTCCCCACCGTGTCCCCTCTGCTCCGTCCATCTCCCGCTGCTCCGTCGATCTCCCCGCCACTTTCCTTCGTATTCCCACACCATCTGTTGCTCTCCGCCGTGTCCCCCACCCCGCTGTGCTCTCCAACGCCATCCTGCCGCGTCCTCGCTTCTTCCCTCTCTGTATTATTGTCGCTCCGATGGAAAGATGACCGTGACGGCCACAGAGACCATGGCCACGCCGGCCTGGGTGACGGCGTCGCCCCGTCCGTGGTGACCTTGCCGCGCCTGCTAGTTGACCAGCCATCGTACCCCCTGCTTCTCTCCAACAGGTTCCCTCTAGTAAATCACTCTCTCTTAGTAACATCTTATTAACGCAGTTAGCCAGTTGTGATCTTAAACATGTTGTCCATGCCTGGGAAATGGCAATTTCTGCACTATCTAGTATATTTGGCTATGTAAGTATGAAAAATTCACCTAGTGTCTGTACAGGACAGTAGTTGTCTGGTGTAAACTGTGTTTTCCCTTAAAGGCTATGTTGGTGCTAAGCTATGCTTGCTCTTGCTCATTGTGCACTCAAGTTTGCAATAGTTATGCACAGGAATGATAGATGTAACCTTATGCATAAGAATGGTAGTTGTAACTGAAGCAATCTGATATTGTTCATTGTTTTGTGCTTATTATCAGAACTGACAAGTGTTGGGCGCTGACCGGTTGAAGAAAATTCCCTTGTTCTTCGTGTCAAAGCAACGGAGAAGAAAGGGATTGATAAAGCTGGAATCAAGTAGGTATTATGATCTCTTCTTTGCACGAAACAAAAGCTGATTAAGGCTATGATGGTGCTAAGCTATGCTTGCTCTTGTTCACTGTGCACTCAAGCCTGCAATAGTTATGCACAAGAATGATGGATGTAACTTTATGCATAAGAATGATAATTGTAATTGAAGCAATCCAGCATTGTTAATTTTTTTGTACGTATTTTCAGAACTAACAAGTGTTTGGCGCTGATCGGTTGAAGAAAATTGGCCTATTCTTGGTGTCGAAGCAACGGAGAAGAAAGGGATTGATAAGCTGGAGTAGGTATTATGATTTTTCTTTGCATGAAACAAATGTTGATTAATGCATTCATTATCTGTTGGAATTATTTTTTGTTGGGTGATGAGTGTTTTTCTGTTTTAGTGTGTATGATGCATTCATTGTCTGTTGGGATGTGATTGATAGTTGTAGCATTTCATTTTTATTTCAGACTGAAGTACAAAACCAAACCATGTCTTTGGATGATCAACGTAGTTGGATGTATAGTGGGTGGAAGGATAATGGAAGGCATTCTGATGAGTGGATACGTAATACAAATGCTTTTGTGAACCATGTTTTTGAGGGTGTTCGTACTGCCAACTTTGGAGTTTCCTGTCCTTGCTCAAAATGCTGCAATGGTAGTAGAAGAACAAAACAATTGATGACCTCTCATCTTTGTCATTGGGGGTTCATGCCGGGTTACTTTAGGTGGACTGCACATGGGGAGCGTCATGTTCATGTAGATAGATTGGAGTCTGTCAACATTGATTGCTTAGAGGACATGTTGTGTGACGTTGGGGATTCAATGCATGTTGATAATTCAGATGAGGAGCCAACTGCAGATGCCAAATCTTTTTATGCCATGCTATCAGCTGTTAGAGACCCACTTCATAACTTCACCCAAACATCACGCTTTGCTACTTTTACACGCTTGATGGGCATTAAGTCACAATACAATCTATCAGGAGATTGCATAAATAGTTTACTGAAACTTTGGCAAGATACACTTCCTCAAGGCAACAAAATGCCGTCAAGCTTGTATGAGTGCAAGTGTATCTTAGCTGGTTTGAAAATGCCACTCGTGAAAATAGATGCATGTGTTAACCATTGCATGTTATACTATAAAGATAGGGAGAACAAACTGGAGTGTGATTTCTGTGGTGAAGCAAGGTATAAGGTGGTTAACAATGACTGCACAAATAAGAAGCGTAAACCCATCCCACGTAAGGTTCTAAGATACCTCCCTTTTGTACCAAGATTGCAAAGGATGTTCATGGAGCCTGAATTTGCTAAGCACATGAGATGGCACATGGAAGGCATCCGGGAAAATCCAGCAATGATGGTGCACCCAGGTGATAGTGAAGCATGGAAATCTTTCAATGAGGATGGGTTTGCAAGTGATCCACGCAATCCCAAGCTGGTCATGTCTTCTGATGGCTTCAACCCTTTCAATCTGTTTTCTTTTGCTAATATTTGTTGCATTTGCAACTTCCTTATAGGCATTGGAAAGACATTCCTGTTGTTCGAAAGGGCAGACGACCATCAAGTGTATTAACATGTCTGCTGAAACGAAATCATCCAGGTGTTGTGGATTATGATGGTGCGAAGGTGCTTGCAACAGAGTGGGAGCATTATCATGCAGTAAAGGACACAAATGGTCATTCTGTTGCAGACAAAATTGAAGATGCCTTTTGGGTATAAACTGTTTAAATTTCTCTTTCTTGTTAGCCAAATGATTCCCTCTTTTGTAATAATCCATCTATACATTCTCTTTGCAGCTAAGGTACAAGTATGAAGATGCATACTCAGAGAAGGCAAAGCAACATGTTAGAAGATGTTGCAAGACACTTATGCCAAGTATCTTTTATTATGCTAGAATCCAAGCAATAATTGAGCATTTTCGGAAAATTGAGAACACTAACATGAATGATAAGCTTGCTGGGCAATACTATTTGGATAGAGATGAGTATTTGGTACAAAGGCAAGGTTGGTTACAAGAAGAAGCTTGGGTTATTTTAGTTGATGAGTGGTGCACGGAAGAGTGGATTGCAACATCTAAGAAACACCGTGACAATCGTGTTAGCTCAAAGTTCAAGCCTCACAAAGGTGGTTCCAACTCCATGACTACTATAAGTCAAAAAATGGTTATCAACTAAACCTAACTGTTTTTCCTATTATCAGTTTATCATATGAACAATGACATATATCTGATATGTACTGAATCTTGTGCAATGCAGTCTGAGCAAACCGGTGAAGAAGTTAACCAAATTCAGGCTTGGGTGCATACACATAGAGGAATTGACAAGAGGAAACCTCTAATTCTCAACACACCAGAAGCTACTAAATGTCTGGTATGTGCCTATGCCCATTCGTTGACAGAAAGAATGAACATATAAGTCTGTTGTTGCAACTTGTCATTTTCCTATGTGCTGATGCAATTGTTTGCAACCTTACATATATCTGATATGCTGAAATACTTTGATGTTGCAACCTGTCATGTTCCTATGTGCTGATGTAATTATTTGCAACCTGGAGATTTGTACTACATATAAGTCTACACAAGAGTTTCCTTGTCTGTCCATTGGTCCACATGTCAACTTGTCCATCCATTTATGCAATTGTGTAATACAATCTTCACTCGGCTCTCTTAATTTTCTAAACATTTGTGTACCTTTGTTTTCTTGTTGAATAGGCGCTTTACACAAAAAAGGCTAAAGAGTTAAATGGAGAGAACTATGATACTCTAAAAAATATTGTTAGTTCTAAGGCACTTTATGACTGCTCTAATGGGAAGCCACATGGCAAATGGCCTCTCTTCAATGGCATTGTCAATGACACCGAGGTAATTGCTGAGGTCAGAGCTACTGGTACATCTTCAGCAGCCTTGAAGCGTCGCCGAGCTGAAGAAATTGAAGATGTGCTTCGAAAGGAGTCTGAGAAGGCTCGAAAGGCAGAGGATTATGCCAACAATGTCTTATCATGGGGTGTTAGCATGTACGAGCATTGTAATGGGATACAAAAGTTTCTTCAGGTCCTGGTTATCCACTTTATGTTCATCAATTAACTTACTAGCATTTCGAAATAACCAGCATGAATCTTCTTGTTTTGCAGGCTTTTGCAACTAACCAAGGAGTGCCTCTTGGTGAAATACCACCGCCACCAGTTCCACCTCCTGCTCGTTCACGGTCTCCTCCTAGATCTCCACGACAATCTACTATCCAAGTATGTAATCATCCATCTCAAGCAGACATACTCAAGTCGTAATATATTGAAATCAGATATTTCCAAACCAGTATTGTCATTATGATACTGGACAGAATCATATCCTCAAGAAATCGTGAGTTTTGGTTTCGATGCATAGATGGTACTTGTTTGTTAATTTCTGATATACTCTTGTTACTTCAAGCTCAATTTAACTATTATGTTCTTTAAGATTGGATGGTGCAGAATTGATGTTTAGTTAATCATCAAATGCAGTTTCTTTATGGCTGTACTCTTGCCATTGGTCCTTAGTTATGTTCACATGGATGTTTATTTCTGGCTGTTAAGTATAACATTTTTACTTTCCCTTTTGGATTAACAAATTTATGTGCTTGCCTATTTGTGAGTTGACTAGTGTAGTATGCAAAAGCAACTATCTTTAAAACTTGGTTCTTCTTTTGCAGATTCTAGAAAATAGTGAAGAGCTGCCCCCTTTGTGTGCTCAGCAACAAGCAAATCCTAGCTCTGATCATGTATGTATTTCTTAAACTAATCTCAAATGATACAACTGTTGATGGCCTCTTTGTATCTATTACATAGAAGTTACATGTATTGCTTGAGAGGGGGTTGTGCTTTTAGACTACAGAAAGATACATCTCACAAGTAAAATATGTGTCGCGACAAGTTCGACACTGATGTACATATAATAGCAGAGCCATATAAAAAGCTCTAACTTGTCGTGTCTTAAATAGAACACTTATATGCACTATAATATACTAAAATCTTCTACTTCAGCCAAACTGTTACAATAAATACCTCAATGTACTGTATTACTTTTTGAAAGTCTTCTACTTCAAGCTACTGGGTGTACGTTTCTAGTTAACATTCAGATTTACTGCTACAAGGGAGAGAATAACATGGACACACAGTGTTCAAGTGGAGTACATGCTGTTGTATTTGGAAACAATGATCATGCCTTCTTTTCTAATTTTGTGTACACTAAAAGTAATATATCACAACATAGTTTTATTTTAGTGTGACAGGCACGTGCTTTTAGCCTTTTTATTCCCTGGACAGCTCCAAACAGCTCCAAGCAGCTCTTATTATTTTTGCATATTCCTTGGAACAATTTCACTTGCTTCAAGATCCTTGCTTTATGCTTTCTAGTTATTTCTGCAACAAGTTCTTGTGGTCATCTTTCAGCCTCTTAAAAATATGTTAATCTTATCTTTCAGGAACTTGATGTTGGCTCAAATGTTCCTGTTGGAGCAGGCGATGAAGGGATGTTTGGGGGCTTTTTCAGTGAGTGTGGAACTGGTGCACTAAGCCTGTCACTACTGGGCAGCCAACCAGTCCCTTGATGTTCTTGGATGTACAGCATGAAGTAACATTTTGGTGCATGTATATAGTTAACATGCTGGACCATGTTTTGTGATGTATGAAACTCTAGTTGACATACAACAAGCATGTACATGCTGGTCGAGATGTCTATTTGTTAGCTGTAGCAAACTCTAGCAATAGCATATTTTTGGACAAACTTGATGGCTGGTGATTCCTTGTATCTGATGTATGCATGTGATGATTGATATACCTAGAAATATCTATATTATTTATGTGATGTTACTCTGGGTTCATAATTATGGTTCCAATTCGAAATATTTGATTTATTCTAGTTGTGGATTCAAATTCAAATTACAAATTGGAAATATGGCACATATGAATCTGTTGTTTCCCTACGGTATAATTCAAATTTGGTAGGGATATAGCTCTAGGGAAAGTGTATGATGATGTGGCAGTGCAAAAGGGTCCCATGATCTTTCCCTAGAGCTGGCTGTAGGTGAACAAATTTTACATGCTGGATACACCAACCGTATGAAAATCTTTCCCTAGGGCTTGTGCCCCTAGGTAAAGAACTTTCCCTAGGGCTTGGTAGATGCACCCTAGGGAAAGGAGTCTTTCCCGTCTAGACTATACCTAGGGTTCTTTACCTAGGGCAAACCCAAGGTAAAGTCTTTACCTATGGTTTTTCCTATTTCACCTAGGGTATATGGCCCTAGGTAAAATCGTAGTTTCTAGTAGTGTATTCTTCCCGAAGATGATCCTCGCGTTCCCAAGTGGCTTCATCTTCAGTGTGATTCGACCACTGCAGTTTCAGGAACTTGGTTGTCTTTTGACGGGTTTGACGTTCAGCTTCATCGAGAATGCGGATCGGATGCTCCTTATAAGAAAGATCATCTTGCAATTCAAGCATTTCATGATGCATGGCTCGGTGCGGAGATTCCTTGAAGCATTTACGAAGTTGCGACACATGGAAGACGTCGTGGATATGAGAGAATTGCGGCGGCAACTCCAATTTATATGCCACCTGTCCACGTCTGTCAACGATGCGAAAGGGGCCGATGTAGCGTGGAGGTAGCTTGCCCTTGATTCCGAATCGACGAGTGCCCTTCATAGGAGTGACACGTAGATAAGCTTGATCACTAGGCTGATAGGTCAAACCCCATCGTTTGCGATCATAGTTGCTCTTCTGGCGGTCCTGAGCCTCCTTGAGGTTTTCTCGGACAATACAGACTTGCTCTTCGGCGTGTTGGATAATGTCCGGTCCCACCAGTGGTCGTTCCCCAGTTTCTGACCAATTCAGAGGGGTTCGACACTTACGTCCATAAAGAACTTCGAAGGGGGCCATTTTCAAGCTGGCTTGATAGCTGTTGTTATATGAGAATTTCGCATAAGGAAGTGATTCTTCCCATTTCTTGCCGAAAGATATAACACAAGCTCGGAGCATATCTTCAAGCACTTGATTAACTCGCTCGACTTGGCCTTGGGATTGGGGATGGTAAGCTGAACTCCAGGTCATGTGAGTTCCCATAGCTTCTTGGAAACTTTCCCAGAACTTGGAAGTGAAAAGACCGCCACGGTTCGAACTGATCTCCTTCGGAATACCGTGGAGTGAATTTTTTTTGGAGATATAAAGCTCTGCTAACTGACTAGCAGTGATAGTCTCCTTGACGGGCAGAAAGTGTGCAACTTTAGAAAGTTGGTCGACGACGACAAGAATAGCATCATGACCCTTCTGTGACTTGGGAAGGCCAGTAATGAAATCCATTTGCACTTTATCCCATTTCCATAAAGGAATAGGAAGTGGTTGAAGAATTCCAGCAGGCTTCTGATGTTCTGCTTTAACGCGACGGCAAACGTCACATTCAGCAACATATCGGGTAATATCCTGCTTCATTCTAGACCACCAGTACCTCTGATGAAGACCGCGATACATCTTGGTGCTACCCGGATGGATAGACAACGGTGTATCATGTGCCTCTTTCATGACCATATCAGTCATAAGTTCGAAGCAAGGTACCACAATGCGGTCTCGGAAATACAAGGTTCCATCTCCAGCAACCGAGAAATCCCTGTACTTCTCAAGGTGAAGATCTTTCTTCATCAGATCAATTTCAGCATCTTTAGCTTGCGCAATCTTAACAGCTTTCTCAAGGTCTGGCTGCACGGCCAGGTTATTAAGAGAACCCTGCGGAACGATACAGAGGTTCAACTTGCGCAGTTCTTCATAAAGATGAGGTTGAGCTCGCTTAACCATGAGGTTGTTGCAATAGGATTTGCGGCTCAAGGCATCAGCCATCACGTTAGCTTTGCCAGGGGTATAAGAAATACCACAGTCATAGTCCATAATTGTTTCCAACCATCGCTCTTGACGGAGATTAAGTTCCGGCTGAGTAAACAAATACTTCAAGCTTTGATGATCAGTGTATATCTCACACCGATTACCGAGAAGGTAGTGTCGCCACTGCTTCAAAGCATAGATCACAGCAGCAAGTTCAAGATCATGCACTGGATAGTTTTCTTCATGTGGACGCAATTGACGTGAGGCATACGCAATTACTCTTCGTTCTTGCATTAGGACACAGCCTAATCCTTGACGAGAGGCGTCGCAGAAAATCACAAAGTCTTTGCGAGAATCTGGAGGAGCAAGCACTGGATCTGAAGTTAGCTTGTCCTTGAGGGTTTGGAAACTCTCCTGACATTTGTCTGTCCACTCAAACTTAACGCCTTTGTGAAGAAGATTAGTGAGGGGTTTGGCAATCTTGGAAAAATTCTCGACGAATCGGCGGCATGCAGTAACTTGCAAGGCCGAGAAAACTTCCGACTTGCTTGGCATTCTTCGGAGGGGTCCAGTAAAGGATAGCCTGAACATGCTCTAGGTTAACAGCGATACCGTCCTTGGAAATCACATGTCCAAGGTAGGTTACTTCAAAAAGCTAAAATTCGCACTTGGAGTACTTGGAATACAACTTATGTTCTCGAAGCCTCTCTAGAACAAGGCGAAGATGTTCAGCATGTTCTTCCTTATTCTTCGAATATACCAGAATATCATCCAGGTAAACCACGACGAACTTGTCGAGGTAATCCATGAATATATAATTCATCAGACGGGAGAACGTAGCTGGAGCATTTGTTAGGCCGAAGGACATGACGGTGTATTCATAGGAGCCATAACGGGTGACAAAGGTAGTCTTGGGAATATCGTCTTCACGGACACAGATCTGGTGATAACCCAACCTCAAGTCGAGTTTAGAGAACACCGATGATCCAACAAGTTGATCATATAAATCATTGATCCGGGGAAGCAGATATTTATTCTGAACGGTTGCCTGGTTGATAGGACGGTAATCTTGGACCAACCTATTCGTACCATCTTTCTTCTTGACAAAGAGAGACGGTGCTCCCCAGGCAGAGAAACTAGGGTGGATGAAGCCCTTCTTAAGTGACTTGTCGATTTCTTCCTTAAGCTCAAGAAGATGGTGCGGAGGCATCTTATAAGGACGCTTCGCAATAGGAGTTGTGCCAGGCTTCAAGTCGATGACAAACTCGATAGCTCTAGCAGGGGGTATTCCTGGTAGTTCTTCTGGAAAAACATCTTGAAAGTCATAGACGACTGGAATGTTTTCGACACCCTCAAGCGGAGAAGCGTTTAGCGCATTCAAAGCATAAATCTGAGCCTCGGCATTTTGAATGAGGGGAGCATGATAATGTACTAGTTCATCTGATGGGTGCAGAAGATGAACAACTTTGGTGGCACAATTGATTGAGGCATAATGAGCCTTCAACCAATCCATTCCTAGAATAAGATCAATTTTGGAAGATTTCAGGATAATGGGAGAGACAAGAAATGTCATCCCTTCGATTTCAATGGGAATATTATAACTAACCACGGAGGTTCGGCAGCCGCCCGCGAGAGTATGTACCACTAATGAAGTGTTCATGTGTTCACACTTAATGTCATGCATGCGTGCGAAACGTTCTGACATGAATAAATGAGATGCTCCTGAATCGAATAAAATAGATGCAGGTACTGAGTTAACAAGGAGTGTACCCATCACAGTTTCTGGTTGATCCTGAGCTTCAACCATGTTGACGTGGAAGTACTGTCCACGACCATGAGAAGGCCTGACATTGTTGTTGCGAGGCTGAGAAATTCCATGGCCATTACCACGGCCAGCAGAAAGAGGCACTAGCTGATTCTGACCCTGAGAACAGTCTCTGGCACGGTGACCTATCTGGCCACACTTGAAGTAAAGTCCACTGTCTGGACGTGGTGCAGGAGCTCGGGGTGGTGCAGCTTGAAGAGGCTGCCTCGGTAGTGGAGGAGGCAGACGAGGTGCAGCATAAGCAGGCCTATACACTGGAGCTGTTGGACAGTACATGCTGTGAGGAATCCATATACGGCGCTTCTGAGAAGATGAGCCCGAAGATGAGCCCGCTTCACGGGTGCATCTGGTCGCTTCCTTATGCTTCTTCAGACCATTCTCGACCATGATAGCCTTGTTCACCAAGGTGGCGAAGTCGGGATAGTCTTGGACGACCAGGGCTAACTGAATGTCATGGTGTAGCCCATCACAGAACTTCTCCTGCCATGAGCATCAGTGGGGATGCCTTCTTCAGCATAGTGAGACAAATCAAGGAACTCTCGCTGATAGACTTCTACGGTCTTGTTGCCTTGAACGAGGCTACGAAACTCGGCCTTCTTCCGAGCTATAACTGCTTAAGGAATATACCGGGCACGAAAAGCAGCCTTGAAGTCCTCCCAGGTGACGACAGTTCTAGGAGGTAGAGTCTGTCTGTGAGTGGCCCACCATTGTGCTGTGGGACCCTTCAGGAAGTATGTCGCATAGGTGACATAGCTGGCAGGGGCAACATCAGCGGACTCCATTTCATAGAAGATTTCACGCAGCCAGTCGTCGGCATCCAGCGGATTAACTGTGTTGAGGAATATCGACGGGTTGAGTCGCACAAACTCTGGCAGTGTGATTGAAGGTGGCTACTGGTTGGCATTGGGACGAGGGAACTGATCCATAATCCCAGTCATGAACTGTCGGTTAAGCTCGAATTGTTGCATCATAGCTGCCATATAATCTGGCGGTGGTGGGTTATTGTCAGCCATCCTGCTAAATTCAACAGGGGTAGTTTAGCAAAGGTATTGCGAGTGTTTAGTAACAAGCATGATGTAACACGACGGTATTTAGGTAGTGTAACAGATGCTTAACAGTAGTCATTTAAGACATAAAGATCCATACACAGTCGGTTGCAATCGGACAGCATAACGGCGCAATTTCAGAGTCTGGACATGCTAGGCGGCACACAGGCACGTGGTAAGGAAGTTCACAATGAGACATAGCAAAGGCTACATTAACGTCGGAGAAAACTGGTGGAGCGAGGATTCTACAAGTGACAACACAGGGTACCCTCAATAAAAGGGATCCTGTAAGCAGAACCTGGTCCATATTCTTGAAGAAAGGGGGGGGGGATTTCAGAACTCCGGGTGGATGTGATCACGAGAACCTAAAGTTGGAGTTATTAAAATTTTACCCTGAATAGAAGAGAGATCAGAGTCCCAGAGTATAGATGAGGAATAAAAGATCCTAATACCACCCAATTGGCGACGTGGGCCCGTAACCCACACAGCCAAGTTAGTAAAACAGTTTTGGACCACTAGACTCAACTTCGACCAAGGAGTTAGAAAGGGGGATTCCTAGAGGCAGTCGGCTCTGATACCAACCTGTGTCAACCCCGGCTTAATCATGCACTATTCATCCATGCAAATGCACATGATCAAGCCTAAGGACTCACTTGAAGATATCACAACACAACTCTAAAACCAAAATAAAGTCATACAAGCTTTATATTACAAGCCAGGGCCTCGAGGTCTCGAATACATAGCTCGATGGCATACAAGCGTCAGTGGAAGCATCAGATATCTGAGTACAGATATATTACCGAAACAGAGATAAGCCATTAAGAAGGCGGGGCAAAACAAAAGCTATGATCGAAAGGCGCAGGCCTCCTGCCTAGGACCCTTTGAACCTACTCCTGGTCGTCAGTCGGCTCCTTGTAGTAGTACTCGCCGGGAGGGTAGTAGTAGTAGCCGTTGACAGGGGCAGCTGTCTCATGGGCTCCGTCATCTGGTTGCACCAAACGGATATGGGGAGAAAAAGAAAGCAAAGCAAATGTGAGTACTCATCCGAAGTACTCAGCAAGCAAGGATCTACAATACATACGCAACATTTTCAAAGGAAGGCTGTATATGTGGACTGGGCTGCAGAAATGCCAGAATAGAGGGGAAATCCTAGTCCTATTGAAGACTAGCATCTTCAGCGGTCTTGCAGCATTAGAAGGGTGCAGATTAACATAATGTAAAGTAGTAGTAGTGTTATCAACCTTGCCCAGAGATCCTTTCTCGACTCCCTGCGAGAAAGCAATCCCAGAGCCATACTATCCATTTCTCATCACAAGTACCAGGTTCTAGTTGTACCGATCGGGATACAACACCGAGTGTCCGTTACCGTAGGACAGGCTATCGATAGATATTTTCTTCCCTGCAGGGGTACACCAACTTACCCACCACGCTCGCTTAACTCCGGCCGGACACACTTTACTGGGTCATGCCCGGCCTCGGTCAAACGACACACCGCAACCCGACCTAGGCTTAATGGAGAGGTCAGCACGCCGGACTAAACCTATGCCCCAGGGGTCTTGGGCCATCGCCCCGGGAACCCCTGCACGTTACGGGGCCGTCGAGAGCAGACCTGGCAACCCCTTAATACAAGCGCGGTTGTGTAACCAGTCCAACTCGGCGCGCGCCGCTCAGTCGCTGATGTCCATTAAGCTTCGGCTGATGTATACGACGCAGAACGCCCATACTATGCCCATGTGATGGTTAGTGCTATCAGGCCAGAGGGCCCTCGGATCAAATATCCAAACCGTTAGTGGATTAGGAGCGAGCGGTAACGAGCAGAGACTCACGATCGATGTGAGCCCGTCACCCCGTCTCGAGGACTTGCGGTAAGGGCTAAGAATGCCCGGCCACGCCTCGTAATTATCTCGCGGGCACCCTCCAGGTCAACCCGTCTCCACATCACTCGCAATTAAGCTCGCGCGTGTACCCCTCAGGGCCGACCCATCTTTAGTAACATGGTTCAGTGTAAAGTCATAGTAACCATAGTAACCGTGTGTCTAACACCCAGGGGGAACCCGGAGGAATCACCCTCGATGGAATTCCACCTGATGTTATCGTCAAGGTGGACGAAGGAGGAATCACCCTCGAGGTCCACTCTTGAGGAGTTGCACGACAATGTCGTTACCGGGAATGGAGAAGGAGGAATCACCCTCGATGACCACAACCGATGAACTAACCTACAAGGTTAACATAAGAAGTGCTGACGAGGTATCACCCTCGGCACTCGATAGTAACCCAGTAGTGTCGAGCAACTAAGGGGGAAGTGATGTGCGGTGCCGGGGCCTGGTCTTCGATCCTGTTGATCGGTTCTTCTGATAATCCAGCGGGGCAGTCGGGATAAAGTGGGGTCTCTGATGGGTCTCTACCCGGCCTATACTAAACAGTTTAGGATAAGCAGGTAGGTAACAACAGCAGGTTACAATAAACAGGCTATGCAGCAAAAATAGGATAACAGTAACAGCAGCAACTTCTAATGCAAGCATAAGACAGAGAAGAATAGGCGATATCGGTATGCTCAAAAGGGGGGTGCTTGCCTGGTTGCTCTGCGACAAAGGCAAGGTCGTCAACGGTGTCGTCGGTCTCCTGAGCTGCGTCAGTCTCGGGAACTGCATCGACGTCAGGGTCTACCGAGAGAGAAGAGGGGGAAGAAACAGATAAATAGACAGCAAACATATGCAACACAGAGCATGCTATGTTAGGATGCTGTGCAGGGTTGCCTAAAGATATGTCTAAGTCATTTAATTTATTTTAGGATTAAAATGGATTTTATTAACCGGTGAATATGCACTATTCATATACCGGAATCAGGCTAAAAGTTACGGGTTCTTCTACGTAGGGGGTTCCGACATGGAAACAGATGACACGATCAGATTCGTCTCGTCATTCTGAGCAACTTTCATGTATAAAGTTTTTCGATCTGAGCTACGATTTATTTTCTACGAATTTTTGAAGATTATTGCTCTATCTGAAATTATTTAAATTAACAGAATTATCCAAAAAAAGAGATATGACGTTAGCATGACGTGTGGATGACGTCAGCAGTCAACAGACGCGCTGACCAGGGTCAAACCTGACATGTGGGTCCAGTGGGACCCACATGTCATTGACAGAGGCTAACAGAGTTTAAAAACTAACTAATCAGAGTTAATTAGCTAGTAGGCCCCACCTGTCATAGAGCAATTAGCTAAAAATAATTAATTTTAATTATGAAAATGTTTTAATTAACTAAATTGCGGCGGGGCCCGCATAACAGAGACTGAGGCTGCCCAGTCAGCAGTTGACTGGGTCAACCCAGTCAACTGGGGCCCACGGGATGTACTGGCAGTGGCTCTGGGGTGACCCCATGCCAGCGACGTCGGCAGCCGGCGCCGGAGCGGCTCCGGCGACCAAAGCAACGGCGGCGCCTCGCCGGAGTTGGTCGGAATCGCGCTACGGGGCTCGGTTTCGGGCGTGCGTGGGTGCGTTTGAACGGGCATCGAACGCCGTGTCGAGTTGTGGTGGTGGTCGGAGCTGGGGTGGCCGGAAACGGCGGTGGCGAGTGGCGTAGCGGACACCGGAGTTCGGGCGTCGACGGATCCGGCGCTGCACGGCACGGGGAGGCACGCTAGGGGCCTCGTTGGACTCGCACAAGCTCCAGGAGCTCGATGCGCGGTTCGGCTGCGCGTGACGGTGACGAAGGCCACGGCAGCGAGCTCGTCGGCGGCAGCGGGTTCGGGCGCAAGCGAAGCAACGGCGACGGCGCGAGCTAGAGGGCCTAGAAGGAAGAGGAGGATGGCAGCTCACCTAGCGGCACACACGTTTGGACGTTGGTGGTTTAGTAGCTGCAGAACGTCACCGGAGAAGAAGGGGATCGCCGGCGACCGAGGTTGAAGACAAAGTCGTGGGGCTCGCTGCAACGATTCCTGCATCCGCCTGCTTACACCAGAAGAGGAAGAAGAGGCCGGCGGAGCTCCTGGACAAGACGGCAGGGCGAGGTGGTGGTTGTGGCCGCGGTGATGAGCGAGGCACGGTGGCGATGGCGTCGGGCGTCGCTGGATCTAAGGGGACGAGCGAGGGAGAGTTGAGAAAGATGAGGGGAGAGTGGCGAGAGAGGTCAGGGGGATGGATGAGGCCGGGGCCTTATCCCCTCGTCGGCCGCGGCGTCGGCGTGTCGGCGCCGCACCGGCGCGTGCGCGGCGACCAGGGGCGCGGTGACACGCAGGTGAGAGAAGAGGGAGATGGGCTGGTTGGGCTGGCTACGGGGCACTGTGCACTTAGGCCCAGTGCACAGTGCCTCTTTTTTTTTATTTTTTTGTTTTTGCTTTTTCATTTTAACAGAGAAGGTTTTGTATTATTTTGAACCTCGAAATGGATTTGCAAAAATGTGTAAGTTGCTCACACTAGTGTATTGCAATATACAACACGGCCACAAAAAGTTTGGGCATTTTTGGAACCCATTTGAAATCATTCAAAAATGATTAGGGCATTTAAGTGCTGTTTTGGCTCTGATCAAATGCATTAGGCCCATCTAGACTTGATGATGATGTTGTGTTCCTTAACAGCAAATAGTCTTGGATTATTTGCTATAAGGTGAACATTTTTCTTACAAGTTTTGAGAAACTTTATTTTGCCCTTTGAATTTGAGTTGAATTTCAGAAAAGTATTTGAATTGTTTTGAATAACAACTATGACTAGGCACTGCAAATGAGGATGACTTGGCATATTTAGCAAAGTGTCACAGTGCTAGGTTACATAGGGGTGTTACAAATTCTCCTCCTCTAAAAGAAATTCTCGTCCCGAGAATTTAGGAGGTAGAAGGAAAGAGGTCGGAATATTCTTCCCGAAGATGATCCTCGCGTTCCCAAGTGGATTCATCTTCAGTGTGATTTGACCACTGCACTTTCAGGAACTTGGTTGTCTTTTGACGGGTTCGACGTTCAGCTTCATCAAGAATGCGTATCGGATGCTCCTTATAAGAAAGATCGTCTTGCAATTCAAGCATTTCATGATCCACGGCTCGGTGCGGAGATTTCTTGAAGCATTTACGAAGTTGCGACACATGGAAGACGTCACGGATATGAGAGAATTGTGGCGGCAACTCCAATTTATATGCCACCTGTCCACGTCTGGCAACAATGCGAAAGGGGCCGATGTAGCGTGGAGCTAGCTTGCCCTTGATTCCGAATCGACGAGTGCCCTTCATAGGAGTGACATGCAGATAAGCTTGATCACCAGGCTGATAGGTCAAACCCCATCGTTTGCAATCATAGTTGCTCTTCTGGAGGTCCTGAGCCGCCTTGAGATTTTCTCGGACAATACGGACTTGCTCTTCGGCGCGTTGGATAATGTCCGGTCCCACGAGTGGTCGTTCCCATGTTTCTGACCAATTCAGAGGGGTTCGACACTTACGTCCATAAAGAACTTCGAAGGGGGCCATTTTCAAGCTGGCTTGATAGCTGTTGTTATATGAGAATTCCGCATAAGGAAGTGATTCTTCCCATTTCTTGCCGAAAGATATAACACAAGCTCGGAGCATATCTTCAAGCACTTGATTAACTCGCTCGACTTGGCCTTGGGATTGGGGATGGTAAGCTGAACTCCAGGTGATGTGAGTTCCCATAGCTTCTTGGAAACTTTCCCAGAACTTGGAAGTAAAAAGACCGCCACGGTCCGAACTGATGTCCTTCGGAATACCATGGAGTGAAACAATTCTAGAGATATAAAGCTCTGCTAACTGACTAGCAGTGATAGTCTCCTTGACGGGCAGAAAGTGTGCAACTTTAGAAAGTTGGTCGACGACGACAAGAATAGCATCGTGACCCTTCTGTGACTTGGGAAGGCCAGTAATGAAATCCATTTGCACTTTATCCCATTTCCACAAAGGAATAGGAAGTGGTTGAAGAATTCCAGCAGGCTTCTGATGTTCTGCTTTAACGCGACGGCAAACGTCACATTCAGCAACATATCGGGCAATATCCTGCTTCATTCTAGACCACCAGTACCTTTGACGAAGATCGCGATACATCTTGGTGCTACCCGGATGGATAGACATCGGTGTATCATGTGCCTCTTTCATGACCTTGTCAGTCATAAGTTCGAAGCAAGGTACCACAATGCGGTCTCGGAAATACAAGGTTCCATTTTCAGCAACCGAGAAATCCCTGTACTTCTCAAGGTGAAGCTCTTTCTTGATCAGATCAATTTCAGCATCTTTAGCTTGCGCAATCTTAACAGCTTTCTCAAGGTCTGGCTGCACGACCAGGTTATTAAGAGAACCCTGCGGAACGATACAGAGGTTCAACTTGCGCAGTTCTTCATAAAGATGAGGTTGAGCTCGCTTAACCATGAGGTTGTTGCAATAGGATTTGCGGCTCAAGGCATTAGCCATCACATTAGCTTTGCCAGGGGTATAAGAAATACCACAGTCATAATCCGTAATTGTTTCCAACCATCGCTGTTGACGGAGATTAAGTTTCGGCTGAGTAAACAAATACTTCAAGCTTTGATGATTAGTTTATATCTCACACCGATTACCGGGAAGGTAGTGTCGCCACTTCTTCAAAGCATAGATCACAGCAGCAAGTTCAAGATCATGCACTGGATAGTTTTCTTCATGTGGACACAATTGACGCGAGGCATACGCAATTACTCTTTGTTCTTGCATTAGGACACAACCTAATCCTTGACGAGAGGCGTCGCAGAAAATCACAAAAAGTCTTTGCGAGAATCTGGAGGAGCAAGCACTGGAGCTGAAGTTAGCTTGTCCTTGAGGGTTTGGAAACTCTCCTGACATTTGTCTGTCCACCCAAACTTAACACCTTTGTGAAGCAGATTAGTCAGGGGTTTGGCAATCGGTGAAAAGTTCTTGACGAATCGGCGGCAGTAACTTGCAAGGCCCAGAAAACTTCTAACTTGCTTGGCATTCTTCGGAGGGGTCCAGTCAAGGATAGCCTGAACACGCTCCGGGTTAACAGCGATACCGTCCTTGGAAATCACATGTCCAAGGTAGGTTACTTCAGAAAGCCAGAATTCGCACTTGGAGTACTTGGCATACAACTTATGTTCTCGAAGCCTCTCCAGAACAAGGCGAAGATGTTCAACATGTTCTTCCTTATTCTTCGAATATACCAGAATATCATCCAAGTAAACCACACCGAACTTGTCGAGGTAATCCATGAAGATATAATTCATCAGACGGGAGAACGTAGCTGGAGCATTTGTTAGGCCGAAGGACATGACGGTGTATTCATAGGAGCCATAGTGGGTGACAAAGGCAGACTTGGGAATATCCTCTTCACGGACACGGATCTGGTGATAACCCAACCTCAAGTCAAGTTTAGAGAACACCGATGATCCAGCAAGTTGATCATATAAATCATTGATCCGGGGAAGCGGATATTTATTCTGAACGGTTGCCTGGTTGATAGGATGGTAATCTTGGACCAACCTATTCGTACCATCTTTCTTCTTGACAAAGAGAGACGGTGCTCCCCAGGCAGAGGAACTAGGGCGGATGAAGCCCTTCTTAAGTGACTTGTCGATTTCTTCCTTAAGCTCGAGAAGATGGTGCAGAGGCATCTTATAAGGACGCTTCGCAATAGGAGTTGTGCCAGGCTTCAAGTCGATGACAAACTCGACAGCTCTAGCAGGGGGTATTCCTGGTAGTTCTTCTGGAAAAACATCTTGAGAGTCACAGACGACTGGAATGTTTTCGATCCCCTCAAGCGAAGAAGCGTTTAGCGCATTCAAAGCATAAATCTGAGCCTCGACATTTTGAGGGAGGTGAACATGATAATGTACTAGTTCATCTGATGGGTGCAGAAGATGAACAACTTTGGTGGCACAAATGATTGAGGCATAATGAGCCTTCAACCAATCCATTCCCAGAATAAGATCAATTTTGGAAGATTTCAGGATAATGGGAGAGACAAGAAATGTCATCCCTTCGATTTCAATGGGAATATTATAACTAACCACGGAGGTTCGGCAGCCGCCCGCGGGAGTATGTACCACTAATGAAGTGTCCATGTGTTCACACTTAATGTCATGCATGCGTGCGAAACGTTCTGACATGAATGAATGCGATGCTCTTGAATCGAATAAAACAGATGCAGGTACTGAGTTAACAAGGAGTGTACCCATCACAGTTTCTGGTTGATCCTGAGCTTCAGCCATGTTGACGTGGAAGTACTGTCCATGACCATGAGAAGGCCTGACATTGTTGCTGCGAGGCTGAGAAATTCCACAGCCATTACCACGGCCAGCAGGAAGAGGCACTAGCTGATTCTGACCCTGAGAACAGTCTCTGGCACGGTGACCTGGCTGCCCACACTTGAAGCAAAGTCCACTGTCTGGATGTGGTGCAGGAGCTCGAGGTGCTGCAGCTGGAAGAGGCTGCCTCGGTGGTGGAAGAGGCAGACGAGGTGCAGCATAAGCAGGCCTGTACACTGGAGCTGTTGGACGGTACATGCTGTGAGGAATCCATATACGGCGCTTCTGAGAAGACGAGCCCGAAGATGAGCCCGCTTCACGGGTGCGTCTGGTCGCTTACTTGTGCTTCTTCAGACCAGTCTCGACCATGATAGCCTTGTTCACCAAGGTGGGAAAGTCGGGATAGTCTTGGACGAGTAGGGCTAACTGAATGTCATGGTGTAGCCCATCACGGAACTTCTCCTGCCTACGATCATCAGTGGGGATGTCTTCTTCAGCATAGCTAGACAAATCAAGGAACTCTCGTTGATAGACTTCTACGGTCTTGTTGCTTTGAACGAGGCTACGAAACTCGGCCTTCTTCCGAGCTATAACTGCTTGAGGAATATACCGGGCACGAAAAGTAGCCATGAAGTCCACCCAGGTGACGACAGTTCCAAGAGGTAGAGTCTGTCTGTGAGTGGCCCACCATTGTGCTGCGGGACCCTTCAGGAAGTATGTCGCATAGGTGACATAGCTGGCAGGGGCAACATCAACGGACTCCATCTCATAGAAGATGTCACGCAGCCAGTCGTCGACATCCAAAGGATTAACTGTGTTGCGGAATATCGACGGGTTGAGTCGCACAAACTCTGGCAGTGTGATTGAAGGTGGCTGCTGGTTGGCATTGGGACGAGGGAACTGATCCATAATCCCAGTCATGAACTGCCGGTTAAGCTCAAATTGTTGCATCATAGCTGCCATATAATCTGGCGGTGGTGGGTTATTGTCAGCCATCCTGCTAAATTCAACAGGGGTAGTTCAGCAAAGGCTATTGCGAGTGTTTAGCAACAAGCATGATGTAACACAACGGTATTAGGTAGTGTAACAGATGCTTAACAGTAGTCATTTAAGACATACATATCCATACACAGTCGGTTGCAATCGGACAACATAACGGTGCAATTTCAAAGTCTGGACATGCTAGGTGGCACACAGGCACGCGGTAAGGAAGTACACAACGAGACATAGCAAAGGCTACATCAACGTCGGAGAAAACTGGTGGAGCGAGGATTCTACAAGTGACAACACAAGGTACCCTCGATAAAAGGGATCCTGTAAGCAGAACCTGGTCCATATTCTTGAAGAAAGGGGGGGGGGGAATTTCAGAACTCCGGGTGGATATGATCACGAGAACCTAAAGTTAGAGTTAGTAAAATTTTAACCCGAATAGAAGAGAAATCAGAGTCCCAGAGTATAGACGAGGAATAAAAGATCCTAATACCACCCAATTGGCGACGTGGGCCCGTAACCCACACAGCCAAGTTAGTAAAACAGTTTTGGACCACTAGACTCAACTTCGACCAAGGAGTTGGAAAGGGTGATTCCTAGAGGCAGTCGGCTCTGATACCAACCTATGACGACCCCGGCTTAATCGTGCACTAATCATACACGCAAATGCACACGATCAAGCCTAAGGACTCACTTGAAGATATCACAACACAACTCTAAAACAAAAATAAAGTCATACAAGCTTTATATTACAAGCCAGGGCCTCGGGGTCTCGAATACATAGCTCGATGGCATACAAGCGTCAGCGGAAGCATCAGATATCTGAGTACAGATATATTACAGAAATAGAGATAAGCCATTAAGAAGGCGGGGCAAAACAAAAGCTACGATCGAAAGGCGCAGGCCTCCTGCCTGGGACCCTCCGAACCTACTCCTGGTCGTCAGTCGGCTCCTCGTAGTAGTACTCGCCGGGAGGGTAGTAGTAGTAGCCGTCGACAGGGGCAGCTGTCTCAGGGGCTCCGTCATCTGGTTGCACCAAACGGATATGGGGAGAAAAAGAAAGCAAAGCAAACATGAGTACTCATCTGAAGTACTCAGCAAGCAAGGATCTACACTACATATGCAACATTTTCAAAGGAAGACTGTATATGTGGACTGGGCTGCAGAAATGCCAGAATAGAGGGGAAAGCCTAGTCCTATCGAAGACTAGCATCTTCAGCATCTTCAGCGGTCTTGCAGCATTAGAAGAGTGCAGATTAGCATAATGTAAAGTAGTAGTGTTATCAACCTCGCCCAGAGATCCTTTCTTGACTCCCTGCGAGAAAGCAATCCCAGAGCCATACTATCCATTTCTCATCACAATTACAAGGTTCTAGTTGTACCGATCGGGATACAACTCCGAGTGTCCGTTATCGTAGGACAGGCTATCGATAGATGTTTTTTCCCTGCAGGGGTGCACCAACTTACCCACCACGCTCGCTTAACTCCGGCCGGACACACTTTACTGGGTCATGCCCGGCCTCGGTCAAACGACACGCCTCAACCCGACCTAGGCTTAACGGAGAGGTCAGCACGCCGGACTAAACCTATGCCCCCAGGGGTCTTAGGCCATCGACCAGGGAACTCCTGGACGTCACGGGGCCGTCGAGAGCAGACCTGGCAACCCCTTAATACAAGCGCGGTTGCATAACCAGTCCAACTCGGCGCGCGCCGCTCAGTCGCTGACGTCCATTAAGCTTCGGCTGATGTATACGATGCAGAACGCCCATACTATGCCCACATGACGGTTAGTGCTATCAGGCCAGAGGCCCCTCGGATCAAATATCCAAACCGTTAGTGGATTAGGAGCGCGCGGTAACGAGCAGAGACTCACAGTCGATGTGACCCCGTCGCCCCGTCTCGAGGACTTGCGGCAAGGGCTAAGAATGCCCGGCCATGCCTTGTAATTATCTCGCGGGCACACTCCAGGACAACCCGTCTCCACATCACTCGCAATTAAGCTCGCGCGGGTACCCCTCAGGGCCGACCCGTCTTTAGTAACATGGTTCAGTGTAAAGTCATAGTAACCATAGTAACCGTGTGTCTAACACCCAGGGCGAACCCTGAGGAATCACCCTTGATGGAATTCCACCTGATGTTATCGTCAAGGTGGACGAAGGAGGAATCACCCTCGAGGTCCACTCTTGAGGAGTTGCACGACAGTGTCGTTACCGGGAATGGAGAAGGAGGAATCACCCTCGATGACCACAACCGATGAACTAACCTACAAGGTTAACATCAGAAGTGCTGATGAGGTATCTCCCTCGGCACTCGATAGTAACCCAGTAGTGTCGAGCAACTAAGGGGGAAGAGATGTGCGGTGCCGGGGCCTGTTCTTCGATCCCGTTGATTGGTTCTTCTGATAATCCAGCGGGGTAGTCGGGATAAAGTGGGGTCTCTGATGGGTCTCTACCCGGCCTATACTAAACAGTTAGGATAAGCAGGTAGGTAACAACAGCAGGTTATAATAAACAGGCTATGCAGCAGAAATAGGATAACAGTAACAGCAGCAACTTCTAATGCAAGCATAAGAGAGAGAAGAATAGGCGATATCGGTATGCTTAAAAGGGGGGTGCTTTCCTGGTTGCTCTGCGACAAAGGCAAGGTCGTCAACGGTGTCGTTGGTCTCCTGAGCTGCGTCAGTCTTGGGAACTGCGTCGACGTCGGGGTCTACCGAGAGAGAAGTGGGGGAAGAAATAGATAAATAGACAGCAAACATATGCAACACAGAGCATGCTATGCTAGGATGCAGTGCAAGGTTGCCTAAAGATATGTCTAAGTCATTTTTAGTTATTTTAGCATTAAAGTGGGTTTTATTAACCGGTGAATATGCACTATTCATATACCGGAATCAGGCTAAAAGTTATGGGTTCGCCTACGTAGGGGGTTCCGACATGGAAACAGACGACACGATCCGATTCGTCTCGTCGTTCTGAGCAACTTTCATGCATAAAGTTTTTCGATCTGAGCTACGGTTTATTTTCTACGAATTTTCGAAGATTATTGCTTTATCTGTAATTATTTAAATTAACAGAATTATCCAGAAAAAGAGATATGATGTCAGCATGACGTGTGGATGACGTCAGCAGTCAACAGACGCGCTGACCAGGGTCAAACCTGACATGTGGGTCCAGTGGGACCCACATGTCATTGACAGAGGCTAACAAAGTTTAAAAACTAACTAATCAGAGTTAATTAGCTAGTAGGCCCCAGCTGTCATAGAGCAATTAGCTAAAAATAATTAATTTTAATTAAGAAAATGTTTTAATTAACTAAATTGCGGCGAGGCCCGCATGTCAGAGACTGAGGCTGCCCAGTCAGCAGTTGACTGGGTCAACCCAGTCAACTAGGGCCCGCGGGACCCACTGGCAGTGGCTCTAGGGTGACCCCAGGCCAGCCACGTCGGCAGCCGGCGCCGGAGCGGCTCCGGCGACCAAAGCAACGGCGGTGCCTCGCCGGAGTTGGTCAGAATCGCGCTACGGGGATCGGTTTCATGCGTGCGTGGGTGCGTTCGAACGGGCATCGAACGCCGCGTCGAGCTGTGGTGGTGGTCGGAGCTGGGGTGGCCGGAAACGGCGGTGGCGAGCGGCAAAGAGGACACCGGAGTTCGGTACGGGGAGGCACGCTAGGGGCCTTGTTGGACTCGCACGAGCTCCAGGATCTTGATGCGGGGTTTGGCTGTGCGTGACAGTGACGAAGGCCATGGCAGAAAGCTCGTCGGCGACAGCGGGTTCGGGAGTAAGCGAAGCAACGGCTACGGCGCGAGCTAGAGGGCCTAGAGGGCAGAGGAGGATGGCAGCTCACCTAGCAGCACACACGGTTGGCCGTTGGTGGTTTAGTAGCTGCAGAACGTCGCTGGAGAAGAAGGGGATTGCCGGCGACCGAGGTTGAAGATGAGGTCGTGGGGCTCGCTGCAACGATTCCTGGATCCGCCTGGTTACACCAGAAGAGGAAGAAGAGGCCGGCGGAGCTCCTGGACAAGACGGCGGGGCGAGGTGGTGGTTGTGGCCGCGGTGATGAGCGAGGCACGGCGGCGATGGCGTCGGGCGTCTGTGGATCTGAGGGGGCGAGCGAGAAAGAGTCGAGAGAGATGAGGGGAGAGTGGCGAGAGAGGTCAGGAGGGATGGATGAGGCCGGGGCCTTATCCCCTCGTCGACCGCGGCGTCGGCGTGTCGGCGCCGCACCGGCGCGCGCGGCGACCAGGGGCGTGGCGACACGCAGGTGAGAGAAGATGGAGATGGGCTGGTTGGGCTGGCTACGGGGCACTGTGCACTTAGGCCCAGTGCATAGTGCCTCTTTTCTTTTTATTTTTCTGTTTTTCCTTTTTCATTTTAACAGAGAAGGTTTTGTATTATTTTGAACCTCCAAATGGATTTGCAAAAATGTGTAAGTTGCTCACACTAGTGTATTGCAATATACAGCACTGCCACAAAAAGTTTGGGCATTTTTGGAACCCATTTGAAATCATTCAAAAATGATTAGGGCATTTAAGTGCTGTTTTGGCTCTGATCAAATGCATTAGGCCCATCTAGACTTGATGATGATGTTGTGTTCCTTAACAGCAAATAGTTTTGGATTATTTGCTATAAGGTGAACATTTTTCTTACAAGTTTTGAGCAACTTTATTTTGCACTTTGAATTTGAGTTGAATTTCAGAAAAGTATTTGAATTGTTTTGAATAACCACTATGACTAGGCACTGCAAATGAGGATGACTTGGCATATTTAGCAGAGTGTCACAGTGCTAGGTTACATAGGGGTGTTACACCTAATCCACTAACGGTTTGGATATTTGATCCGAGGGGCCTCTGGCCTATAGCACTAACCATCACGTGGGCATAGTATGGGTGTTCTGCGTCGTATACATCAGCCGAAGCTTAATAGACGTCAGCGACTGAACGGCACACACTGGGTTGGACTGGGAACGCAACCGCGCTTGTATTAAGGGGTTGCTAGGTCTGCTCACCGGCGGTGTACGCAACGTGCAGGAGCGTCCGGGGCGATGGCCCAAGACCCCAGGGGGCATAGGTTTAGTCCGGCGTGCTGACCTCTCTGTTAAGCCTAGGTCGGGTTGCGGCGTATCGTTTGGCCGAGGCCGGGCATGACCCAGAAAAGTGTGTCCGGCCGGAGTTAAGCGAGCGTGGTGGGTAAGTTGGTGCACCCCTGTAGGGAAGAACTAATCTATCGATAGCCTGTCCTACGGTAACGGACACTCGGAGTTGTATCCCGATCGGTACAACTAGAACCTGGTACTTGTGATGAGAAATAGATAGTATGGCTCTGGGATTGCTTTCTCGCAGGGAGTCGAGGAAGGATCTCTGGGCGAGGTTGATGATACTACTACTACTTTACATTATGTTAATCTGCACTCTTCTAATGCTGCAAGACCGCTGAAGATGCTGAAGATGCTAGTCTTCGATATGACTAGGCTTTCCCCTCTATTCTGGCATTTCTGCAGCTCAGTCCACATATACAGCCTTCCTTTGAAAATGTTGCATATGTAGTGTAGATCCTTGCTTGCTGAGTACTTCGGATGAGTACTCACGGTTGCTTTGCTTTCTTTTTCTCCCCATATCCTTTTGATGCAACCAGATGACGGAGCCCCTGAGACCTCTGTCCCCGCCGACGGCTACTACTACTACCCTCCTGGCTAGTATTACTACGAGGAACCGACTGACGACCAGGAGTAGGTTCGGAGGGTCCCAGGCAGGAGGCCTGTGCCTTTTGATCGTAGCTTTTGTTTTGCCCCGCCTTCTTAAAGGCTTATCTCTGTTTCTGTGTTATATCTGTACTCAGATATCTGATGCTTCCGCTGACGCTTGTATGCGAGCTTATGTATTCGAGCCCTCGAGGCCCCTGGCTTGTAATATAAAGATTGTATGACTTTATTTATGTTTTAGAGTTGTGTTGTGATATCTTCAAGTGAGTCCTTAGACTTGATCGTGTGTATTTGCGTGTATGGTTAGTGCACGATTAAGCCGGGGTTGTCACAAAAGCCCTGTTTTATACTAGTGACTCAGCGACCTGCTTCGACGAAGATGTCTGGGATGGGATGCTTCAGGCGAAAGCCTTGTGCCGACCTCATCGGCAATGGTGATGGCGCCGCCTTCGAGCGTCGTTTCCCTTCATGAAGGCATCATCGAAAAGCTACTGTTGCCTGCTCATTCGTGTGCCTCAGGCGAAAGCCTCATATCCATCTCTGGATCAGATGACGACGGCATCTTGATGTTGTTTCTCCCCCTTGGGGGCGTTGTTTTGGAGCCACGAACCGTTGTTAGTAGCTTGATGTCTGGGTTGGAGTGCTTGTTGGGTTGCTGGAGTGTAGGGTGGTGGCGGTGGAAGTGATCTATGGCGACGACAATTCCTTGGTCCTTCTGGTGCTGAGGGTTGACCTATCTCCTATGACGATGGTGGGGTCTAGGAGTTCGGTGCCCTTCGATGACGCGTGAGGTTTGGTTGCCTCGCATAGTGTTTTGGTTCTCTCTATTTGTGATGGTGGGCATGGTGTGGCTCGGAGGAGGTGCAGGGCCGTCTTGGCGGATCATTGCCCTTCGGCACCGTCTGCAATTCTCTCTATCGCGTCGTGGCTAGGCAGTGGGAAGCCCTTCGATGGAAGCTGCGACTCTCCTAGTTCTTCAAGGTGCAGAGTGATCACAGGGCAGCAGGCCGTTTTTCCTCTACGTCTTCTCGGTGTTGAATCTCCTTCCGACTGATCCAACAATACTAGTTCCCGCTCTTCTCGGTCTGCCTAGTGGTCATGGGTGCTAAGTTCTTGGTGTTGGCTTCTTGTCGTACCTCTTTTCTGGCTCTCCTCTGTTGTTCCTTGTTCGTTTTGTGTGTGTGTTGGGTGTTGATTCTCCTATGATGTTCCTTGTTCCTTCATGTGTGTGTTAGGTGCTACTTGTTGTAGCCGTTGTGTTGTATCTCAGTCTTTTTATGATAATGAAAATGGTTCAAGCCGGCGCAAGCCTGCCGTAGCACCGTCAAAAAAAATGCACGTCTCGCGACTGCGCAGCAGCTTAGCTAAATTACCATTCACCCACAAATTAAGCAGTGCGTTTGACGGACTCATTAATTAATTAATTACGTGTGGAAGTTTTTGTCTGGTTCTATCGTTGGGGTGGTTGCCTATGTGTTGTCGAAGAAAATAGAAATGAGGGGAGAGAAGCAACGAGATGTTTTCTTTCACTTTGAGGAGGCTAAGGCTGGTCGTAATGAAGAGTCTCATAGACTAGTATCATGCATATTATATTTGTGTATGATACTATATCCGTAGTGCATAGTATCATAAGTTATTATCATGGGTAGTATTATTTATTGTCATGCATGACACATAGTAGCATAGCACTTATTATGATATGGTATCGTAATATGATATTCAATCATCTCTTTCTTTATTTAATTCTACGTCACCTCATTAAAATTGTCTAGTTGGCATGCATGATACTAGCTATGATACTCACATTACGACCAGCCTAATATAAGAGCTTCTATAGCCAGACCGAACTAATCCGGGGCCCTAAACTTCTGATAGCATAATTAAGCGTGATATAAAGTTGAAGACAGGAAGAGTAGCCCTTCTAAATATGCTGTTGTTTGCCACCTGGTTTTCGGTTCTACCTACCATGGCAAGAAAACAGAAAAGCAAATTATGTTTAGATCTCACGTGTACACGCCATGAGTCAGTCAACATGGCAACGAATACCCGCAAACACGGTGAGTAAAAATCCTATAAGGGTATGGGTTTGAGAAAATAATTACCCAGGGATTTATAAATGAAAAAAATTGTACCCATCGGGTAAGCTGGGTACGGGTACGAAAAGACAATACCCATACTCGTGTACCCGGCTGCCATATATTAATTCCTTCTAACAGGTAGGTTCCTTGTGTCATCGACTAAAGGGAAAAAATGAGTCACTTTACCCTAGGCTAACGCATCCGCTAGCCTTGACCCAAAATCCTCCCCCCCATCCATGTGCATGATTGATACGTCTCCAACGTATCTATAATTTTTGATTGCTCCATGCGGTTATATTATCATTCTTGGATGTTTTACAATCATTTTATAGCAAATTTATATCATTTTTTGAGACTAACCTATTGACATAGTGCCCAGTGTCAGTTGCTGTTTTTTGCTTGTTTTTACTTCGCAGAAAATCAATACACTAGTGGAGAATCGGGTTTTATTCCCGGTTCGTAAGGACCTTTAGTCCCGGTTCACCAATCGGCACTAAAGGGTGGGGACTAAAGCCCCCCCCCCCTCCCCTTTAGTGCCGGTTCGTCACGACTCAGGACCAAAGTCCCACCACGTTGCACGAGCCCGCGCCGGAGGGCTGGGGGCACCAACCGGGACTAAAAGGTTTAGGAGTTTATGGGTTTATTGTTTATTTTTCCTTTTAATTTTGTGTTTTGCATTTAATTATTTTTCATTTCAAACATATTTTACGCTACTACATACTGTACACGTTATGCATATATATAAATAGAATTTCTCGTAGAACCGATCATATATATATATATCATCGAATTTCTCGTACGACCATTCACATACATATATATATATATATATATATATATATATATATATATATATATATACAATTTCTCTTACAATTTACAGATCATTACATGGAGGCATTAGGTGTAATGGTATTATTCTTTGGGATGTATGACCTGGTCGAGCAAAAATCTCGTTATTTCCTCTTGAATTGCTCGTACGCGATCCGTTGGTAGAAGCTTATCCCGCATTTCCATCATTTTTAAAGAAGAAGATCAATATGAATGTATTAGTTGTGTGTATATTAGATAATGATGTAAAAATTATGAATAGTATTCTGGCAAACGTATCCAAAGTTGTCTATCATCTTTGGTCCTTTCGGACGTCATCATGCAAATGTTCTTGCAAACGTAGTATGCACATAAATTATTCCTCGGCGCCTGCCTCATGACCTTTACGAGAATAGAATTCAATCAGATAATAATTAATCAAGCATGATAATGGTATTGAAACTAGAATTAAAGAGATGCACGGACGTAGCTAGCTAGTACTACTTAATTAATTACCTTGGGTCGCACCCATTTCAGCTGTTGTTTCCATGCGCCTTTAACCTGTTTGATAACCTTTTGCCAAGCCCTGCCCGCCGGCAAAGAAAATGAATAAAGAAGTTATTAATTAGTTGATATCAGGAAATGAACTAAAGAACCTGACATAATGCGATAATGATTGAAATTACCCATCGATCATTCCCCTCATGATTGCTTAGTCATTAACGTCTTTAAGTAGTGAGTCCAGCACTTGAACTTTTCCCTCGTCAACTTCAATGATTAGCAGGATCTAGTGAAAACTGCATGCGCACATGTTTGTATAATTAAGCGGGCATGTGCATAACTCATCAACTACACTTATTAATATCTAGTAAACAAAAACAGAATTTGTAGTACAAGACAGTGTCACTCGCCCGAAGTTGTAAGGAAGTAGTATTTCTGGTTGAGTATTTAGTCGCTTTAAAAACTCTAGCAAGCTTCTGGCAAACTACTTTCGAGGTCCGTAAAGCTGCTGATCAGCGATGGAGCCGCGTCGAGCTCGGGTGAAGAGGTGATCTGTTTTCTTTCCCTTTGGTGGCTGCTTCGGTGGTGACGGATGAGAGTAACAGGCGCTGGTATTTTGCATAGAATTATCCTATCTTTTCAGTCTTATAATGTCGGTGCTTACGTGCCTTGTAATTGGATCTTTATTTTATAAATGAGACACGTATTACCATGCAAAAAAAAGGAAGATCTGATGAAACGAGCAAAGGAAGATGAGAGGACCACCGTAGATTGCGCCCCGAGCTCACGGTGATCTGTTTTCTTTCCCTTTGATGGCCGCTTTGGTGGTGTCGAGGAGAGGAACAGGCGCTGGTATTTTGCATAGGATTATTCTATATTTTCAGTCTTGTAATGTCGGTGCTTACGTGCCTTGTAACCGGATCTTTATTTTATAAATGAGACACCTATTACCATGAAAAAAGAAAAAGAAAACCACCGTAGATTGCGCCCCGAGCTCACGGCGTAACGTGTGGCCTTTGACTATACGATTCCCATTGGCGGACATCGTACGTCGTAGCAGCTGAAAATTGGGCCATGGGCTACCAGCCACATGCGCGGGGGCCCCTGCAAAGGTGGGGCCCCGGGGCGGCCGCCCCTCCTGCCCCCCCTCAGGGCCGGCCCTGCCTTGGTGCCCCAAATGGCAATATCATGTTGCATTACAAGTGTAAACAAAAAACACAGACAGATGCAGTTGCTACCAAGAAGCAGTGTAGATAAGTGAAACTTGAGTAGTGTACTGAAAAACTATATAAGTAGGTGCTACCAAGGAGCTAAATCACAAGTGTACCAAGCTGTAGGAAAGGAGCTAAATTTGAGTAGTGTTAGTTGAAAAAAAAAACAAAGTAGAAGATATTGAAAAACAAACTGCCTGGCCGAAATTACTCGGTTGGCAAAATTCATATGGACCAAACTTCGAATCGAGCGAGGTAAAAACAGGTTGTCTTACCTGCACATCACGCAGGAAAAATTATAGGCGGACCTGGTCGTGTTGTGCTCGGCGACTACGAAGCCCGCGGCGTCGCCGAAAAAATCGCCCTCGGCAGCGGCGACTAAATCCCCGTTCCGTGCCTGCTGTGAAGCTGCCGATGCGGGAGGCAACAGCAGCGTGTACGGCTTCCAGGAGTCGTCGTGCCGTCGAGCCGCTGAGGCGCGAGGCGCTCCCATGGTGCCCAGTAGCGGAGCACGAAGGCGGCGCTTGAAGTTCGTCGCAGGACGGCCTGCAGACGCGGCAGCCTTGGAGCGAGGGAGACGGCGATGTTGGAAGGAGCGTGCATGGATCACATGGGCAGTTTGTTCCAATCTGGATCAGGGTCCACATTGCAGCCCAGTTAAACCAATGTTTTAAATAGCGGGCTATGAAAAATAGCGGCGGGTCTCCAAATCAGCTATAGCGGGCTATTTGTGAAGGCGATCATTTAGCGACACCCTCCTGAAAAGGCTATAGCGGAGAGCTATAGCCGGCTATTTAAAACTATGGTTAAAACCCAAGAGGCAGCACTTCTCTCTTTTTTTCCGGTTAATTAATTTTATATGAAAAGGAAAAAGTCCGTCGGTAGAAAAACTATAATAAAAATATAAGCGTGGAGATGCGAGGAATCGAACCCCGTGCCTCTATTCCACATTAATTAGCGCTCTACCAATTGAGCTACATCCCCATTTACATGCAACACTGTTAACTCTGGCAATTAAAATTAATCAGGAGTTAAGGACAGTAATCAAGCATGGGCCAAACAGTATCTCTGAAGCATGTGCAATTAAAATTAATCAGGAGTTTACGACATGCATGGGTTGCAGCCCGTCAAGAACGTGTTTTTTTTTTCTCTTTTTAGTTTTCTTTCAAAAAAATTGATAAAAAATGTTTTTTTTGCTCGGTATACATTTTACTCTTGGGGCATAAATAACCTAGGTAACTGCTCGGTATCTCAAAATCTCGATTGGTAACCAAAACCTTAGCCAAGATACAAACAGTAGATTTTTACCATTTTGACCCGAGACCTTGATCTTCACCGAGTCAATCCGGCATGCAACGACGGTGAGTTGCACCCAGAGAAACAACTTGCATGCATGCATGGACATTTATCCTGTTTCAAAGCTCGTGTTTGGCGAATAGGGGAAAACCTATTTGTCTAGTAACTGGAAAAATATTGACACTAGTCCATTGTTTGGACCGTTGGATGACCATCTAACAGCCACGATCACATCACACTATTCAACTTCGATGTCCCCGTGTTCCTCCCGTGCGACCGTGGGCCTGCTTCAGCACATCTGCCTACCTCCACCCGTCCCCACCCTTGGCGATACCCTAACCATATAGCACTAAAAACATCTTTCGAATGCAAATCCAATGGTATACTTTTTAGGTTATATATAATGTGTGTTTCCTTGACCAAAGTTAAATCCAAAACATGAGGGGCGGCCTCTAAAGCATATTGGACAGACCTTCTGTCTCCAGCACATTTGTAAAAATAACCTTATGTTGTTTTTAATCAAATTATCCCTCACCACATGGTACAATCCATTTGCAAAAATAATCTTATATTTTATCAAATCAAACCTCACTCGATTTCATGGTACAACCTGAGTAAAGGATAAAGTAAAATAATTTCTTGAATTATGGAACTTGGTCAAGTATAACTTTTTAAATAATTAGTCTTTGAGAACAACTATCTATAGAACTATTTTATCATATCGACGTGTTGTCCATCTCATGGTACAAATCTGCATGAAACTTCATGTATGAACCTCTCTGGTGAAATATGTGTTGATTTTTTGAAGTAGAAGGTTTTATTTGCACATATATCGGCGCTCAACAAAAATTATCGTTCTAAATTGCCCAGGAGGGCTTCTAAATTTATTGTTCTACGCGATGTAGTACTTGATATGTTCACCATCAGTGATGAAGTGATGTGTGAGCTGTTCGGATTCCATACAATTGGTAGTACGAGTACTTGATATGCATTGTCTGATTTTTATACTATTCGTCAACATGTTTATTGCAAATTTGCAACTGTAATTTCTTTTTGCCAACTCAATCACATACTGTTCCAGTCTGGATTAGGGTCCACATTGAAGCCCCGGTTAAACCCAAGACGCAGCCAGGACAGACTTCTTCTCTCTTTTTTCCCGGTCAAATTTATTTTACAGAGAAAGGAAGAAGTTCGTCGCAAGAAAAAAACAAAAAGATACTTGGAGATGCTTGGAATCGAACCCCGTGCCTCTATTCCGCATTGTTTAGCGCTCTACCAATTGAGCTACATCCCCATTTACATTCAATATTATTAACACTGGCAATTAATAAAATTAATCCGAAGTTTAGGACACTAATCAAACATGGGCCCAATAGTGTATCTTAAGCATGGGCTGCAGCCCATCAAGGACGTGATTTTTTTTCTTTTGAGTTTTCGTTCAAAAAATTTGATAAAAAATGATTTTTTTGGCTTGGTATACATTTTACTCTTTTTTTTAACACAGTACAGACGCAAGCGCTCACATACACGCGCATACACTCACCCCTATGAACGCACACACGCACACCCTACCCCTATGAGCACCTCCGAAAGACTGAGCCGGCATATCATCTTGAAATTTACGAAGTCACCGTAGGCACCTCGTCTTCGACGGGAACGTCTCCTCCCACTGAATGCGCATCGCCGGAAATCCTGAAATAAACCCAGGAATAAATGCGAGCACCAGGACTTGAACCCTGCTGGGCTGGGGATACCACAGTCCCTCTAACCATCACTCTTGGGGCATAAATAAACTAGGTAACCGCTCGGTACCTCAAAATCTCAATTGGTAACCAAATCCTTAGCCAAGATACAAATAGGAGATTTTTACCATTTTGACCCGAGACCTTGATCTTCACCGAGTCAATCCAGCATGCAACGACAATGAGTTGCACATAGAGAAATAACTTACATGCATGCATGGACATTTATCCCATTGACGTCAGTCCATTGTTTGGACCATTGGATGACCATCTAACGGCCACGATCACATCACACTATTCAACTTTGATGTCCCCGTGTTCCTCCCATGCGACTGTCGGCCTGCTTCAGGACATCTGCCTACCTCCACCCGCCCCCACCCTTGGCGATACCCTAACCATATGCCAGTAAAAACATCTTTCGAATGCAAATCCAATGGTATACTTTTTAGGTTATATATAATATATGTGTTTCCTTGACCAAAGTTAGATCCAAAATACGAGGGGAGGCCTCTAAACCTTATTGGACAGACCTTCTGTCTCTAGCTCATTTGTAAAAAGAACCTTATGTATTTATCAAACCATCCCTCACCTCATGGTATAATCGATTTGCAAAAAAAATCTTATGTTTAATCAAATCAAACCGCACTCGATCTCATGGTAGAACCTGAGTAAAAGGATGAGGTAAAATAATTTCTTGAATTATGGAAGTTGGTCAAGTATAACATTCTACTCCCTCCGTTCCAAATTACTCGTCGTGGTTTTAGTTCAAATTAGTAATTTGGAACGGAGGGAGTAAATAATTAGTCTTTGAGAACAACTATCTATAGAACTATTTTATCATATCAACGTGTTGTCCATCTCATGGTATAAATCTACATGAAACTTCATGTATAAACCTCCCTAGGTGAAGTATGTGTTGATTTTTTGAAGTAGAAGGTTTCATTTGCACATATATCGGCGCTCAACAAAATTTATCATTCTAATTGCCCAGTAAGGTTTATAAATTTATTGTTCTATGTGATGTAGTACTTGACATGTTCTCCATCAGTGATGAAGTGATGTGTGAGCTGTTCGGATTCCATACAATATGCATTGTCTGATTTTTTTATACTATTCATCAACATGTTTATTGCATTTGTATTTTTTTTTTGCCCCAACCCAATCACATACTGTTCCAATCTGGATTAGGGTCCACATTGCAGCCCAGTTTAAGAAGCAGCCAGGACAGACTTCTTCTCTCTTCTTTCCCGGTCAAATTTATTTTACAAGAAAAAGGAAAGAAGTCCGCCGCAAGAAAAAAAATGAAATGATAAGTGGAGATGCAAGGAATCGAACCCCGTGCCTCTATTCCGCATTGATTAGCGCTCTACCAATTGAGCTACATCCCCTTATGAACAAACAGGGTTAATTAGGTATATTAGTTCTAATTACCGGGGTTAATACTAATTATGTCTGAGCCCGTTACGGATGGCCCAAGAGTCTATAGCATCACGTCTGCGGCAGCCCAGTCCGTCGGCCCATCGAGGACGTTCATTCTTTTATCTCAAAATCAAAAGTACGTTGTTCTGGGGCTTGGAGTTCGAGCTCATTCTCGTGCTCTGGGCGGCGCTGCGAGGAGGCGCTGGGATGCGCGATGCGCTCGCTGGCCATGGCGCGGGCGTGCAGGAGGCTGGGAGGCGCGGATCTGGAGCATGGTGCTCTGTGGCGGGACTCGCGGTGGCGAGGAGTGGTGCTGAGGCTCGGGCGGCGCGTCTTGGCGAGCCGGGGCGGCGCGGTGTGGCTGCTCCATGGTGCTGGTGCAGGGTGGTGCGGTCATGGCAGATCTGGTGTCTCCGGTTGCTGGATCCGGTCTCCAACGGACGTGGCGCGCGTCTGGCGCAGAGTTGCGGCTGGGAATCATGGTGGTTCGCGGCCTCGGGCGGCGCACCTCCATCCCTTGCCGGCATGGTGCTCGGCAGGGTGTGGTGGTCGTGCTGCGTCCGGTGGCTCTGCCCTCGGTTGGCCGTCAATGGATCTTGCAGCTGCGGCTGGTGGTTGCCCGCCGGTGGTCTCCGCGAGGTGCGGTTGACGGTGACGGCGAGGGCCTCTTCATCGACGGGCTGGTTCGTTGGTGGTGGTAGTGCGTTGTGGACTTGCAGACACCAATGCAGATTGGGTGTGTTGGAGCTTGGGTGAAGACTCTGTCTCGGCCTTTGGCCGTGACCGGCGATGGCGGTGGCTACGGGCGTCGCATACCTTCTTGAAGGCATCGCCGTTTTGTTGCCGCAACCCTCCTGTATGGATCTGGCTCCGGGGGAAACTCTAGATCTTATGTGATCGGACGTTGGCGGCGCCTTGGCGTCGTTTCCCCTCTTGAGTGCTTCGTCTTTGGAGCTGGGCTTCGGCAAGGGGGACCAGTGGCAGGTGTTGTTTTTGGTGTCGAGGCTTCTGTGGCAACGATGGCGGAGGCGAGCAAAGTCGGAGGGGTGGCAACGGTTGCGGTTGTCGGCTCTTCTTCGGCGTGTCCGTAGGGTTACCTCGGGTTGTTTTGTTGCGGTGAAGTCGGAGTTGTGGTGGCGGGGCCCTGTGACAACGATGACAGGCAGCAGGCGGCCTGTTCGGTGGTCTTCCGCGGCGCCAACCATGCATAGTTCTCCTTTGGAGCTCTTCATTAAAATCAGAGCTGTGCTGCCCTCGGCATGGGAGGCTGAGTTCGGCATATGTCTTCTTGTGTTCTGCACGGCCTCTACGGTGAGGATCGGCTCGACGTTCGTCTTCGACGAAGTCGGAGTTACTTGCTCGGAGTTTAGGGTGGGCGATGATGCCTGTTGGGGAGCAGTGACGACGATGACATCTGAGTGCATCTTGTCGAGGCCCTCCTCATTGAGGCGTGTGTGGAGTATCATTTATGTGCCGCTCGGCGGTCTGTGACGGTTTTAGCCCGGTTTCCCGTTAATTAACCGGGCAACTCTCTTCTGCTTAATTAATGGATGAGGCAAATCTTTTGCCTCTGTTTCGAAGAAAAAAAAGTACGTTGTTCTTTTTTTCTACAACCAACCCTGAAGAAACGAGCCGCCTGTTCGTCTTGGAGAGTTCAGAAAAACGCTGGGCTGCTTTGCTCGTGTGTGTGCGTGAAGAAAAGAAAAAAGCAGCACATGCAGCAGCGAGTGCGCCCGCAGGAAACACTCGATCGATCGATCGATGGAACTAGATTTTTCCGACTATTTCGCTCGAGATATTGATCGATCTTCACCGAATCGAGCCAGCACGCAACAGCGAGTGCTCCCGCAGAAACAACATGCATGCATAGGCTAAAAGAAATTAAGCAATTCGTTCGATGGTACAAGCAAGGTCAAGTCGCTGATAGTCTGCAGACCGACCTATGTTTTGTTCTTCTTACTACGTGGAGTGGTGAGTGATCGATGAAACTACTAACCAGAACTGACGGTGCGACTTGATCGTTTTGTCCTGTGGTGGCTACGACTAGGTATCAAACTGGTGGCGCTGATGACACCTACACACGTGTACGTGCGATCTTCCATGTTTGGGAAAAGACCAGACTATTTTAACCCAAAAAAAAAAAACTCCTGGCTTGGTTACTTCTCGCAGCTGGTCAAAACACATGGCAGGAAAACAAGTCATGTCTCTCGCTCGACGAAGAAATGTCCTTGAGGCCCCTTCCATGTAGACAAAAAAAAAATGATGTGGCGATATTAAGAGGACAGAGATGAGTGTGGTGACAAAAAAAAAACAATGTCAAACACGTGAACCTAGAAAAAACAATTAAATGAAGCAAGCCTATCAATGCATGACCAACTTTTGTTGGTAAATCATTAAATGAAGGATGGTTAGCTACAATAACTTTTATTTTGCGAGAAAACTTCCAATCTATTCATTTTCAATCATGGCAGTACCACGAACACCAGAAATAATAAAACTTACATCCAGATCCGTATACCACCTAGCGACGATTACAAGCACTGAAGCAAGCCGAAGGCGGGCCACCGTCATCGCCCCTCCTCGCCGGAGCCGGGCAAAACTTGTTGTAGTAGACAGTCGGGAAGTCGTCGTGCTAAGGCCCCATCGGAGCAGCGCAACTGAACAACAACGCCGCCGATGAAGAGTAACGTAGATCAGAAGGACCAATTTGAAGAAAACACAAGCGTAGACGAACTACGACCAGGTCCGAGTAAATCCACCAAGGACAGATCCACCAGAGACACACCTCCGCACGCCCACCGACGATGCTAGACACATCACCGGGACGGAGTGTAGGCGGGGAGAACCTTATTCCATCTTCAGGGAGCCGCCGCCGTCTCGCCTTCCTGAGTAGGATACAAACCCTAACAAAACTTGAAGGAACATAAAAAATTGAGCCCTCCCGCCGGCAAGGGCCGGGATACACCACGCCGCCATGGCCCTAAGGCCACCGAAGACAAGGCAGACCGGCGGTGGCGCCAACGGGAGGCAGAGGAACCCTAAGCTTTTCTTGGGGGAGAAGACTTTCTCTCACTTAGCTACAACAACTTAAACACATATGCATTAAGGGCTTTAGTTGCTAAACATTTTAATGTGCTTAGCACCTTATGTAAGCACCGGTGCATTAAAAGAGGCCTGATTACTCTTGGCGGCGTCCCAATGTGTGTAGTATAATAATATTTGTGGACGTACGTCCAGCCCAATTTAAAAGTGTTTGAACGTCATTTTGCACCACCTCAGCTGGGTGTAACCTGTTGGCTCGATCACTGCGCACTGGGTTGACTCGGCAAGTGAGAAAGAGCTCTCACAGCACATGGAGTTGGACGAAACATTATAAAGGTGCATCTCTTGTAAAGTTATATAGTACCCTGTAAACATCTAGTCTGGTTTCTTTATATGAAAAAATAGGGGGGAAATCCCTTCCTTGAAAACAAAATGTTAATACCTTGTCAATATGTCGAGCGGGCCGGCAATAACTGTACGTGTGATCCACACATGAATATTACATGACACATGCATGCATGGCAAGCTCGTCGACGTGGTGTTCTTGCTCACCCTAAAAAAAAGGTCATGGTGGTCTTGCCATTGCCAGTTTTTGGAGTAAAAGATAGCACGTTCAATAAATAGACCAAAAATTAGAGATGCGAGGAATCGAACCCCGTGCCTCTATTCCGCATTGATTAGCGCTCTACCAATTGAGCTACATCCCCATTTACATGTGCTCAATTAACTCTACGTAATTAATATAATAACTTAATCTTTCTGTTTGGGCTTATGGATCGTGTCGCTGCGATGGCCCAAGAGCCCGTGTCGGTGTTTGTGGTGTCCGAACTGTTCGCATGGATGGGCTTTCATGCTCATGGCCCATCAAAGATTTTCCCGTCTCGTCTCGTCATTGAAAGTTCTGCCAGTGGCACCGCATATGTCAAATTTTCACTCACATTTGACCAGGGTCGCTCATCTCACCCCCATTACCCTGTTTGTATTCCTCTAAATATCCCAGTGGAGCAATAAAGATTTGGCATACCCCTAAAAAATCCTATTGTACGATTCTAGCCAATGGTCTGCCGTGCTGCGTATGTATATGTACGTACGTGCCATGTGCCAACATATATCGATCAGTTAAAATATGCCAGGATCTCTATTGATCAGTATCTCTATCGATCAGTTCAAAACTACTCCCCCCGTCCCATAATATAAGAGCGTTTTTTACATTACCCTAGTGTCAAAAACATTCTTATATTACTAGTAAATGCGCACGTGCAACGCACGTTAATATTTAGGGAATATATTAATTGCACGTGGATATTAGGTATGCTATTATTTGTGTGTTAATCATGTGATTAATGCAATATTTGATATGATATTAATTACATATTAAACACGTTTAACACTAGCCATTAGAGCAGTCTAGGTCGTTGGATTGACTTAGTTCGATGGCCGAGATCAGTTGGATCTGCCTCTTTGGATCTTTTTATATTGGTATAGATATAGATGGGACAGAGGGAGTAGTACCATGAGAATGGATTTTTGGAACCCGGGTGTATTGAAGGACCTTATTTTAAATACTTTAAAAAATGACATTTAAAATTAAAAAAAAACGAAAAGAATTCTATGTGATCATATGGATGTATATTACATATGTGTAAAGTTTGGTGATGAAATAAGTAAACATGTGAGCTATACAAAAAATGACAAAATGGTGATTTCCAAGTTGTGAATAATACCTGCACTATTCATCTTTCCAAAATCACGATTTTGTCATTTTTGTGTGACTCACACGGTTACTTATTTCAGCATCAAAATTTGCACATGTGTAATATACATCCATATAAACCTGTTAATTTATTTTCATAATTTTTTGAAACTTGAAAACAGCATTTTGGCACTATTCAAAATATAAGGCTCCAATGCACCCGTCCTCCAAAGTGACTTTTTGCCCATTATTTTTCCAAGTTTAGTGAAAAGACCAGAACCTGTCACGCTGGTAACTAACACAGTGATTCAATGGATTTTTGTTTCCTTCTATGAACACCACCTTTACATGCTTTTTTTTGCATGGTAATACGTGTCTCATTTATATCATAAGAATCGTAGTACAAATAATGTAAATACCGATCTGACAAAACTAAAAAGACAGCAGATCGTTAGGCTTTGCACAGAGGAATACCAGCCAAGAAGTAAAAAACAATCAAGGCCGAAGAATCCTCTGAACGTGACACCAACGCCCGTCACCTGCCTCCGACACCACCATAGCAGCCACCAAAGAAAAAAAATGACGGATCACCTCCTCAAGCGAGCTCGACGCGGCTCCATCGCTGATATGCAACTTTGCGGACCTTCAAGGTAGCTCACCAAAGGCAAAAATCATTACCGTTGAACGAATCAGACGGGGGCAACACCTCGGACACGCCATCGAACTCCAGATCTGGCACCCCCGCACGACTAAGGCGTCGGAGGAGGAAACCATAGCTGCCATCCACGAACCACGAACACAGCACACGATCCACCATCTTCTATATGCCGTCGATGCATACCACAATCTGCATTCGCTCCTGAAATACCTCCTAAGCTCCGCGCCGACGCTGGAGCAAACGTCATCGCAACGGCGAAGCCCGAGGACACAGGTCCATCACGAAGATGCCGCCGCCACCACGCCATCCTTGATTGGACGGATTGGTTTCCAAATCCATCCCCCATAGGACCGATCACCTTGTCAGGGAAGGATCTGAAAAATCTTTATTCAGCGCTGTCACGCCGCCGCCGAAGCCAAGACCATGAACAAGCTAAAAACCTAGACTACGAGGACCTAAAAAACGATTCACAAGTATGGATCCGACGACCCCCCTCACCATCGACGATTCAGAGGGGAGCCGCCGGACGACGGCGCTGGAAGCTTGGCCTCTCCTGGCGGCGGGTAGGGTTCCAGCGGCCAGGCCTGGGAGGAAAACTCTCCGCTACAGCTTTTTTCACCACCTTTACATGCATAGGGTATATCAAGCAGGCAATACGTATGCCAGTTTTTCATCGGTAGTCAACCCATACACAACATGCTCTCTCTCTCCCTCCCTCTCTCTCTCTCACACACACACGAATATCTATCAGGAAATTTGGAGAATGAGGCAGGGGATGCACCAGCATCAATTTAAGGCACCTGTTTCCATCGGTGCATCAGCGAACTGGTCGTTGACCCTTGACCCAAAAAGGTGTGTGCATGCTTGCATGTCAACGACCCAAGGCGCAGGGAAGCTGCTCACATTCACGTCACCCTCTTCCTGGCCGGCTCTTTATGCGACACCGACGTACGGATCGTCGGTGGATACTCCGTCCGGCCGTGACCGTGGAGTTCCAGTTAAGCTAGCTCTAGCTGCCATCTGCACCTGCTGTGCCCTGTACGTCGAGAGGAACAAGGACTGCAGTGCACGCGATTTTTTCATACCGTGTTTTTTTTTTTTGAAAAATCAACGGGGGGAGCTCCCCACCTGAATATATTTATCAGTTTTGTAACCCAACGTTTGCCTGATTACAAAGGTGAATTACATAAGCACGTGTAATCGTGATAAGAAATAGGAACGCCATAAGGAGGCAGCCTGTTTATGCGCCGGCTTCTTCATCCGGTGCGTCCATAGCATAAGGTCGTCGATGATTCGTTTGAGGGTGAAGATGCTGCAGTGGTTCTGTTGCTTGAAAGTCATGGCATTTCTCGAGTCCCAGATCTTCCATAGGATAATGAGGAGGATGGAGTGCCATATTAGCGCGTCTACCTGGCTGGGGAGGCGGTAGTCCCAAAGGTTGTCGATGGAGTTGGGGGGTGATAGTCCGATCCGCTGCCATATTCTCTGGGCGAGCGGGCAGTCGATGAAGATGTGCGAGCTGGTCTCGCCGTCAAACCCACATCGAGGACATAGAGAGTCTGGCACGATGTGCTTGCGGAGTAGGTTGCTTTTGGAGTTGAGTCTTCCACGAAACAGAAGCCATGCAAAGATTTTCACACGGTTTGGAACGCATGAAGACCAGATGGCAACGGCATGCGCATGGTCATCAGTGTCGCCAATGACCAGCTGATAAGCGGCCCGTGTAGAAAAACGGAGGCCACCGTTTAGGTAGCGCTCGTCCGGTCCCGGCGACACCTGGAAATCCTGCAGGAGAGACAACAAAGAGCACAACTCGGAAGCGGCATTAGATGTTAGGCGGTTTCTTAGGATTGATTCTAAACCGTGGTTCAAAACAGCAGCCACACGAGCGAGGGGAGTAGTGGTATGCGAGTAGAGGCAGGGAAACAGAGTAGCGAGTGATTGTTGGTGTAGCCAAATATCTAGCCAAAAATAGGTGTTGGTTCCAGAATTTGTGATGACAAAAGAGATGGTGTGTAAAGCTGGTAGTTGGTGGTTTATGGTATGGCAGAGGAAAGAGTGGCTGTTTTGTGGAGTGATGAGAGCATTTGGGTGTTGTAGGTTAATCCAGTCTAGCCACGGAGTTTGATCCGGAAGCAGAGCTTTGACAGCAAATTTCATTAGTAGACAATTATTCTGCACACGAAGATTTTTTAGACCTAGACCACCGAACTTTTTTGGCTTACAAACATTTTTCCAGGCAACTAAGCATTGAGCACCGGTGCAAGTTTTCTCTGCGGCCCAGAAGAAGGCTCGACGGATAGAGTCTAGGGTTTTTAGCACGCTTTTGGGAATGAGGAAGACTGACATAAAGTAGACCAGGATGGAGTCGAGGACAGTAGACAGTAGGATGAGCCTGTCACCCTTGGAGAGGATTTTTGCTCGCCAACCTGTCAAGAATTTTCGGCATCGTTCGATAATGGGTAGAAAGGCATTTGGAGGTAAACGGGTAGGTGCTAGGGGTAGGCCTAGGTAGATTTGTGGAAAGGTTGAGGTTGTACACTGCAGGGTGGTGGCAATGTAGTCCGCAATTAAAGGGCAGACATGCATAGGCACGAATGTAGTTTTTGTGTAGTTTATCGTGAGGCCTGTAGCCATGGCAAATTTTTGAAGAATGTGTTTTAGTTGCATGGCCGCATCATTGGATGCCTTGGCGATGATGAGGGTGTCATCGACATATTGTAGAACGGTCGGTGGCAGGTGTGAGAACAGGGGGTGTGTGAGGTGCCGGAGGTCGCAGTCTTGTGTGATCATTTGTTGAAGGAGGTCAGCAACGCTGATGAATAGGTAGGGTGATATGGGGTCTCCTTGTCTGAGGCCGTTCTTGCAGTTTATCCAGTTTCCTGGGATCCCGTTCAACATGACGGCCGTTTTTCCTGTTGAGAGGATATCCTGGATCCAGGCCGAGAATTTTGGCGGGAAGCCGCGGCAGCGTAGGATGGCGGTGAGAGATTCCCATGAGAGAGTGTCGAAGGCTTTGCTGAAGTCTAGTTTTATGACCATGGTTGGGGCTTTGCGAGAATGGCAGGAGCCGATAAGATCCGCAGCATAGACAAAATTTTCCGCGATGCAACGGCCTGAGATGAAACCAGTCTGGTTTCCGTGAACAAGCAATGGGATTAGCGGTTTTAGTCTGTTGGTGAGGACCTTTGCGACGGCTTTGACGGGGCAATTTTGGAGAGAGATCGGGCGGTAGGAGTCTGGTGTATTTGCTTCTTCTTTTTTTGGCAGCAGAATTAGGTGGGCTCGGTTTAAACATTCGGTTTGGGCAGAGAGGTCTTGGAAGTCTGTCATGAATGAAAATATGTGGTTTTTAACGAGATTCCAGTATTTTCTATAGAATAGGGGGCCAAAACCGTCCGGTCCAGGGCTAGCTAGGGGGTTCATTTGCATGAATGCCTCTTTTATTTCGTCATGAGTAAAGGCAGATTCCAGATTGAGGAGATGGGGTAGCGGTTGGGGGTAGTATTGGTGTGGCTGAAAGGACCAGGAGGTAGGTGGTGAGCAGCCGATAATGGATGTGAAGTGATGTTGTAGAATGGCTGCTTTTTGGGCATGGGAGTGGAACTCCGTCCCATTTAGTAGGAGGGAAGTTATAGTGTTCTTGCGAAGCCTCTGGGAGGCGGCGGCATGGAAGTATTGTGTGTTCTCCTCACCGTGAATAGCAGCGCGCACTTTCCCCCGTTGTTTCCAGAAGGCCATTTTTTCAGAAATAGCTGTGTGCAGGGCATTGGAGACAACAAGTCTCAACCTGTGTTCGGCTTTTGAGAGCGGTCGAGCTTCTTCTTTTAGGTCAATGAGATTTATGACTTGTTTTGCAGCTGTTTCGCGGAGGTGGGCTGGTGATCGTTTGGATGCCCATTGTTTGAGAGAGGAACGTGTTGTTTTCAGGGCTTTGGACAGGGCGGCTGCTGAATTTGTTCGTTGGGCCGTGCGACGGTTGGTGGCCCAGCATTTTTGAACGATGTCATGGCATTCTGTGGCGTGAGTCCATGAAGACTCGAATCTAAAGTGGCGCGGTTTTGGTACACCTGTTTGAATGCGTAGGATTAGGGGGACGTGATCGGATGTGATACGTGGAAGTGAGGACAAGGTTGTGTTTGGGAAGCAATTATTCCAAGGCAGATTAAAAAAAGCTCGATCTAGTCGTTCTAAGGTTGGCGCAGAGTGTTTGTTGGACCAAGTGAAGCGTCTGTCAAGCAGTGGGAGTTCGAGTAGGGCTAGCTCATTGATCATGCTGTTAAAACCATCTGCTTCTCGTTGGCGGAAGTTTTGGTTATTTTTTTCGTGAGAAAACCGGACAAGGTTGAAGTCTCCTACTATTAACCAAGGCGTGTGGTCATCTTGTTTGATCAGTTTGAGCTCATCGAGAAAGGCTTGTTTGAGGTTGCGGCTTGCGGGAGCATAGACGTTAGTGATGATGAAGGGTTGTGGGTACGCGAGGGACGTGAGTTTGATCGATGTGGCAAAGTTATGGTGTGTGTGAGAGAGCACTGAGAAGTAATTTGAATTAAAAGCTGATACTGTTCCACCAGCCGAGCCGTCGGCTGGTAAAAACATTTTTTGGTCGAGAGAGCGAGGTAGGAAGGATCGGAATTTTTGTTCAGTAATTTCATTTAGTTTTGATTCCTGCAAAAGGGCGCAGTGGGGGCTAATGTTGATAAGCTCGGAGAGGATATCAGCGCATTTTGACTCATCACCAAGTCCTCTTACATTCCACGAACAGATAGATAGGGTGGTGTTACTCATACAGGTAGAAATACACCGTACACTTAGACGGAAAGAAGCTACTGATATGAAACGAGAACAAGCAATAGACTAGGGGGTAGATGAAGCAGACGCAAGGTTTGCTCCAGGCACACATGCGAGGGAATAAGTAGACCCGATCAGTCGAGCCACGGTAGGGACGGCAAGTCGCCGATAGGACGCCACATGGGCGTGCATGGAGAACTGGGGGCATCATGGCAGGGCGTCAGCACCGCCGTCGTCGCTGCTGTCGTCGGCATGAGCAACGGAAGCAGCAGCGTCGTCGTCTGCCCCGCAGAGTGAGGCAATCTCCGCAAGGGCTGCGGCAGAAGCAGGCGGGGCCTCTGGAACATCCAGCTGGGCGTGGTGGATGGCGTCCTTGAGAGCCTTTGCGACGTCCGAGGCAGTGAGACGCTCGGCTTTGGCCCTAACAGCCTTTGTAGTCATGTCAGTGAAGACAGAGGGCTCTTTGGCGGCCAGGCGGGAGCTACGGCGGAGACTTTTGGTCTTGTCCGCCGATCGTTTGGCGCAGTGTCGCAGCTTGCGAAGCACGGACTCGTGGGTGGCTGAATCTGCAGGTTCCAATGCGGGCGTGGTCATGGATATGGTATGCGAGGTTTGATGATTTTTAGTGGAGGGAGGACAAGGCTGAGCAGGGACTGTACCAGGGGAGGAGGCCCCAGCCGAGAAGGTGAAGGCGGCAGCGTCCCCGTCGAAGTTTGACGAGGTGGAGCTGTCGTACTGGCAGAACGCCGACGGCAGTTGCAGGGCGGAGGGTGGAGGAGTGGCGTCGAGGGCGCCGTCGTCGCCACCGGCCGCAAGCGGGGGCGCCGGCAGGTGGACGCCCCCGACAGCCGCAGCGAGGCGGGGGGTGGGGCGCGTGATGGAGGCAGTCGTGGAGGAGGAGTCAGCGACGGGGCACGCATGGACTGCCATGGGAGGCGAGGCTCTCTGCGATGGGGGGGCAGAGTCGCTGTCGGAGGAGATGTTGAGGACGGGGATCCCCCGGTCCGCAGGCCCCTCGTCCCCGGACGAGACATGCAGCGGCAGGTCGGCGGAGGCGCCAACGTTGTTGGGAGGAGGTGGTGTGGTGGGTAGGACAGGGGATGGCGGCGGGCCGCGAGGCAGCTCGTCGGCATTGCCCGTAGAGGCGTTATGTGGGTTGTTGCCGCGGTTGGTGTGGTGGTCGTCCGCGTCCGAGTCCGAGTCGGAGGAGAACGGCGATGGGTCTGAAGGTCCCATCGGGTCGAGGATCGTGGCGAGCTTGGTGATCTTGATGACTTTGATGTCGTTGGAGGGAGGGAGCTGGATTGGCAGGGAGTCCGGCAGGCGTTTGCGCCGGTCGACCATGACGAGGGCGCGGACTGCTGTGAAGTCACGCCCCTCGAGGCAGTAGTGGTCGACGGAGCAAACGTCTCCAAGGCGGCTAAGTGCCCACCGGATCCCAGCGTCGTGCCAGAGCTCGTGCGGGAATTCCACAGCCTGGACCTCGATTAGCTGGTCGAAGACGGGTGACGCCCTGTCAGCAAGCTCGACCGGCTCGAGTGTGATCTGGTTGCCACGGAAGTCGAGGGAACCGAGTCTGCAAGCGTGCGGGACTACCTTTTCATACCGTGTTAGTTTGTGAGTAATGTTTGTGTTACATGCATGGGCACGTAGCTCAGTCCGTCGTGAGTGAGAATGAATGGACTGAGTGATGGATACCTTGCGTTGTGTGACACTTGCGGCGCAGTAGTGGAAAGTCCCCCAAACAAGGTGTGGTTTTCGGAGGAGTTTAAGATCATACGGATACTTTTATGGAAAGCTGAATGAAGTTCCTCTGTATTGCTAATTAGGATATCAAACCTTGAAGTTCACCAAGCACATCTAATTCCCAAATGGAAAAATATGGGCGAATGTTTGCTCCTAACCCGCTCCTAGCCGCTTCCTAGAGTGCCGCCGCCGGTGGCCACCCCGGCCCCGCCGTCCACCGCACAGCCCAAGCATTCGCCCCATGGCCTCCCCTGCCTCCTCCGGAGCGGGGAGTCCCCGTGAGCTATGTTGGCTCAGCGAGAGCTACCGTCCTCCGCAAGCTGGCAATGTTCCTGTCGCCAGGCCCTCTGCGATGTTGTACCCGTGCCTCCTGTGTCGATGGCTGATGACACCCCAGGGCGAATCCTGCGGTCTGAGATCCACCTTGTTCTGCCAGTGGAACCGGTCGCTTTAAAGGAAAAAAAAGAGAGACGGGTTGTGGCGAAGAAAATCTGCCGCAACCAAAATGCAGTGAGTCATAAAATTGAAAACCACATATAGCCGAGTGAATAGGATGACGTCGTATTGAATTGACCTGTGTTATTCCGATAGACCTATCGAGCTTGGGCCACGAGGATAAACTATAAACCAATAATGCCACAGATGATAAAATCCATTTTCTATCCTAGAAAATGAAAATGGTCGAAATGATAGTGGTACATATATCACATACCGAACTGCATGTACATTAGGATTGCCCTTGGGTAACATCCAACTACATCAAGGCAATGGCTTCGCCTTTAGCAAACTACTTTGGAGGCATGCAATGCTGCATATAAGCGATGGAGCCATGGCGATCTCAACTGAAGAGGTGATCCATCATATTTTCCTTGTTTGCTACCGCGGTGGTGCCGGAGGCGGGTGACATGTGTTGGCGTCAAGTTCGGGAGATTCTTCGATCTTGATTGTTATTTTTCTTCTTGCCCGGTGGTCCTTTGTGTAAAGGCTAGAGTTTTGATGTCTTTGTAGTCTTGTCAGGTTGGTGTTTAAGTGGCTTGTAACCTAATCTCTGTTATATGAATGAGACGCGTATTATCATGAAAAAAACTACATACATATGGGCCACCACCGCGAACATAATGGTTTCAAATGTTGACATTCTTGGATGGACAGTGAGACTTCGAGAGGAGAGCGCAGACATTTCTTGCAAGTTGGAACCGTCTAGCTAGCGCTCATCCATCCGGAATGGAATTCAGACCATCCAGATAAACGCATGCGCGTACGTACGTATGTGGGTGGAAGTACCGGTCGATGGACGGGACGATTTGATGGGAACCAAACCAACCGCATGTGGATGGCATGGGGATCACACAGCTACAACTACTACAACTAATGATGGCGAAAAGTAGTACTAGTAATGGATTCCATGACAACTCGCACCCGCAGATGCATGCTTGCGACATTGTCACGTCCGTGCGAGGACCTTACTCCAGAGTCGAAAAATACTACTGTACTACGTAATTTTTTATAAAATCTTTTAGATCACCAAGCATAGTACTGTAGTACTCCGTAGTTAGCTTGGTGCGCTACAGTAGGAACAAAAAAAATTCTTTCATGGAAGGTGTGGTGAGGTACTGTGGTCAATGGAAAACTAAGAGCATCTACAGCGGATCCATCATACCCGCCCCAAACGCCTGGACAGGCTGCCCGGTTAATGTCCGGATGAAAAAAGTCATCCAACTGGGGGCTCCATATCCAGCCCAAACACCCGGACTAACCGGCACTCCTCATATCCAGCCTATATGTGGGCTGGACATGGGGACGTCCAGACACGCCCGTCCGCCACATCGGATTTGGCCCACTCTGGCACACCCGACCTCACAAAAATCGGACCCTATCCACACTCCGGGTGAAACCCTAGCTGCATTCCACTCCACTCCACTCCCCCTCCTATAGTACAAGCTCCTCTCCGGCGAACTCCTCCATGGCGGCCACTGGATCCGACTCCTACATGTCCGGATCCAAGGACTGGGAGCTCATCCCGTGCAGCCCTGAGGAGCAGATGGCCGTCTGCGCTGCTCTTCGACTCTCCCGGGAGGAGTTAGCCCTCCCACGATCTTTCACGAGATGCCGGGTATCAGTTGCCCAAATGGCGCTCGGAGCCAGGGCCGGTGGATCTCGGCGCGTGACCGACGCCTCGCCAGAAGCGGTCACCAACGCATGGTGCAACCCCGTTGTGCCGCTGGAACCATTTAGGTGGCACCTCATCCCCGCGGCGTCGGGCACTGAAACGGAGGCCATCTGCGCCTCCATGAGTCGCCGCCAATCCGTACTGGAGGCGCGGAAAGCCTGCCGCGCGAGGCTGCTGGCGCGGCTTGAAGCGGAGGCGTCTTTGGCAACCCTCCGGCAGAGGTGGCAACGGTAGCCCATGATGCGGAGGCGGCTTCGGCAGCAGCGGAGGCGGCTTCGGCAGCATCGGAGGAAGCCCTCCGTGTCGGCATAACTGAGAAGCAGCGAAGGAGGGTGGTGAAGGAGATGACAAAAGAGTAAATCCGGGCGGTTCGTCATATGGCCATACCACCGCCCAAGAAGGAGAAGGCCGAGGACGGGGACGGATCGGACGGCTCTGACAGGTCCACCTCAATCCGTTATGCATCTTCGACCGCTACTGTCGCACGGATGAAGGAAAGGGCAAAGACAATTTTTGGTAGTCCAATGACATATGTTTAGCTACGACATACTTGCATAAGAGCAATATGGACCAGAGGATTCGGTTTGATGTATCCAATTGTGAAGGATATTTTTTATGTGTTGTCTGGTTATTGTCTGTGGACGCACTCGTCCACGATGTTTGGGGACGGGATTTGTTATCTGCAGTTGTAGATGATCTAACAGGACGAACAATATCTTTTTTTCTTGGCCCAGAGTCCAGACGTAAACGCTCACGGCGACCACCCGCTGATCCATCATTACAGATGGCTCAGTGTCGGATCTCGTTAATGGGTTTCGTTCGTGTAGGAGTGGGTGCATTGAAGCCACGGCCGGCGGCCAAGAGAAGAGGATGCAGCGACGAAACCGCGCAACTGAAATCGCGCAGGTGCATGTGCATGCATGGCCCTACGTGCGTACGGCAAAACAAGGTTAGCTCGTGTACGTTAGTATCGTTTCCGGCGGCTAACTGTAGTAATGTTGTTGCGCATGCATGCACCTGACGGGGACTCAACCCTGTCCTCGCCGGCCGACCGTTTTGTTGGTCACACGTCCCGCTCACCCGGTACCACGGCTATGCAATGGTTACGCCGCAAGTTGAAGTTATAAAAACGACCGGCGTGGTACAAACTACAAAACCAATTTCTCCTTAATGTATCTGTGGAAAACGAAACCGTGGCACACGACGGATTCGTCACATCAGAAGTTATATTTTGTATGTTTGAAATGCCAGAACAAGGGTCACGTCGGAAGGAGCAGAGAGCGACACATGCACTGTTACAGCTATGCTAGGCTACGATGTGTCCTCAAACGTATGGAATTGGCCGTCGGGTCACCGTCGAACAGCACCCACACGCACCTCGCCTGTGGACTTGTTCAGATGGGACGAGACAACGTGCGTGCCAACGCCACACATTCACTAGCCAGTGTAAAACGGAACGTGGAATAATCGGCTCACCGCAGCGCCGCCCGCCACATACGAAACTGCACCCACCTGGCAAAGAAAGCTTATTTTATGGGTTGACTGACTCAGGAGCCGATCATGACCCGTTCGGGCGACTAAATTTCGTGTTTCGACCCTTTGCCTAAACTTTCGCCGGATCTAACCCTGGTTCGTAAAAATTTCGAGATCTGACCCTTTTTCGTACCGCCAGGGTCGCTGGCGGTAGGGTTTAACAGCCTACCGCCAAGATAAATGATGGTAGGACTTAACGACGCAATCACGTTCGATTGATGTGCAAAATACCTTACCGCCAACACTCTGGCGGTAGCCCATTAGTGTACTCGCTTGGTTCTACTGCTTCTAGCAGCATTAGTGTACTACTATTTTCTTGCTGTCAACAGAGCAGTGCAGAGCACAGCAGGCACACACCGCGTACAGGTGTGCAGTGGAGGTGCTATTGAGGCATGGAGAAAGACAAAGGAGTAGAATTTTTATGCAGACACGCATGCATCGAGGCATGGGTGCAAGGGCCGGTCTTTGTCGTTTCCTTGTTGGCCTCGTCTCCCCTCTCTGTCTTGTCTCAGTCATGACTTATTTATTAATGACACTACTACTACAGAGCGTACTGAAAGTAGCACCTGGTATTAAAAAACATAATGGACTAGATACATATTCCCTCCGTCCGGTGAAGAGTGTACATCTAGCTTCAAAATTTGTCCACAAAAAAATGTACTTCTATCTTCCCAATGCATTTTAAAGTAGAAAAAAATACTTCTTTCTCATCACATGGTAGTCAAGACCAATAGAAATCTACATATGGTCTTCTTAATTTCTACATGCACTTAGCTCATTGGGGGTTGGGTAATTAAAGAGAAGAGAGATGGTGGCTTGTACCTTTTCAATTCATTTTTTACTTAACTCCATAATTTGTCTTAAAATTTCTAGATGTACACTCTTCACCGGACGGAGGGAGTAGAATCCAATCTCACAGCAAACCGGCACTGCACTGCGCCATGCCACACATAGGAACAACCTCCTTGGCGGTAGGGTTGCACAGCCTACCGTCAAGGGCTCTGGCGGTAGGGTATTTTTTATGTTAAACGGAGGTGACGGCGCAGTCCGGTCCTCCCACCAAGGACCCTGGCGGTAGGCAATTATATCCTATCGCCATCAACACTGGCGATAGAAAAATGGTCAGATCTCGAATTTTTTTGAGACTAGGATCAAATCTGGCTGAAGTTTGCCAGAAGGGTCAAAACACGAAATTTAGCCCGTTCGGGCTGGTTTGCGACTCGTGCTAACTAACAAGAATGCTGCTGTCCAAGGACGGAGTGAGTAGTAACAGTGTTGGTTATCGAATATCCCATCCCAATCATATGCAAAGCCAGTTATACGCCAATCATGCACAACTTTTCGTTTAAAAAATGCACGCATGACGCATGTCGCGCCAACCTACTTTCCAACGGACTCTATTTGTTTGGTTTTTCTGTTTGAGTGTGTATATTTGATTATTTTTAGTTGACCTACCCTCCGGTCTTATTAATATTATTCAGCTAGATGGCCACAGTAACAAATTTCAAAGCCATCACCCCTAGTGTTGATCTGTAGTTTTCCTTGCGTTCATCTCGACGGTACAAAGGTCATCAAAGACGAAGAGAGCGAGGCGGGGTAGAGGGTGGATGAGGCCATCAAACGGACAAAAAGAATAGTTTCATTCAGATAGTTTAAGATTTTGTTTAGTACTCCCCCCCTTTGCTTCACTGTTATAAGATGTCCCAACTTTATTTTGAATGGATGTATATAAACGCTCATCTTTTTAGTGTGTTTGTACACTCATTTCAATTTATATGTAGTAGTCTGTACTAAAATATGCAGAACATCTTGTAATGGTGAACGAGGGAAAAAGAATTCTATGAGACCAGGTCTCACGGGCTAGCAGGTGAGACCCACCCTGATGGATGACACGTGGAATTCACAAATCACAAAGCATCTACCCCACCCCCCCCACCCTGATGGATGACACGTGGAATTCACAAATCACAAAGCATCTACCCCACCCCCTGGTGGGGTAGATGCTTTGTGATTTGTGAATTCCACGTGTCATCCATCAGGGTGGGTCTCACCTGCTAGCCCGTGAGACCTGGTCACATAGAATATTTTTCCTGAACGAGGGTAGTGTGTGCCAAAAATTGGCCTGCCAGTATGTGGGCAAGCCCCCAGCAGAAAATTGGCTACCCTTTCTGTTGGCAACCAAGTTACTACCTTGTCTATCTCTTTAAACTTGTCTGTCCCTTAAAATTTGCCACAACACTTGGTATTAGCCCTAGTTATCGCGACGCACACAGGAACTGGTCGGCGGAGAACTGGGCGCCGGCCGGAAACCGTTGGGACGGCGCGGGAGGACTCGGTCGGGCGAAGTTTGGTGAGGCGGAGGCGGCGGCCGTGTTGCTCGGCCACTGACCAGCTGACCTGGTGCGGTGCGGTGCAGCGTACGACGGCTGGACGTAACGCGGTGTTCATCGCACCACACGACACAGCCAGCCTCGCTAGCTCGATCAGGCTTTCACACGAAGGCACACCCACGACCACGATCACTCCGGACCAGCCAGCCAGCAGCAGCGAACAAACCGCAGTCGCACCATAGGTTTTTTAGAACCACAGGCAGCGTGTTGACAAAACAGAGCAGAGCCGGAGGTTGCACGACGACTAGTATATATGAGACGAGACACATAATTCTCTGACAATTAATAAGGAGACAGCGAGGGGACGCCCCTTCTTCCTCCTCCTTACCCCGTCTCTCTCTCTCGTATTTTAGCCATTTACTTTCCATTGTCTAGAATACAAGAAGAAAAGAAAACATTTCTGCGTGTGTCCACTCCACTAGTTGTATCATCATCTCATCTGGTTGGTCTGATTAGTCGCCCTCTCCTTCCCTCGTACTACTAGCACAATAAGTAATAAGAGATTGTTTCCAACCTGCGGGCGGGCTACAGGAGAAATCTACATAACTCAGCCCCCAACCACCTCCCTCGCTTCTTCTTCTTCCCCCCTGGCTTCCCGTCCCGGCCCCTACCTATCCATTTCCTCTCCCTGTGTGTGTGCCGCCGCTCGCCGTCGATCTGGCTCGACTCGCCAGGGAAGAACACACACACACACACACCAAGCAAGCAAGCGCCGCCCCCCGGCCGACCGGCTGCTCTCCTGCCTGCCACTGCCAGGTACCCGCCGGCCGTTGTCGTCTACAGTCGCCTCCCTTGTACTAATTGTTTATTAGCAACTCCTTACTTTCTACTAGTAATAGTAGTTTATTTGCCAACTTCTCTAGTCCTGTATGTGTCCTTGACAAGCCTCCATCCACTCCCGCCGATCCATTCGGCACCATCTCTCTTCTCTGCTCATGCCGCAGCTTACCTAGTACGAGTAGCTAATACTGCCTGCTGGCAAGCTGCGAAATTGACTTCCCCGCCATGGTTTCTGCGGTGGATTCGACGCTGCACGTGCCTGCGTGTTCTTCAGATAAGGGAGCTCAGCAGGGCCTACACAAGATCCAGACACACCTGCAACCTGGAGCCAAGCTTCTTGCAGTTTTGTGTGTTTTTTTTTTCGTGATGAGGTGCTTCCACGCTTGATTTGTGGCTAGTTTCATGCCGATACCTGACCCTCACCTGCTCCAAAACCAAAACATGACGAAAACAGCCTAGCCCCTGATTTATTAACTTTTAAGAGAGCCACACGCGTGCTCTCAGGAATTTCAGTCCAATTTGGCCTCTCCTGCACTTTCAGTTTTCATAAAATTCAGTCCAATTTGGCCTCTCCTGCACTTTCAGTTTTCATAAAATTCAGTCCAATTTGGCCTCTCCTGCACTTTCAGTTTTCATAAAATTCAGTCCAATTTGGCCTCTCCTGCACTTTCAGTTTTCATAAAATTCAGTCCAATTTGGCCTCTCCTGCACTTTCAGTTTTCATAAAATTCAGTCCAATTTGGCCTCTCCTGCACTTTCAGTTTTCATAAAATTCAGTCCAATTTGGCCTCTCCTGCACTTTCAGTTTTCATAAAATTCAGTCCAATTTGGCCTCTCCTGCACTTTCAGTTTTCATAAAATTCAGTCCAATTTGGCCTCTCCTGCACTTTCAGTTTTCATAAAATTCAGTCCAATTTGGCCTCTCCTCAACTTTCAGTTTTCATAAAATTCAGTCCAATTTGGCCTCTCCTCAACTTTCAGTTTTCATAAAATTCAGTCCAATTTGGCCTCTCCTCAACTTTCAGTTTTCATAAAATTCAGTCCAATTTGGCCTCTCCTCAACTTTCAGTTTTCATAAAATTCAGTCCAATTTGGCCTCTCCTCAACTTTCAGTTTTCATAAAATTCAGTCCAATTTGACCTCTGTTGCAGTTTCAGTTTCTATGAAATGGTTAGACTTGATCTTCTCTTATGTGACAAGGCTACCCTGAGCAGTTTTCTCCCTTGCAATATGTTCATGCAGAGTAGAGCGTGTCGCCGCCTTGCTGAATGTTCCGGTGAGTTTGACAAGGCTGCCACCATAAGCAACCGAGGATAATGAGCTGGTGTTGCCTCCCAAGAGCCAAGAAACAGCAGCAGGACAATAATCTCTACTCCCATAGACAACGGGAGAATCTTGTCGCCCAAAGCAGCATAAGCGGTAAGACTTCTGCTTGGGTTGCAAAATTTAATGCCAGTATTCTACCATCAGTTTTTGTTCCACCACTTATACCAATTGACCCAATCAACACTTCAGTTTGACAAAGAAGCAGCTACAACACTCCCACATATGCCAAAACTAAAGAGTTCCTTTCTGCATTTTACTAATCATCCTTGACAACTTCTTCGACAAAAGATGTGTTATCCATGGCTTATTTAATGATCAAATGTTGCTGCTTTCAGGCATTTCAGCTGACAAGAACATAAGGCTCTTCTCCTATGCTCAGTTGAAATCAGCAACAGACAACTTCAACCGCAACAACAAAGTCGGCCGAGGTGGATTCGGGACAGTTTATAAGGTGACATTTTTACCTCTTTCTCCATGCGAATCGAGGGGAGGGTCCAAAGCCGCCGGTTCTTCCATGTCCGATCAGCATATCTGTGTTTCAGGGAACCATACCAAACAAGCAAGATGTCGCGGTCAAAGTTCTCTCTGCTGAATCCAAACAAGGCATCAGAGAATTCTTGACAGAAATCGATGTTATCAGCAACGTGAAGCACCCTAACCTTGTCGAGTTGATTGGCTGTTGCGTCGAAGAAGACAATCGCATTTTGGTGTATGAGTACCTAGAGAACAACAGCCTCGACCGCGCACTGTTGGGTATGAACCTATACTTATGTCACATATTGACATGGTTATTTTCTTTGCGACTTAACATATTACCTTGTGCTTCCGCAGGTTCTAACAGTGATCCTGCTAAATTTACTTGGAGCGTAAGATCTTCCATATGCCTCGGTGTTGCCAGGGGTCTTGCATACCTGCATGAAGAGATCCCATCACCGATCGTGCACAGAGATATCAAGGCTAGCAATATACTCATCGACAAGAATTACGTACCCAAGATCGGGGACTTCGGTCTGGCCAAACTATTTCCGGACAATATCACCCACATCAGTACCCGAGTAGCTGGAACGACGTGAGTATCTTACGATTTGCAGTTCATTTAACCGGAATGTTAGTTTCTACTAAGTTACTTTGAATTAACCCTGCTTATTGGGTTTCATACAGAGGTTACCTTGCACCTGAATATGCATGGCATGGTCAACTGACAAAGAAAGCCGATATATACAGCTTCGGGGTCCTCGTAATCGAAATCGTCAGCGGCAAGAGTGGCTCGAGGAGCCTGCTGGCTGATGATAAGTTTCTTCTAGAGAAGGTCAGTTCTTGCTTACTGTCATGTGCTTCTTATACCTGCTTATCTGCATTCCACAAATGAAGACACGTTTGTAATACAGTTTCAGAAATCAGAACAACAACATTGTCTGGTGAAAATATATCTACTACAGTTATGTGGTGAACTTAGCTTGCAGCATCTCCCTGACTTTATGCCAGTAAAAAGATTCGGAAGCATCAAATGATTTATACCAGCCTCTGGTCCTGGTCTAACTCTGAACATTCATTGACAACAGACTTGGGAGCAGTATGAAGCAGGGAACCTCAAGGAACTGGTTGATCCAGACCTTGGGGATTACCCTGATGAGGAGGCCATCAGGTACATCAAGGTGGCCCTCTTCTGCACGCAGGCAGCGGCGGCGCGCCGCCCATCGATGCTGCAGGTGGTGAAGATGTTGTCCAAGCCCATCCGGATCAACGAGAGAGAGCTGACGGCGCCGGGGTACATCAACGAGTACAAGAGCAGCGACTCCAAGGCGACAGGGACAGCCTCCAGCGGCTCAAGGTTCAAGATCTCGACGACGGCAGACGATTCCGACATGTTCAGCACGGCCGTGCCGCAGACGGTGACCGACGTCAGCCCTAGGTGAAACAAAGCATCAGGGAGGGTGGCCTGCTTTGTTTACTTCCATTATGTAGGGTGATAGTACCATAGATCCTGAGTGTGTTTGTGTTAATGCGGCAAGTATAACTTGTAAATAATAGATTAGTGATTCATGCCAGGGCAGTGTAAAATTATTGACAGTATGAGGGTAGTGGAATAGCAATTCCAGAGTCATCAATCGGGCATGCCATCACATTCAGTTAACTTCTCAGTTTTTGGTTTAAGACCATAATGTATTCACCCACCCAAAAAGTCTGGAACCAGGAGAAAACAGTAAAGAGTGCAGTTGTTTGCTGTGATACTAAGCTGAATGTTCAGGGCTGATCGATACATAGCCATCCTTGATGCGGATCTCTACAAAAAGATCGCTACAGGACAGGCGACACTCCGGGTATTGAAAACATAAGAAGTTTCAGTCTAAGCATAGTCATGGTTCTGGTGTTTCTGTAAAAAAAAAGAAAAGAAGCTACTCTGATGCTGCGGGCTGCTCCTTCTCTGTCTCTGCAGTGGGGCCGTTGGCGGGTGCTTCTTTGCTCTCTGTGGGCTGCTTGGCTCCGTTTGCTGGGGCTGGCGCGCCGTCCTTGGCGGCTTCCTTGGTGCCTTCCTTGGCAGCAGGGGATGGTGGAGGTTGCATCATGTGCGGCGGCGGAGCATGCTTGAGCTTCACTAGGACCTGGCGCATCCGGGAGAGGTCGGTGGGCTTGCCGGGTTTGGGGCCCTGAATGACTGCGATGGATGGCTTCTTGTCCTTGTCTTTCTTGCCCCGCTTCTCGATGGTGGCGATTTCATGTGGGATGAACTCAGAGATTGATTTCCAGTACTGCTTGTCTGCGCTAGCATGGAATTTCTCCTGGCTTTCCACAAAAATCTGCAGAACACCACAAGTCCGCAGTGATCAATGCATATTTGCTTACAGAATATTACTTAATTAAGAAATGCCCCCTCATATACCTTCTCTCTTTCCCTGCTATGGACCTTATTCGTCTCACAGGTCTGTATCCTCTTCTCATTGAAAGCTATCTTGAACTCTTCAGCTTCTGCAATTATTTGGGCGCGTAGCTCCTTCTCCTTCTGTTCTTTTTCCTCAAGAACTAGAGCATTTTGCCTGAAACCACAATGAAGCTGTTCAAACTATAGTTCATAGACAGAGCAGAATTTACACCATGCAAGGGAAACCAGAAAAAGGATAATTAAAGGAAGAAAAATTGCTACATCATTCAATTCTACAGGGTACTGTGGTAGGCCAGTTATCAGGGTTCAGGTATCAAGACATAACACAAGGCCATTATCCAAGGACGTTGCATAACTAGTTTACTGAGCTCTCTGTATGACAACTTTCACAGCAAAAATGAAGCATACTACTGCCATCACAATGCCCAGATCACACAGAGTGCACCACAAATTTGGGCAAAATCATACAACACAAAGTCATCGATTCTAGAACTAATAATCTTACTGTCTTACTACAGGCATGCAGCAAATTACAAAAAAAAGAAGACATTTTCAGAAAAGCAATGCAAGTGCAGAGTACAAGAATATGCCACTCAGACACACACTTCAGAAACACAAATAATGCATGCTCGGCCACTGGCAGACAAGCGGCTGCGTTGTGTTCCAGCTAGCACACACCATTACAGCTTTACCGATCGGTTTTAATGGAGCTTATTTGGTTTTTTGTGTGCTGGCACAGCAAACTGATGTAATGAAAGTAAAGTATCAGTTACACTATAGGACATAAGTAACTGAAAGAGACGATATGTACAGCTCATCATCATGGGGTACTGAGCATGATATCACCCAAATGCCAAACTATCGGTAGCATACAAGGTAGCTTAGAAAACTTCAAAGCCTACCACATTTATGCTTATGCCCCCCAGCTGTGCATTTGCATCTTTGCCAACCAAAAGGTTAAACCGCGATTTACTCTAAGGAACTGAACAAGTGACCCTACAAAAAGATGAATGCACATCCACCACTTTTCTATGCCAACCATGTAAGCACTTACTCTAAGTTCAGTGATAATCAGTAAACTGTTAACTTAACCATATGTAAATATCAAAGCTTGAACTACCCGCAGAGTTGCAGAGTTGCAATACTGTATATAGACTGTAATTAGCAGATTCAGTTCTACGAGAGAAGTGATAGATCCACACGCGCGATGAAATTTGGGAGATGCAATCATACACTACTCAATTTCCAGTTCCATCCTAATCGAATCGAGCAAACATAAAAATACGAGTTTCCGTCCAAAAAATTGCAACCGAGTTCAGCACCTCCAGGTTGCTGAATTAACTGAACATTAGGCGACAATAGCAGGAACAGAGCGTTAGATTAGATCTAATAGCAAGCGCCGGAACCCTAGCTCTGTCAGGACCAAGGACCGGATAGCAACAGGCGAAAACGGATCGGTGGGGGCGGTTCTCACCTGCGCCACTCGCGGAGGAGGGCCCCCTCCTCCCGGCCCATCTCGGCCGGCGGCGGCAGGACGGGGCCGTCGTCGCCCCCGCCCCCGAAGTCCGAGTCGGGGAAGAAGGGCGAGGGGGCGTACCCGCCGGAGACGTGGCGGACGGGGACCCCGCCGCCGTCGGAGTCCGCGGCGATCTCCTCGTCCACCACCTCATCCTCCTCCTCCTCGGGGCCGGCGTCGGCGAAGGAGCCGTACCCAGTGTCCGCGAAGGAGGCGTACCCTCCCGCGCCGCCGTCGGCCCCGGCCGCGGCGGAGCCGTCGTCGTCCTCGGCGTCGTCGAAGGGGTGGGAGGCGGTGCGCGGAAGCTCGTCGGCGGCGTCGTCGGCGGCGAAAAAGGGGTCCATGGTGGGCTGCGGCGGTGGTGGGGAGGGAGGGGGAGAGGCGGGGGAGGTTTTTGGTCGGCGCGGGTGCGGTGGACTGGTGGTCTGGTGCTGTGGACTTCGCGTGCGTCGTCTGTGGGGTGGGGGGTGGTGGTTTTGGATTTGGATTTTTTTGGACGGTGCGCTTTGCTTGCTCCGCCACGCGCTGCTTTACTCTTTTTTTTTTCATAACAGATTTTATGCTCTGTTCTTTAAAAAAATAAGAAAATTCTATAAAGTGAACGTTCGCTCGGTGGCTTCCGCGGGCGACACATTCACTGTCACCCCCCCTCCTCCTTCCTGCTGCGCTGCCTGCTCGTGTCGGCTTCTTCTTACGTCAAGCTACCTCGGTGCCCTCGACAGCTATCTGACGACACTGCATCCCCCAATTCCTTGCCTCTCTCGTATCTGCGCATTGCCTCCGTCGTATGCCGCGTTTTCTCCTTCTTGTAGTCGTCTTCCACATGATTCAAGTGTTGCCCAGTCACATGCTTATCCATGAGAGTACGAATCGTGACCCCCCCTCCCCCCTTCAGTTCATTCGAGGTTCATTTTAAGGGGATTTTCATGGGGTGTTGGTAGGGGTGGGACATCATGGGCTTGTGTGATGAGGTTGTGTGGTGGAGGAGTATCTTGCCATGGTGTGCGCTCAATTTCGAGAGGAAGTGGAGGCGCGGGGTTGGTCATGCTTGCTTGACCGCCTTGGTGGAATTGAGCGGGGAAAGGAGATGATGGTGGTGGAGGTTAGATCACGTGAGCTCCATGGTAGTTGAAGTGTCGAATGCAGCAGAGGAAGAGGCTGTAACATCCCCAAAATTTCTAATTTTTGCAATTAATGTAAAATTAGGAATGATTGTTTGAGTGATATAAAATTTGATGACGATTTTAGGCTTTTGAGTTTGAATATTAAGACAGAGGGAATAAAGGGACTTTTCCCATTGTTTCCATTTGAAATTTTCTTTGCTTCTTCAAAGTATCCAAACCCAATCTCAACTCCAACAATAGTTGGAAGGTTTGAATATTTTTTTGGAATTTTAATTAATCTATGCCTTAAATATTAAAAGATTATATTCCAATTCAAAACTTGGAGAGACGAAGTAACAACGATTTCTCAAATATTAATTGGGATAGAGTGATTCGTAGTTCAAATGTATTTTGCTATTTAAACCCTATAACTATTTTAACGCTATTTTATAAGGCTTATTATAGCCTTTGTTTCCGGAAGGGTGTTTTTGTAATATATTTAGGTCAGGAAATATTTGTCATAAGCACTAAATTTGTGAGTCATTTAAAGTTTTTTTTTGGACTTTTTAGAATTGAAATAGATTTATTAGAGGGTATTAAATTCCTATTTGGTTTAACAAAATTTAGGAAAATAATTTGGAAAGTAAGGGGCCGAGCTATAGTGCAACATCGTGGCCTAGCCCACAAGACGAAGTGGTACGCAGCTAACTCGAGGCGCGAATGAGGCGATTCCTATTCGGCGCATCAGGCGCCCGTTACTGTGCTAATAAACTACACTAATTGAGGGAGGCCTGGACTAGGGGGTTCTTGGGCCGCTGACTTATCTCTAATGGGCTGGACAGGTGGGCCGCACCGCAACAGCTGGAGGACTGAACTATGAGGTGGCTTCGTATCCGGACATGAGATCTTTGGTGCCTTAGTGTGTACTCCAAGTCAAGATTTGGCGTGTTTATTCCTTTCTAGTAACCGACTATGTGTAACCCTAATACCCTTGGTGTCTATTTAAACTAAGAGGTTTAGTCCGTAGAGGCTAGAACAACCATCATCCTACTAGCCTAGGGTTTAGTTCATCTGATCTCGTGGTAGATCGACTCTGTAATCCTCATATACACAAGCAATATAATCAAGCAGGACGTAGGGTTTTACCTTCTAGAGAGGGCCCGAACCTGGGTAAACATCGTGTCCTTCGTCCCTTGTTCCCCATTGATCCAAGATCCACAGCTCGGGACCCCCTACCCGAGATCCGCCGGTTTTGACAACGACATTGGTGCTTTCATTGAGAGTTTCGTTGTTGGGTCGCCGAAAGGATCAATGGCTCGCCTGTTCATAAACGACGCCATCCACGCCAGGGATACCTTCGTCCCCGGCCAAGTTTCTGCGTCTCGCGGTGCTGTACTGCACACCGATCCGACCGGCCGCCTCGACCAGGTTGGAAGCTTCTCCCTCGATAAGGAGATCCGGTTCGGGAACCTAGAGTTCACCGCCGACCCCCGGGGAGATATTGCTCTATCAAAACCTTCAACTCTCCTCGGAAAACTCGCCGATCCCGATGCTTTAACTTCGAGAGCGGTAAACCAGATGGGGATTGATTTTACATGGAGCCCAGCCTCAAAGGCCGACCCCGTTAGTTTGACCGAGCTAGTTCCGGCTGGACACCGCCTGGGCACAACCTCGAACGTCCCCAGTGAGGGAGTCCTGGATTAAGGTGTCCTCGGGTCACCGGCCTATTGCTTATGGGCCGGATTGGTGGGCTACTGTGGAGCCCAGCTAGAGCGCGGACCCGTGACCGGATAGAAGATCTTCGGAGCCGTGGTGTGTCCTCCAAGTCAAGATTAGGCATGATCTTTCTTTCATTATAACTGATCGCCTGTAACCCTAACCCTACTGGTGTCTATATAAACCAAAGGTTTTTAGTCTTTAGGGCCAGCGCAACATCCAACACCCCATCAACCTAGGGTTTAGCTCGCCTGATCTCGAGGTAGATCGACTCTGTAACCATACCATACATATCAAATACAATCAAGCAGGACGTAGGGTTTTACGTCTTAGAGAGGGCCCGAACCTAGGTAAACATCGTGTTCTTCGTCCCTTGTTCCCCATTGATCCTAGATCCATAGCTCGGGACCCCCTACCAGAGATCCGCCGATTTTGACACCGACATTGGTGCTTTCATTGAGAGTTCCGCTGTTGGGTCACCGAAGGATCAATGGCTCGCATGATCATCGGAGATGGCGTCAGCTCCGAGGACCTCTTTGTCCCCGGCCAACTCTTCGCGTTTGGCAGCATCGTGCTGCACGCCCACCCAACTGGTCATCTAGACCAAATCAACAATTTTGCCACTGAGCACCAGATTAGATTCGGCAACTTGGAGTACGTCGCGGACGCCCGAGGTGATCTGGTCTTTGCCGGATTTGTAGCCTCTCCATGTACCCCTATGGGCCTCGCTGTGCCCGCTCCGGAGCTTTCTCTCGATCCGATCTACAGATCGGCCTCAACCCCTCAGCCGGCCTCGAGCTCGGACGGCTCCACCATGTCTGGAGGCCAGGAATCCCCTTTGACCATGCCAGTGATGCCCGCCGAAGACCCAGCTTTAGGCCTCAACATAGAAGCGGTGTTCGGACGACAAGAGCCACTCTCGGCCGAACCCTCTCGTCATGACACGCCTCCGGCCTTGAGCCCCAGTGACGGGTCGACGTTTGGAAATCAGGAATCATCCCTGGGCGAACTCCCCCTCGCGCACTTGGCTTCGAGCCCCAACACGGCGACAGCGTCCGAAGACCAGGTTTTGTCCTTGGTCTCTTATGTCTGTCCGGCCACAAGCCCGATCCCGGGCCTCGAGGTCAACTCGGCCCTGGAAGACCAGGATTCAGTTCGGGCCTGGACCACCCCTCACCCCGCCACAACGGAGACCGGCCACCACATGCCAGCTCGGCAAGCCTCGCCTTGTTAAATGAAGTGCTCGACCTAATCCGGATGATGGCTATTCGAGATGACTCGCCCTCGGCCTGCGTTCAGCAGTCCCTCGAGGTGAATTATAGGGAATTTTATGACCCGCCCACCATCCACCTAGTAGCCATAGTCGAAGACTTAACCGACATGTTGGACTACACCTCGGAAAACGCCGAATACATGGACGAGGATAGTGGAGCCATGGTTAACACCGATGCTGCTGCCCCCGTCACTGGCCGCTGGACGGCCACGTCCACCTACGACATCTATATGGTGGACACTCCAAAAGAGATGATGGCACCACTGGGAAGGATAACGGTGGGCTCAGCGATGGGCCGTCGAAGCGTGCAGACAACGTCGCCGCTCCAGGGCACGTCGAAGCCATACGAGCAACACGGACACCGGAGACAACGGCACCCCAGACAATGCGGACAACCTTGACGACCCCGGCGCCGACGAACAACCACAAAACGATCACGAGGAGCATGAGGACCCACTCGATCTCGGAGGCCTCAACGACTCCGAAGACAGTAATTACCTCCCCCTTTCTGAAGAAGAGGTCAGCTTGGGCGACGAAGATTTCATCGTCCCCGAAGACCCGCTGGATCAAGAGCGGTTCAAACGGCAGCTTATTGCCACTGCGCGTAGCCTGAAGAAACAGCGCCAAAAAATAAAGGCCGAACAGGATACCCTCAATGACAGATGGACCAAGGTCCTAGCTGCCGAGGAGGAGTATGGCCACACGCGACAGACCAAAAGCTACCAAATGCGAAGACTATTGCCGCAATTCGACGATGAAGCCATAGAGCAAGCTCCCCCAATGCACACTCGGGCAGAACAGCCGGACCGCCCCCCTCGAGGACGGGATAGGACAGCTGATAAAGCTGAACAGCCTCCCGCTCCACCTCACCGTCAAGGCAAGGAGCCATTACGGCAAGTTTATGAGTATGACCTACGACACGACTTGGATGCTCGGGCGGGTCTGACGAGGTCCATTTACGGACCCAAAGATGATCCTCCCGTTAGACGGGATGGTTACCAAGCTTGGTTAGACAGAAATGACAGAGCTCGGGAACAGCAACTATGACAGATTGTCTCCGGCGCGACGTAGCCCGAGTCAGGGGCGCCGCTCACCCTCTGTGCTTCATAGATAGGGTTATGGAGCAGCAATTCCGGGAAGGATTCAAACCTGTGAATATCGAACCATACGATGGGACAACAGACCCGGCCGTATGGATTGAAAATTTTCTGCTACACATTCACATGGCACGCGGAGACGACCTCCACGCCATCAAGTACCTACCGTTAAAGCTCAAGGGTCCAGCTCGGCACTGTTTAAATAGCCTCCCCGAAGACTCCATAGGGTGTTGGGAAGAGCTCGAGGACGCCTTCCGAGCTAACTTTCAGGGCACTTATGTCCGGTCCCCGGACGCCGATGACCTGAGCCACGAAATCCAGCAGCCAGGTGAGTCAGCCTGACAATTTTGGAACCGGTTTTTTGACCAAGAAGAACCAGGTCGTTGACTGTCCGGACGCCGAAGCCATAGTCGCCTTTAAGTATAGTATTCGGGATGAATGGCTAGCACGTCAGCTCGGCCAGGACAAGCCGAGAACGATGTCAGCGCTCACCTCCCTGATGACCCGCTTCTGCGCCGGAGAGGATAGTTGGCTGGCTCGTAGAAGCACGAACCCCGAAACCCCCAACACCTTAGAAGTCTGGGACGGTAACGGGAAGCCACAACGGAACAGGAACAATACCGCCACAACGATGGCGAAGCTGATGAGACGGCACTAAATGTCGGATTCCTTAACCCGAAGTCCAGGTCACGAAAAAAGCCCTCTAAAGGCAACTAGGACGGCCCAACCAAGTTGGATGCAATCCTAGATAGGCCTTGCCAGATCCATGGCACTCCTGAGAAGCCCGCCAACCACACCAACCATAACTGTTGGGTGATAAAAACAAGCCGGCAAGCTCACAACCGAAGACCCTGGCAAAAGCCCTCGAAGCAAGGATGATGAGGAGCCCCGCAGGCCGAACAGTGGAGGCCAAAAACCCTTCCCTCCGGAGGTCAAGACGGTGAACATGATCTACGCCACCCATATACCAAGAAAGGAGAGGAAGCGAGCGCTACGAGATGTTTACGCCGTCGAGCCCGTAGCGCCAAAGTTCAACCCATGGTCGGCTTGCCCGATCACCTTCGACTGCAGGGACCATCCGACCAGTATCCGTCATGGAGGATCGGCAACACTGGTACTCGACCCCATTGTCGATGCGTACCACCTCACAAGAGTTCTCATGGACGAAGGCAGCAGCCTCAATCTGATCTATGCAGACACTGTGAGGAAGATGGGGATTGGTCCGTCAAGGATCAAACCCAGCAACACCACTTTTAAGGGGGTTATTCCGGGCGTAGAGGTCTGCTGCTCAGGCACGATGACTCCGGAAGTAGTATTCGGCTCACCAGACAACTTCCGCAGTGAAGACTTGATCTTCGATATTGCCCCTTTTCACAGCGGCTACCATGCCCTCCTCGGACGAAGACGGCTTCCCGCATTACGCATACCTCAAGTGAAGATGCCTGGCCCTTCGGTCGTCATTGTAACACCCCTGTGTAATAAAGCACTGTGACTTTGTGTTAACCCTGACAAGTCATCATCATTTGCATCATAATGATCTCAGTGGTTAAGCACTTCCATCCAAATTCCTCTCTAAAAACAATTCAAATTCCAAGTGCAAAATGAAGTTGTTCAAAAGTTGCTAGAAAAATGTTCACCCTCTAGCAAATAATCCAAAACATTTGTTGTTAAGGAAAACAACATCACCATCAAATTGCATTTGGGCCTAAGCATTTAAAACAGTGCCAAAACAACACTTTAAATGCCCTATTCATCTTTGAAAAATTCAAATGAATTCCAAACTTGCCCAAACTTTTTGTGGCAGTGTCTAAAATCACCAGGGATTTAATGGGACACTTCCCAAGTTTTTCCCGAGTCAATAGACTGCCCAAATAATTCTTTTCCCCTCTCTGTTATTAAATAAAAAGAAAAAATAGAAAAACTAGAGAAGAAAAAGAGAAAGGCCACTATGCACTGGGCCTAAGTGCACAGTGCCTGGGGCCTAGCCCACCAGGCCTCTTTCTCCCTCCTCCCTCTCTCTCACCTGTGCGTGTCGCCACGCCCGTGGCCGCGCCGGCATGTTCCGGCAAAATGACGACAGCGCGACGCCACCGACGCCCACCGACGCGAGGAAGGGATAAGGGCCCCCTCGGCCTCTCCTCCCCATCCTCATCCATTTCCCCCTCCTTTCCATCGCTCTGTCGCTCGCGCCCGAGCACTACCGCGGCCGCGCCGCCGCGTCCGCGCAGCCACTGTCGTCATCTCGCCCCTCCGTGGTGTCCTGCGTCTCCGCCGTCATCGACTGCCTCGACCACGCCCTCGAACGGGAGCTGGGAGCCACCGCATCGAGCGGATCGAGCAGTCCCCTTCCGCCACGGCCGCCGTCGATCTTCTTCCAATCCGGCCACCCTGCTGCTACTAAGCCCTCGACGACTTTTCTTAGCCGCTCGGTGAGCTCCTCTACCTCCTACTCCTCCCCGGTTGCTCTCTCGCGCGCCCTAGCTAGCTGCCGCCGACGCGCCCGAGCGCGCCGCCGCCTGCGCTCATCGCCGGCGAGTCTACGGTGACCAAATGGTCACGGGCTCATGCCCATCTGACTCGCCGCGCCGCGTAGTTGCTTCCCAGCCTTTCCTTTTGCCCGTTAGCTTGCCGCAACGCTGACTCCGATGAGCGCCCGAAAACGCCACCGCCTTCCCTCATCGCCGACGCCGTTTCCGGCCACCCCGCTCCGGCCACCGCCATCACTCGACGCGCCATCGAGCGCCCGATCGAACACGACCGACCGCACTCGTTTTGGCTGCCTGTAGCCGAATCCCGACGCGCGCCCGTGTCTCCGCCGTGTTCTGGCGTCACCGGTGGCGAAACTCCGGCTGCCGCCGACGTGGCTGAGCGGGCCCCACCCCTGGCTCGCTGCCAGTGGGCCCTGGGGGCCCCGTTGACTGGGTTGACCCAGTCAACATGCTGACTGGGCAGCCCGGAGCCACTGACAGGCGGGTCCCACCACTTAATCAATGTTTTATTAATTAAAACTTAATTAGCTAAACAAATTAGTCACTGACAGGTTGGGCCTACTTGCTAATTAACTCAGTTTAGTTAAATTTAAACTCTTGTTAGTCCTCTAACAATGACAGGTGGGACCCACTGGTCATTTTGACTAGTCAAATGGGTCAACTGACTGTTGACGTCATGCTGATGCAATGCTGACGCATTAATAGATTTCTGTTAATATAAATAATTCCAGATAATGCTTTAATCTTTGAAAATTCATAGAAATTAAACCGTAGCTCAGATCGAAAAACTTTATATATGAAAGTTGCTCAGAACGATGAGACGAATCCGATTATGCCTTCCTCATACCTGTCACATGGCTCTGAACATGGAACTTTCCCCTCCGTTTCATCTGTCCGATAATCACCCGGAGCTGGGAGAACACTCCCGGATAATTTCCCGCTCCCACTAACTTGCGTAGTACTGCATTAGGGCATCCCTCGAATAACGTGTTGCCATGCCATGCTTCTGTGATTGCTTTTGTCTGCCTTTATTTATTGTTTCTTCCCCCTCCTCTTTCGATAGACCCCGAGACCGACGCAGCTCCGGAGACCGGCTACACTGCTGACGACCCTTCTCTTGCCGCAGAGCTTCCAGGCAAGCACCCCCCCTGAACATGCCGATATCACCTATTCTTTCTCTCTTATACTTGCATTAGAAATGGTTGATGCTACTGCTTATCCTATTTCTGATGCATAGCCTGTTTTTGTAACTGTTGTTGATACCTACCTGATTATTCTAAACTGCTTAGTATAGGCTGGATAGAGACCCACCAGAGACCCCACTTTGACCCAGTTGCCCCCGCTGGATTATCAGATACTCGATCAACGTGATCGACAACCAGGCCCCGGCACCGCACATCACCCCCTTAGTTGTACGACACTGCAGCGTTACTATCGAGTGCCGAGGGTGATACCTCATTTAGCACTTCTGATGTTAACTCTGTAGAGAAGCTATTCGGTCATGGTCATTGAGGGTGATTCCTCCTTCACCACTCCCGATAACGACACCGTCGTACAACACCTCAAGTGTGAACCTCGAGGGTGATTCCTCCTAAGTTCACCTTGACGACTACATCAGGTGGGATCCATCGAGGGTGATTCCTCAGGTTTCTCCCTGGTGTTTGGACACACGGTTACTTTGACTTAACACAGAACCATGATGACATCGGGTCGGCCCTGAGGGGTACCCGCGAGTGATGGGAAGTCGGGTTGACCTGGAGGGTACCCGAGAGATAATTACGAGGCATGGCCGGGCATTCTTAGCCCTTGCCACAAGTCCTCGAGATGGGGCGACGGGGTCACATCGATTGTGAGTCTCTGCTCGTTACCGCATGCTACCAATGCACTAACGGTTTGGATATTTGATCTGAGTGGGCCTTTGGCCTGATAGCACTAACCATCACGCGGGAATAAATATGGGTACTCTGCGTCGTATGCATCAGCCGAAAGCTCTGTCAGACGTCCAGTTCAGCATGGCGGCCAGGTCGGATCGTGCCGATGGCGCTGGTATCCACCCTGCACACAACGACCCGGAGTGCACAGGGCGATGGCCCAAGACCCCTGAGCGCTTAGGATATAGACCGACGGGGAACTCTCTGTTGAGCTTTAGGTAGGGCTACGGCGTGTCGTTTAGCCGAGGCCGGGCATGACCCAGAAAAGTGTGTCCGGCCGGAGTTAAGCGGGCGTGATGGGTAAGTTGGTGCACCCTTGCAGGGAAGAACTAATCTATGCATAGCCGGATCCTCGGTAACGGACACTCGGAGTTGTATCCCGATCGATACAACTAGAACTGGATACTTGTGATGAGAAATGGATAGTATGGCTCTGGGATTACTTTCTCGTAGGGAGTCGAGGAAGGATCTCTGGGCGAGGATGATCACTACTACTACTACTATATATTGTGCTAATCTACACTCTTCTAATGCTGCAAGACCGCTGAAGATGCTAGTCTTCGATAGGACTAGGCCTTCCCTCTATTCTGGCAATTCTACAGCCTAGTCCACATATACAGCCTTTCCCTTTGATAACAGTGCATATGTAGTGTAGATCCTTGTTTGCTGAGTACTTTGGATGAGTACTCACGGTTGCTTTGCTCCGTCTTTTTCCCCATATCCGTTTGGTGCAACCAGATGACGGAGCCCAGGAGACAGGTGCTCCTGCCGACGATCACTACTACTACCCCGAGGGTGGCTATTACTACGAGTTGGCTGACCACCAGGAGTAGGATCGGAGGGTCCCAGGCAGGAGGCCTGCGCCTTTTTGATCGTAGCTTTTGTTTTGCCCCGCCTTCTTAAAGGCTTATTTGTCTCTCTTTTATATCTGTACTCAGATATCTGATGCTTCCGCTGACGCTTGTAAGCGGGCTTATGTATTCGAGCCCTCGAGGCCCCTGGCTTGTAATATAAAGCTTGTATTATTTTAATTTGTGTCTAGAGTTGTGTTGTGATATCTTCAAGTGAGTCCTTAGGCTTGATCGTGTGCATTTGCGTGTATGATTAGTGCACGATTGAGCTGGGGGCGTCACAGTCATAACAATCAACGGTAATACGGAACGCTCACTCCGGACCGAGGGACATACCGCGGCCCTAGCAGCCGAAGACCAAGCCGTCGCCAACGGGTCTAGATATCAGCCCGCCGTAAAGGCCAGAGATACAACTAAACGGGCCCGAGCCTGATCTCCGTCATGGGAGCCCGCCTGTGTTCGTCGCAAATAGGGCCACGCGCCCCACGGCACGCCCAACATAGTCGCGCTCTACATGCCTGGTCAGCACAACTTCACGCTCAAGATACCATGGGTAGCCGTGAGGCCTATATCAAACAAACAAACACCATATGTTTGGCTTAACCGAACTAAGCAATTACCACGTCTTCGGACAACAAGGGGGATGACTCCGGACTCACGCAGCATCAAGCTGTCTCGACACGACCACCCATCAGGGTTCCTATTCAAGGCCCCCCTTGCCGGCATGCGTTTTTCTACACGGACGAGTCCCTTACCCAGCAGAAGCAAAGGCGCAGACGTACATCAGGGCCCAGTTGAGGCTTCGACCGACGCATCAAGGCCCTGTGTAAACCTTTCTCTATAAAAAATTTCTTTTCTTACATATCATAAATGCCTCGGCAGTTCGAATTGTATGGATAGATGTCCAGAGCTTATGGAAAATAAAAACATCTTTTACGGTGTTCGGGCATCCGCATTATCTAGCCCTATTTTTTCTCTTTCTTTTTTTCCTGCTCTTCGAATAGCTGGGCATGCACACATTGTGCAACAAATACAAATCGGTTAATTGACCAGGAGCTTGATCTCTTCATCAGCTCCACGTACCAAGTCCGGCACCGCTTTCTTCTATGTGTTCGGCGTCTCGGATATTGCACTATATGCATCAGTTCCGAACTATGTCTTGGGTCAATAGTTGGGTTGCCCAGCTCCTGTGCTTACCTTCTTACGTTCCGCACATTCGGCTAAGAAGGTAAAGGGAGAACCCCTACGATTGTACTTCTGGCTAGCCCAGTTAAGTACCTCAGGGGAGAAAGCCGAAAGCTGACTGTCATAGTAAGCGTGAACTGGTCGGCGATCCGATGACAAGTGTTAAACTGAAAAAATCGTTGGCGATTTTTCCGTGTCATACGCAGGGTTCATCCTAGCATGAACCACATGATTACAAAGGCATGCCTCGGCTACCCAGTACATCACAAAGCTTTGGGGGCTAGTCATTAGCTCCCACAGTCAAGGTCCTATGGCTAAAGTGAAAGCAATAAAGCCGCATAGTCTGATTGCCTAGTCTCTCTCACGCACTACCACCTTCGGGCACTGAGACGTCGACTAAGGGCAACAGTGCGGAGACGAAACACCCCTCGTATTATTCACTTGGGGGCTGAAGCCGACGACTGGTAACTTTTAGAATAAACAAACGGCCGCACAGGAGTCAAAATAAAATCATCATAGTTTAAAACATGCAAACGGGCCGCATTATAAAGCACAAGGTCCAGTTGACAACTTAATACAATCAGTCAATGATTACATCTTTTGAGCACTGGCCTTCTATCGCCCGAGCACCATCCATAACTTGTGCGAAATACAGTTCGGGGCGGCGATGCTCCTTTCCAACGGCGGGAGACCAGTGGCCATGTCCATTGGCTTGATCTTAGGCCAATGAACCACGGTCTTTGCAAAGGCCAGCCTAGCTCCTTCAAGGCACGCAGAATGCTTCACGGTATCAATCCGGGGCGACGCATCACGCAGCTTCTGCACCAGGCCAAAGTAGCTGTCCAGAATAGGCTCTGTGAGCCACGACCGGATGCAAAGATCCTTCAGGGCTGGCTCGGCCATCCGATGCAGCTCCATCAGCTGCTTCATCTGGTTGCTGAGGAGGGAAGGGTGCTCGGGTGCCTGGAACTGCAACCAGAAAAGCTGCTGTTCGGAGTCCTCCTCCTACGTGGCCTAGTGCTCTGCCACAGCCACCGCACTCTTCGGAAGCTCGGCGAAAACGCCTGCGGAGCGCCAGACCCGCGTCAGCAAGGCGAATCTGTTGCCACCAAAAACACTCTATAGTAAGTATTTCTTACCATCTGTGATTTGCTTCACTTGGCGGAGCTCCTCCCGGACACCCCGCACTTCCATTCTGGCCTCCCAGAGCTCTTTATCCACCTTGGATAGCTCGGAGGACTACTCTTTATACTTCTGCTCAAGGGCCTCACATTTCGTGACGGCATCCTTTAGCTCCACCTGCACTTCGGCCACTCGAGCCTCGTGCTTCTTGCTGGTGGTCTTCACCGTCTCAAGTTCGGCCACCGCCTTTTCGGCAGCCGCTTTCTTTTCGGCCGCCTCGGCCTTGGCCTTCTTCAACGTAGCCTTGAGGCCCTCGACCTCCGCGGCGGCAGCTGTAGTCACCTAACACCATATGCTCAGCATACAATCCGAAATGTAGGTGTCCGGCGGTGTTCACTATGCATTTCGATAGGGGCTTACCTTGCGCCTCATCAAGGCTTTTGTTGACGAGGTCAAGCTCTTCATCGGAGCGTTTAAGCTTCTGATCCATCTCCTCCAGGGCAGCAGCATTAGCAGCCGCGGCCAAGGACGAAGCCTGCGATATCAAATCAATCATGACACTTTAAATACTGGCCTACGGATATTCGACCGTCTGTAAGGTTTTTGCAATCCTTACAGAGTCTCGGGGGCTGTTATACATACGACCTGCTTAAGCTTTGGCTAAAAAAAAGTTAAATCCGCTTTGAGGGGAAAAGAGAATTACTTGACTCACCTCGAAGCCCGTCAAAAGGCCCTGGACGGCATTGTTCAGTCCGGTATGGACGGACCAAACACCCTGTAGAACCGCACCCATAAGGGTGCAGTGCTCGTCGACGATAACGGAGCTGTTCACCAACTCCTACATCACGTCCGGCCGGACCGTTGCCGCCTAGCTGTTGGTGTTCGGCATGGGCAGCGGGACCTCAACCCTCCTCCGTCGGAAGGCGGGACCGACACCTGTGAGGGCCTTGGGGGCTCAGGTGCGGCTGGCTGGGAGGGCCCGGATGGTCTGGACTCTCCTCCCGTATTCGCCAGGAGGGACACACCCTCCTGGTCTTGGGTGACCGAGGCATCAACCTCTGCCATGGTTGCGTCGCCCCCTCCCCCGTGTTCGAATGGGGAGGGGTCCTTCGAGACAGCACCTCCCCGGCCTCTTCGGGGACCAGGGGAGGCGCGGCGCGCCACGCCGATCCGCTGTCCACCAATTCGGCGGGCGGAGAGGTCCCCTCAGAGGTCTGCTCAGCAGGATGGCCGCGCGGTGGGCTGTGATATCACACAATCAGTTTCCATTAGTGAATGACTAGTAACATGAAGTAAGCAAGAAATGTCGAGGTCCACACCTCATGGCGGGGGGCTTGACCCTGAGTTTCTCCGGGACCTCTTCAGACTCCACGGACTCCTCATCAGAGTCCGAACTATCGGGCAGGACCAGCTTGGGTCTGCACTGCCTCTTCTGGGCCCGAGAAGGTTGCTCCTCCTCGACGTCCTCGGACGCCGCCCTCTTCTTGGAGTGGGAGGAGGCGCTTTCCTCCTCGTCTTCTTCCTCCTCCCCGTCTTGGGCAGACGGGGTTGCAGCATCTCCGGACTTGGTGTCCGGATGACCTCTCAAGCGGAGGCCTCCTCTGGCCTCCGGCAGATCCTTCGTCTTCTTTCCTTTCTTCTCAGGTGCCTTGTAAAGCGCTACGAGCAGTAGCTCCGCCAGTTGAGCTGATCGGGGCACTTCGGGCAGCGGAGCCGTAGTGGCTGCTAATCTTCCTGGCCTTCTCAAGCCAACCCTGTGAAGGCAACAAAAAGAGACTTAGACCAAACTTTGTGTAGTCCGAATATAAATCGGGCAAAAGATCGATTACCTCCTTCGGGGGATTTGCGGCGTGGAGACCGATGTCTTCTTCCTCGACCGGCCACTCCTTCTGGGGCTTGAACAACAGTTTCCACACCTTGGCGTGGGTGAATACTCATTAATTATTTTCAAACTTGAGCAAATAATTGAAGTTGGACAAGGAAGACAACGTAATGAATTATGGTTGTGTATATTTGCATAGAAGTTATATTGTTATGGATCCTATAACATGTGGTGGTTGCTTAGGATCTTTGCTGGCCAAAAATTCGTACTAAGTAGAGATACTACTTGTGCATACAAAAACCCTTAAACCGAGTTTCTTGCCATGAGTGTCCACCATACCTACCTATGGATTGAATAAGATCCTTCAAGTAAGTTGTCATCGGTGCATAAAGCAATAAAAATTGCGCCTAAATATGTTTGATCTTTTATTTTAAGGGAAAATAAGCGTTGTACAAACTTGTGATGGCAAAGTAATAAAAGCGACATACTGCATAATAAAGGTTGCTATCGTAAGGGGCAATATAACATGACGTTCCTTTGCATTAAGAGATTGTGCATCCAAAAATAAAAAGCGCATGACAACCTCTGCTTCCCTCTACAAAGGGACTATCTTTTACTTTTCAGTATTTACTTTTATGCAAGAGTCAATAGTATACATTCTTATTTCAATCTCAATTATTCTCTAGTTGGCAAGCATCATATGGTGGGGAAAGATCTAGGCACATATGACCAGTCAAGTATATTTGATCATGAATTATTATTGTTGACAATTATCTCTATGATAAATGAGTTGGGAGGTGAAACATTAAGCCTCTATCTTTCTCTATGTTCGATGGATGCCATTTGTTCTAAGAACATGCTTTGAGTACTAGCAATCATAGAAGACTATATGATGATTGAGTATGTCGAGCTCTTACTTAGACTTTGTTGAATAAGTTGAATTGCAATTGCTTGGGGACTGAGAACATAGGTTGTTAAGTTTCAAGAGAATTCATTGTTTGAACCATAACATGTGAATTGATTGCTACTTTAACATGGGAAGTTTTATGGGAAAGAGTTGTTGTTATGATGCTAGGAAAAGTGATTGAAATTATAATTGATCAAACTTACACACTATGCTAGCATTCACACTTCATAAATTATTTCTTTTATCATTTATCTACTCGAGGACGAGCAGGAATTAAGCTTGGGGATGCTGATACGTCTCCAACGTATCTATAATTTATGAAGTATTCATGCCATGTTTTAAACAATTATATATGGTTTTGGTATGATTTGAATGGAACTAACCCGGACTGATGCTGTTTTCACCAGAACTACCGTGGTGGTCTTTTTTGTGCAGAAATCAAAGTTCTCCAAATGAGCTAAAACTTTTTCATGATTTTTTTGGAACAAAAGAGGCACTAGAAGCTTCATGGTGGCCCCCTCGAAGCCCATCTTCGTGTTAAACCGACGCCAAAAAATCCTATAAATACATAAACCCCCAGAAATAACCCTAGATCAGAAGTTCCGCCGCCGAAAGCCTCTGTAGCCACGAAAAACCAATCTAGACCTTGTTCCGGCACCCTGCCGGAGGGGTAAATCATCACAGATGGCCATCTTCATCATCCCGGCAACCACCATGATGAGGAGGGAGTAGTCCACCCTCGGGCTGAGGGTTTGTACCAGTAGCTATGTGTTTAATCTCTCTCTCGTGTTCTTGAGTTGGCACAATCTTGATGTATGGCGAGCTTTGTTAATATAGTTGGATCATATGGTGTTTTCCCCTCTCTATCTTGTTGTGATGAATTTAGTTTTCCCTTTGAGATTTCACTTTTATCGGATTGAATACTTTGTTGGATTTGAGAGCACTTGATCTATGTCTTGGCACTCAACTCGCGGATTCGTGAGGTGACATTGGGGTAATCTATGCATAGGGGTTGATGCATGTTTTCATCCTTGTTTCTCCAGTAGAAATCTTGGGGCACTCTTTGAGGTTCTTTGTGTTGGATTGAGTATTATGAATCTGAAATTGTTTGATGCATATCATATAATCAACTCACGGATACTCGTGGTGATATTGGAGTATCTAGGTGACATTAGAGTTGGTTGATGTGTATCATATGGTGTTATTTTAGTACGAACTCTTAGATAGATTGATTGGAAAGGATAACTTGGTGTTATTTTAGTACGAACTCTTGGATAGATCGATCGGAAAGGATAACTTTGAGGTGGTTTCATACCCTACAGACAATTTCTTCTTATGTTCTCCGCGAGATAGGAACTTTGGAGTGATTCTTCATCGCATGTTGAGGGATAGTTATATGATCCAATTATATTAGCATTGTTGAGAGATTGCAGTAGTGAAAGTACGGACCCTAGGCCTCATTTTCAAGCATTGCAATACCGTTTGTGCTCACTTTTGTTACTTGCTACCTTGCAATTTTTTATTGTTCCTATTACAAAATTCACTATCTACTATCATTACTACACTTGTATCACCATCTCTTCGCCGAACTAGTGCACCTATACAATTTACCATTGTATTTGGTGTGTCAGGGACACAAGAGACTTTTTATTATTTGGTTGCAGGGTTGTTTGAGAGAGACCATCTTCATCCTACGCCTCCCACGGATTGATAAACCTTAGGTCATCCACTTGAGGGAAATTTGCTACTGTCCTACAAAACTCTGCGCTTGGAGGCCCAACACGAGTCTACAAGAAAAAGTTGTGTAGTAGACATCAAGCTCTTTTCTGGCGCCGTTGCCGGTGAGGTGAGTGCTTGAAGGTATATCTTTAGATCTTGCAATTAAATCTTTTTGTTTCTTGTTTTATCACTAGTTTGGTTTATAAAAAGGAAACTACAAAAAAATGGAATTGAGGTGGCCTCATATTATTCGTCTTTATCATGTCTTTCTTGAAAATGATGGAAAGGAAAATTGTGCTCAATTGATAGAAGAAGAATTCAATAAAATGTTTGGCATAATATCTTTGAATGATGAGCATAATTGCACTGTTGCTAGTATGAATTCTTTGAATATCCATGATGCTAATGATATGCCAAGCCATAAGCTTGGGGATGCTATATTTGATGAATATGATATTTTTGGTCCCCCAAGTTTTGATGAGAAAATTTATTATGATGATAGCATGCCTCCTATTTATGATGATTTTATTGATGAAAGTGGGTTTGGAAGAGTGTGAACTGTAGGTACTAATGATCCCACTATTTTGGAGGGTGTTGAATCTTAATGTAATAATTATGAAAGTGGATTTGGAGAGGTCATGACTTTATTTAATGATGAATCCACTATTTTGGAAGAGGTTTCAATTGATTTTGATAACAAAGTTGCTATCTATGATGATTATTGTGATGACACTTACGATATAAAGAATAATGATCACCATGAATCTTGTCATCATCATTTTAATTCTCAAATTGATTATCTCAATCAAGTATCACATGATAGCTATTTTGTTGAGTTTGCTCCCACTATTATTCATGAGAATAAATTTGCTTATGTGGAGAGTAATAATTTTTTTATGCATGTGGATCATGAAAAGAATGCTTTATGTGATAGCTATATTGTTGAATTCAATCATGATGCTACTGAAAATTATTATGAGAGGGGAACATATGCTTTTACATATTGCAATAATATCAAGTTTCCTCTCTATGTGTTGAAAATCTTGAAGTTTTGCTTGTTTTGCCTTCCTATGCTAGTTGATTCTTGTTCCCATAAGTTGTTTGCTCACAAAATCCCTATGCATAGGAAGTGGGCTACACTTAAATGTGCTAGTCATATGCTTCATGATGCTCTCTTTGTGTTTCAATCCTTATCTTTTATGCGAGTATCATTGAAATCTTCATGCCTAGCTAAAAGGCATTAAAGAAAAGCGCTTGTTGGTAGACAACCCAACATTTACCCCTACTGTTTTTGTGTGTTCACATGATTAGGCTACTCTAGTAATCATGTGTTATTGCTTTTTTCAATAAAGTAGCAAGTAAAGCCTTTGGGATAGTGTGGATGATAGTTGACTTGATTCTGTGCAAAAACAAAAACTCTTGTGCCCAGTAACAGAATTGTTAAAAAATCACTGGGGTGTCGAATAATTCTGAATATTTTACAGTTGATGGGTATACAAAATTTTCTATGTTTTTTCTAATTTTTTAGAATTTTTGGAGTTACAGAAGTATGACCATAATGCAGATCTTTACAGACTATTCTGTTTTTGACAGATTCTGTTTGCAATACATAGTTTGCTTGTTTTATGGTTTCTATGGCTTATATTGCTTAATATAAATTGTGGAAATTATTGAGTACAGTAGGAATTATGTGGAAACAATCATGAATCTTATCTTGACAGTACCAAAGTGAATGATTTGTCTTTATCATACTAACCCATCTCACGAAGTTCCGTCAAGTTTTGTGTGATTGAAGTTTTCAAGTTTTGGGTGATATATCGATATGAGGCGAATAAAGTGTGAGGCGCCCCCGGCCCGATCGTGCACTAATCATACATGCAAACATGCACGATCAAGCACAGGGACTCACGGGAAGATATCACAACACAACTCTAAACACAAATAAATGGAGGTCCACAATATTACAGACCAGGGATCCGAAGATCCGAATACATAAGTCAGTCATACAAATATTATCTGAGTACAGACATAGTTAGACAAGTTTTTCCTTAAGAAGGCTAGCACAAATAGCGACTCTAGATCGAAAGGCGTTGGCCTCCTGCCTGGGAGCCTCCGATCCTACTCCTGGTCGGCTGGCTCGATCCAGTAGTAAGTACCGCCTGGACCCTCCTAGTAGTAAGCTCCTGAGGTGGCATCTGGCTCCTGGACTCCATCGTCTGTTGTATCGTCAAGTAGGGGAATATGGGGAAAAAGATAAAGTAAAGCAACCGTGAGTACTCATCCGAAGTACTCAGCAAGCAAGGATCTATACTACATATGCAACATTATCAATGGAGAAAGGCTGTATATGTGGACTGGGCTGCAGAAATGCCAGAATAGAAAGAAGGCCTAGTCCTATCGAAGACTAGCATCTTCAAACATCTTCAGAAGCCATCATCTTGCAGCAGTAGAAGAGAGTAGAATAGCATTTTATTAAGCAAACATGTTGAAGCAAAGCCTAGAGATCCTTCCTCGACTCCCTGCGAGAAAGCGATCCCGAAGCTTCAATTAAGTAACAAGTATCCAGTTCAAGTAGTAGATCGGGATAAACAAACTGAGCGTCCTTTACCGTAGGACCGGCTATCGATAGATGTTCTTCCCTGCAGGGGTGCACTACTGTTACCCAACACGCTCGATCAACTCTGGCCGGACACACTTGCTGGGTAGTACCCGGCCTCGGGAGATCGACACGAAGCAGCGCCCTACCTAGGCTCAGCAGAGAGGTCAGCACGCCAGACTAAACCTATGCACCCAGAGGTCCTGGGCCATCGCCCTGGGCACCCTGCGCATTGCGTGACTGGCCGGGGTGCAGGCGCGACACTGAACTCGTCAGTGAAGTATCCAGCCCATTCCCGACAATCAGCCCGCACGGTGAATCGTGACGTCTGAAGAGCTTTCTGGAGAAACGTACAACGCAGAGGGCCCCATAAACCATTATCCCACGTGGTGGTAGTGCGTATAGGGCTCGTCGACCCACTCAGATCAAAATACCCAAACCCGATAGGCTGGTTTAGTAACACGCGGAGACGATCAGAGTTTCTGAAGCTCCGCCACAATATCACACTCGAGTGCCCTTCCGGCACACCCGACATCATAAATCCCATGCGGGTACCCACCAGGGTCGGCCCGCCTATAACAAGGTCAAAGTAACCATGTGTCATAACATCAAAGGGGAAACCCGAGGAATCACCCTCGGTGGATTCCACTCGATGAGAACATCAGGGTGAACGTATGAGGCATCACCCTCAAAGTTCACACTGAGGGGTTGCACGACAGAGTCATAACGGAAGTGGAGAAGGAGGATTCACCCTCGATGACCACGACCGAACAGCTACACTGCAGAGTATTCATCAGGAGTGCGTGACGAGGTATAACCCTCGGCACTCGATAGTAACTATGCAGAGTCGTACAACTAAGGGGGGGGGGGGTAAGGTGATGTGTCGGTCTCTGGTCGTCGATCACGTTGATCGAGTAGTCGATGATGAAGCAGGGGCAACAAGGGTGAGGTGGTGGGGTCACTGGTAGTTCAATACCAACTTATACTAAGCAGTTTAACATAGGCAGGTAAGGTACAATAAGCAGGTTACAAAAGCAGGCTATGCATCATAATAGGAGCAAACATTAACAGTAGCAAAATCTAATGCAAGCAGGAGAAATAGAATGGGCGATATCTGGATGCTCAAGGGGGGGGGGGGGCTTGCCTGGTTGCTCTGGCAAGAGAGAGGGGTCGTCAACGGGCTGCTCGTCTGGAGTGTAGTCGTACTCAACGGCGTCAGCGTCGGTCTCGGCGTCTATCGAGAGAGAAGGAGGGGGAGAGAAACAATAAATTCACAGCAAAGATGCAAACAATATGCATGACATGCCTAAATGATATGCAGAGGTGTTCTACTGCCTAACTAAATGATTTAGTTAATTTAGAAATTTATTCGGATTTATTTTATTAAAGTTGAGCACTATTCATTTATTGAAATCGGTCTAAAAGTTTGTAACATCCCAAATTTTCAATTTGGAATGTTATGCATTAGATCATCATTGCATATCATATTTTATTGCATTTTGGCTTGATCCTAGAAATTCTACGCAACTCAAGGACCCACGGAGAGAGTTGGGAATTTCGTTATTTTCATATTTGAGTTTACTCGAATTTTGAAAAGAGGATCGTTTGATTTTAATTATTTACTCTTCAAATATTTTTTTTATAAAAATAAAAGAGAGAGGATAAAATGACTTCCTCAAAATAAAGAAATATTGGAGATTTAATATTTAAATGAACTAAAAATTTTATTCGGAATTTTATCACTATTTTATTTGAATTAGGAAAAATATGCGTTTTTCAAAATTGCATTAGAGTCCCAAATAAATGTTCACCTTGTCCGGTAGATTTTTAGAGGACAGGGTAAATTTATTTCAGGATTTTTGGAGTTCGTTTAGTTTTTTTTTCTTCATTTTTCTGCGCGGAATTATAAAAAAAAAATTCCACCGGACCGCACTGGGCCGAGGCCCAGCCGCCCCGCGCCGCCTTCCCGTCCTGTGCCGGAGACGGACTCGCGGGAGGAGTCCGCCGCCGCCTCCGCCTCGTCGCCCCCTGCCCCAAGCCACCCCGCCCCGCCCCCCCTTTAAATAGCCGCCGCCCCGACCCCCCCGGAGCCCCAAGCCGCCGCCGCCGCCTGCCCTCGCCGCGCCGCCGCCGCTGCCGCCCCTCCTCCCGAGCGCCGCCGCCGCTGCAGCCCCGCCACCGCATGCCGCCCGCGCCGCCGCGCCGCACCCCGCAGCACCTCGCCTCGCCGGAGCCGCCGCTCGCTGGATCCGACGCCCAGTTTTTTTTTGGTTTAGGTAAAAACCGATCGGTTTTTTTTTAGAAACCCTAGATGCGTTTTTTTTATTTTATCGGTTCGGTTTTCTCGGTTTAGTTATTTAGCGAACGCTCGTCCGTACGTTCGTTTTAACGAACGTTGTTCACCCGTTAGTCACAGACAGCGAACGTTCGTTCGTTAGCCTGTTCGTCAGTTTTTCTTTTTCTCGGGTTTTTCGCGATTATTTTCGATCGCGATTTCTGATCCGATTTTCGTTTTAGTTTATCTTTTCGCTCATTTATCGGAATCAGGCGATTCAAGCGCCTAGAGTTTCGGCTCGAAGCCCTCTTTCTGTTTAATCAACTTAAACAAGTTTTTGCTAATGTAAAATTTTACTTTAGTCCAGATTAGTAATCGAAGCTTGTTTCTTTCGCAGTTTGAGTTTCGTTGCTTCGTTTGATTTGATTCTTTTTGCAAACCGGAGTTCTTAAGTTGAACTTTCTGGTTAGATCTCTTATTTGGGTTTTACCCGTGCATCTATGCTTTAGTGCTTATGTATGCTATTGTTTGTTTGCGATAGAGTACCCGGAGTGCGAAGCGTGCTACTACGAGTCTCTAGGATTTGCAGATCGTCAGCAAGGCAAGTAACACATTGATCATATTCCTTTATTACCCAGTTTTTATGCATTAGTTACAATCCTCAAACACTGCATGATTAGGATGTGATTAACTTGTGGGTATTGGGAAGTAGACGATGAGGTAGAACCTATTGCCCTTTTTAATATCAAACCCTTGGGAGTTACCTCTACGCTATGCTTATATTGCCATGCTATGCTCGTAGACGTGGATTGGGTTTGAGAGTATCCATGACAGATGTGAGATTGTTAATTAATGGTTAACTTAAGGTGGCTACTTAAATACACATCTGGGTGGATTGGTTGCAGGCACCTGGGGATATACCAGTGTTGTCTTTATGGTTCGCCACCCAGGCTCAAAGGGATCATAAGATTATTCATGCTAGAAACTTCCGTGTGCAGCCATAAGCTATTATGGGCTCCAGCATAGTTGAGTATGTTGCATGACCTCTTTCAGTGGTAGGCTAGCAGATGTAGGGGAAAGTAGGTGTAACTGTCTACCCAGAGTAAAGAGTAAATGTTTCTGAAAGACCGTGTCTTGGTCATCCGTTTCTCAAACACCATGTAGTGCGAGAAATCCAACGGAGGAGATCGAGTCTTGTGGGGAAAAGTGCGCAAACCTCTGCAGAGTGTACAAACTAATCATGGTTAGCCGTGTCCCCGGTTATGGACATCTTGAGTATCTGGTACTTGAATTATTGATTTGATCTCATCACTCTAAATTAATTTGTTGGGTTTAATGTTTACTTTTAATTGGGATTGAGAGGGGGATTTACCTTCTCAATGTTTTCAACAAACTCAGTAGTAAATAAAATATATTCCTTTGATGTAGGGAAAAATTGGCTTTTCGCAAAAACAATATAACCCTAGAGTTTTTCCACCAGCCATATATGCATGTAGTGATAGCATTTATCTGTTCATTGCTCTATTGTGTTATATTGCCAGCATATTCCATGTGCTGACCCGTTTCGGGCTGCAACATATCATGTTGCAGACTTTTCAGACGAAGAGTAAAGTGCGCTAGGTCGTTGTCGTGCACTCAGCTATGCCGTTGGTGTTGATGGACTCATTTTATCTTCCAAGCCTTCCACTGTTATCTTATTTAGATGGCTTTACGCCATATTTATTGTAATAAGTTCTCTTTTGAGACATTCGATGTAAGAAGTGTGTGATTGCACTCTGTTATAAATCCTTCGAGTACTGTGTGTGTCAGCATTACCGATCCAGGGATGACATTTATGCACAAAGACTTCGATCCATTCGGGTCGGGTCACTACAAGATGGTATCAGAGCACACGCTGACTGTAGGACACGACCACTAAGAAAAGCCATAGGTCACTCTTCTCTACTCATTTCTGACTCCTCTCCACCTTCTACTCTCTAGGATGGCGGACTCAAGGAACAAGTTTGCACAACCGGACGAAGACACACCTTTTGGACGACACTTGAAGGAAGTCACTAGGTACCTGAACATCGGAATACCAAGCTTCACCGGGACCTACACCGCCACTGTACCAGAAGAGTAGCGTTGGATGATTCGAGTTCAAGTTCCAGGAAGGACATTCACGCCAGTTACGGAGCCCATAGAGTTTTCCTTTGATGCACCAACCTGGAGTCTAGGTAAGAGCATGGCAGCTCACATCGCCATGAGACGCATCGGCGAAGTTTACCACAAGGATCTTAAGGACACCATCTACCAGATATGTGGACACCGAGATGCGCAATGGGAGATGATCAGCACAAGGAGGGATAGGTCCATTGCAGCTTTCATCCAGGAGTTAAACCAGCACATTCGTCGACAGGAGAATCAGATGTGTGCAAGCATGATAGACTTGAAGAAGGTGATGACCAGGAACATGGAGCTAGAAGAGGAACTTAAGTCTACACGTGATGGATACGAAGAGGAAATCGCAGTACTAGTGGAGAAGAATGACGACCTGACAAGGAAGCTAGGAGTATTCATGGGAGACCCCGCGCCAGGAGAAGAAGACGATGAACCCGAGGAAATTCGTTCTAAAGACTACATCATCCTCGACGACACCGACTCCGACCCCGACAATAGTAATGGTGATTACGAAGACAAAGCTGGAGCGGATATCATGGAGTCTTCCACCGAACAAAATTTCTAGATGACCACCATATGATTAGTAGTCTTTCCCCATGTATATAGTAGTAGTCCGAGCACTGTAACGATAGTTAGATCGATTGTATGCCCTTGCTTGAATTGATTTTGGCGTGAAATGAATGAGTTTGTCTCATGTGCATATGGGTAGTGCTACCTCACTAGACCATACTCTATTCTCATCTATTCCCTCTAAACCCATTAGATGCCTCCGAGACGCGACACCGGATTTGTCTTCCCACCGGAGATCACACAGTTGATCCAGCAGCAGAATGCCTTGATGCAGATACTAGTCCAGAACCAAGGCAACAACAACAACAATCCACCGCCACCACCCCCAGTTGACAACTTAGCCCATTTTCTAAGGTTGAATCCGCCGGTGTTTTCTAGCAGCACCGAGCCGATTGTTGCTGATGATTGGCTCCGCAAGATTGGAAGGGAACTGATCACCGCAGGTTGCACTGATGCTGAGAAGGTGCGCTTTGCCGCCCATCAACTGGATGGACCCGCAGCCTCATGGTGGGAGAACTACACCGCCACCTTTCCCGTGGCCAACGTTACTTGGGATCAGTTTCAGCAGGCCTTCCGCACCGCACATGTCTCAGCTGGAGCCATGAGTATGAAGAAGCGTGAGTTCCACAACTTACGCCAGGGGAATCGTACTGTGGCGCAGTACGTGGATGAGTTCAGCAAGTTAGCTCGTTACGCCCCAGATGATGTGGCCACAGACGCCGCGAAGCAGGAGAAGTTCCTTGAAGGACTGAATGATGAGCTGAGTATGCAGTTGATGGTGGCAACATTCACCAACTACCAGGAGCTGGTAGACAGGGCTCTTATGATCGAAGGGAAGCAACGACAGATTAAGAACCGCAAAAGGAAGTATGGACAAGGGAAGTACAATTCAGGAGCTCAACAGAAGCCTCGTTTTACCCCGAACTCGGGAGGATATACACATAACCATGGAAGCCATACTCACAATGGGGGAGGTTTGCATAACCACAGTGGCCCCAAGAATGGAAATGGGAATGGAGCAGGCAGCAATCAGAACTGCTCTAACCCAGCCACACCCGCCAAGAAGGATCAAAGTCACATTACTTGTTTCAAGTGCGGGAAGACTGGACATTATGCCAATGAGTGTCCTGAACCGAAGAATGGTAATGGTAATGGAAGCTCTGGGAAGAAGCCCAACCCTTTCAATAGGGGACAGGTGAACCACGTTAACGTGGAGTAGATTGAAGAGCAGCCAGATGCAGTTATCGGTAAGTTTTTGGTTAAGTCATTTACCGCTCTCATTCTTTTTGACACTGGTGCCTCGCATTCATACATTTCAAGGGGATTTGTGGATAAGTATAAGTTGCCCATTAAAGTTCTTAGGACACCTATGTTAGTAAGCTCACCAGGAGCGGAGTATATGGCAAGTCAAGGTTGTTTTCAGATGCCATTGACCATAGGTAGGCACGTGTTTCCCTCAGACTTAATAATTTTGGAGTCACAAGGATTGGATGTGAAACTAGGCATGGATTGGCTATCGATGTATGGAGGAAACACCGATTGCGCCAGTAAGTCAATTCTGCTCACCACTCCGGAGGGAAAGAGGATCAAGTATGTATCCAGGCATGCGACAGGGAGAACCCAAATAAATTCCCTCTCAGGAGTTGTTCAGGAGGAAGTGCCAGTAGTGAAGGATTACCCAGATGTATTTCCATAGGAGTTACCAGGCATGCCGCCGGATCGAGACATTGAATTTTTGATAGAGCTGTTGCCAGGCACCGGACCGATATCGAAGAGACCATACCGGATGCCCGCAAATGATCTGGAGAAGATTAAGAGGCAGATCAAGGAGTTATTAGAGAAAGGTTACATTCGACGAAGTTCATCACCGTGGGGAGCCCCAATGCTTTTAGTTGAGAAGAAGGATGGATCCTTGAGAATGGTTGTTGATTATCGTGCATTGAATGAAGTAACGATTAAGAACAAGTACCCACTGCCAATGATTAATGATTTGTTTGACCAGCTGCAAGGAGCTAAAGTGTTCTCCAAGATCGATCTGAGATCAGGATACCACCAGCTGAAGATCCGAGAACAGGATATACCTAAGACAGCCTTCACCACAAGGTATGGGCTATATGAGTATACGGTTATGTCATTTGGATTAACTAATGCCCCTGCCTATTTCATGAGTATGATGAATAAGGTGTTCATGGAGTTCTTGGATAAGTTCGTCGTGGTGTTCATTGATGATATCTTGGTGTACTCAAAGAATGAAGAGGAACACAAGGAGCATTTGCGTTTAGTTCTCGAGAAGCTCAGGGGACATCAGTTATATGCCAAGTTCAGCAAATGTGAGTTTTGGTTGAAGGAAGTTGGATTCCTTGGACATGTTATATCAGGAGAAGGTATAGCAGTAGACCCTACCAAGGTTAAGTCAGTCACTGACTGGCTAGCACCCACCTCGGTAGGAGAGATCCGCAGTTTCCTGGGACTCGCAGGATATTATCGGAGATTCATCGAGAATTTCTCTAAGATTGCGAAGCCTATGACGGAGTTACTGAAGAAGGACACCAAGTACAAATGGACAGATGAATGTGAGGCAAGTTTTCAGGAGTTGAAGAAACGTCTGACTACGGCCCCAGTGCTGATTCTGCCAGATATACGTAAGGATTTCCAAGTGTATTGCGATGCTTCACGCTTAGGACTTGGAGGTGTACTTATGCAGGACGGAAGAGTTGTCTCATATGCCTCACGTCAGCTTCGACCACATGAGTTGAATTATGCCACGCATGATTTGGAGTTAGCAGCTGTAGTTCATGCACTCAAGACCTGGAGACATTTTCTTATTGGGAACCGTTGTGATGTGTACACGGATCATAAGAGTTTGAAGTACATTTTCACACAAAAGGAGCTGAACCTCAGGCAGAGGAGATGGTTGGAGCTTATAAAGGATTATGATATGAAGTTGCATTATCATCCAGGAAAGGCCAATGTCGTAGCAGATGCTTTGAGCCGGAAGAGTTATGTCAATACCCTCAAAAGCGGAGGATTACCAGAGGAGTTAACCGAAGATCTCAGGGAGCTTCGTTTGGAGATAGTCCCTAGAGGTTTTGTCGCAGCAATGGAAGTTCAGTCAACATTATTGGGAAGGATTAGAGAAGCTCAGAAGGATGACAAGGAAATTGCCGAGATAAAGGAGAGGATGAACAAAGGAAAAGCCAATGGTTTTCGTGAGGATGAGCACGACACTTTATGGTTTGAGGACCGTGTTTATGTACCCAATAATGCAGAGATCAGGAAGTTGATACTACAGGAGGCTCATGACTTGCCATACTCGATACACCCCGGAAACACCAAGATGTATTTGGATTTAAAAGAGCGTTTCTGGTCGACTGGTATGAAGAAGGATATTGCCGAGTATGTAGCTGTATGTGATGTATGTCAGAGAGTTAAGGCAGAACATCAGAAGCCAGCAGGGTTACTGCAGCCTATGCCGATACCCGAATGGAAGTGGGATAAACTTGGCATGGATTTCATCACCGGATTGCCCAGGACCCGATCGGGATATGATTCTATCTGGGTAGTAGTGGATCGTTTGACTAAAGTGGCTCACTTTATCCCAGTGAAAACCACATATACGAGTGCGAAGTTGGCCAAGATATACATGACCAGGATCGTATGTCTGCATGGAGTTCCGAGGACCATCGTATCAGATAGAGGAACACAGTTTACTTCAAAGTTTTGGCACCAGCTGCACCAGACTTTGGGAACCAGGCTAGAGTTTAGTACAGCCTTTCTTCCGCAGACAGATGGACAGACCGAGAGAGTCAATCAGATTCTGGAGGACATGTTGAGAGCTTGTGCGCTAGATTATGGATCTAGTTGGGATGACAATCTGCCCTACGCAGAGTTCTCATACAACAACAGTTACCAAGCCAGTTTGAAGATGGCACCTTTCGAAGCTTTGTATGGAAGGAGGTGCAGAACACCGTTGATGTGGGATGAAGTTGGAGACCGTCAGTTGTTTGGACCAGATTTGATTAAGGAGTCCGAAGAGAAGGTTAAGCTGATTCGAGATAGACTAAAAGTAGCCCAGTCTAGGCAGAAGAGTTATGCAGATTCAAAACGCAAGGAGGTAGTCTATGAAATCGGAGACAGAGCATATCTCCGTGTGTCACCACTGCGAGGAGTTAAACGGTTTGGAGTCAAGGGAAAGTTAGCGCCACGATTTGTGGGACCATACAGAGTATTGGAACGTATGGGTGAAGTGGCCTACAAGTTGGAATTACCTGGAGGACTGTCAGGAGTTCATGATGTGTTTCACGTTTCCTAGTTGAAGAAGTGCCATGCAGAGATGGCCGATATACCTCTGAGAGATACAGTGCCACTGGAAGCGATTCAGTTGGATACCGATTTGACCTACGAGGAGAAGCCAGTTAAGATTCTCGAGTTTGCCAGCCGAGTTACACGCAACAAAGTTATCAAGTTTTGCAAGGTTCAGTGGAGCCACCATACCGAAGATGAAGCCACCTGGGAACGAGAGGAAGACCTACGGAAGGATCACCCTCACCTATTTTCTAGCCAACCCGAATCTCGAGGGCGAGATTCATCTTAAGGGGGGTAGGTTTGTAACATCCCAAATTTTCAATTTGGAATGTTATGCATTAGATCATCATTGCATATCATATTTTATTGCATTTTGGCTTGATCCTAGAAATTCTACGCAACTCAAGGACCCACGGAGAGAGTTGGGAATTTCGTTATTTTCATATTTGAGTTTACTCGAATTTTGAAAAGAGGATCGTTTGATTTTAATTATTTACTCTTCAAATATTTCTTTTATAAAAATAAAAGAGAGAGGATAAAATGACTTCCTCAAAATAAAGAAATATTGGAGATTTAATATTAAAATGAAATAAAAATTTTATTCGGAATTTTATTGCTATTTTATTTGAATTAGGAAAAATATGCGTTTTTCAAAATTGCATTAGAGTCCCAAATAAATGTTCATCTTGTCCGGTAGATTTTTAGAGGATGGGGAAAATTTATTTCAGGATTTTTGGAGTCCGTTTACTTTTTTTTTCTTCGTTTTTCTGCGCTGAATTATAAAAAAAAAAATTCCGCCGGACCGCACTGGGCCGAGGCCCAGCCGCCCCGCGCCGCCTTCCCGTCCCGTGCCGGAGACGGACTCACCGGAGGAGTCCGACGCCGCCTGTGCCTCGTCGCCCCCTGCCCCAAGCCACCCCGCCCCGGCCCCCCCCTTAAATAGCCGCCGCCCCGACCCCCCTGGAGCCCCAAGTCGCCGCCGCCGCCGCTGCCGCCCCGCCTCCCGAGCGCCGCCGCGCCGCACCCCGCAGCCGCCGTCCCGCAGCACCTCGCCTCGCCGGAGCCGCCGCTCGCCGGATCCGACGCCCGGTTTTTTTTTCGGTTTAGGTAAAAACCAGTCGGTTTTTTTAGAAACCCTAGATGCGTTTTTTTTTTATTTTATCGGTTTGGTTTTCTCGGTTTAGTTATTTAGCGGACGCTCGTCCGTACGTTCGTTTTAACGAACGCTGTTCACCCGTTAGTCACAGACAGCGAACGTTCGTTCGTTAGCCTGTTCGTCAGTTTTTCTTTTTCTCGGGTTTTCGCGATTATTTTCGATCGTGATTTCTGATCCGATTTTCGTTTTAGTTTATCTTTTCGCTCGTTTATCGGAATCAGGCGATTCAAGCGCCTAGAATTTCGTCTCGAAGCCCTCTTTCTGTTTAATCAACTTAAACAAGTTTTTGCTACTGTAAAATTTTACTTTAGTCCAGATTAGTAATCGAAGCTTGTTTCTTTCGCAGTTTGAGTTTCGTTGCTTCGTTTGATTTGATTCTTTTTATAAACCGGAGTTCTTAAGTTGAACTTTCTGGTTAGATCTCTTATTTGGGTTTTACCCGTGCATCTATGCTTTAGTGCTTATGTATGCTATTGTTTGTTTGCGATAGAGTACCCGGAGTGCGAAGCGTGCTACTACGAGTCTCTAGGATTTGCAGATCATCAGCAAGGCAAGTAACACATTGATCATATTCCTTTATTACCCAGTTTTTATGCATTAGTTACAATTCTCAAACACTGCATGATTAGGATGTGATTAACTTGTGGGTATTGGGAAGTAGACGATGAGGTAGAACCTATTGCCCTTTTTAATATCAAACCCTTGGGAGTTACCTCTACGCTATGCTTATATTGCCATGCTATGCTCATAGACGTGGATTGGGTTTGAGAGTATCCATGACATATGTGAGATTGTTAATTAATGGTTAACTTAAGGTGGCTACTTAAATACACATCTGGGTGGATTGGTTGCAGGCACCTGGGGATATACCAGTGTTGTCTTTATGGTTCGCCACCCAGGCTCAAAGGGATCATAAGATTATTCATGCTAGAAACCTCCGTGTGCAGCCATAAGCTATTATGGGCTCTAGCATAGTTGAGTATGTTGCATGACCTCTTTCAGTGGTAGGCTAGCAGATGTAGGGGAAAGTAGGTGTAACTGTCTACCCAGAGTAAAGAGTAAATGTTTCTGAAAGACCGTGTCTCGATCATCCGTTTCTCAAACACCATGTAGTGCGAGAAATCCAACGGAGGAGATCGAGTCTTGTGGGGAAAAGTGCGCAAACCTCTGCAGAGTGTACAAACTAATCATGGTTAGCCGTGTCCCCGGTTATGGACATCTTGAGTATCTGGTACTTGAATTATTGATTTGATCTCATCACTCTAAATTAATTTGTTGGGTTTAATGTTTACTTTTAATTGGGATTGAGAGGGGGATTTACCTTCTCAATGTTTTCAACAAACTCAGTAGTAAATAAAATATATTCCTTTGATGTAGGGAAAAATTGGCTTTTCGCAAAAACAATATAACCCTAGAGTTTTTCCACCAGCCATATATGCATGTAGTGATAGCATTTATCTGTTCATTGCTCTATTGTGTTATATTGCCAGCATATTCCTTGTGTTGACCCGTTTCGGGCTGCAACATATCATGTTGCAGACTTTTCAGACGAAGAGTAAAGTGCGCTAGGTCGTTGTCGTGCACTCAGCTATGCCGTTGGTGTTGATGGACTCACTTTATCTTCCAAGCCTTCCGCTGTTATCTTATTTAGATGGCTTTACGCCATATTTATTGTAATAAGTTCTCTTTTGAGACATTCGATGTAATAAGTGTGTGATTGCACTCTGTTATAAATCCTTCGAGTACTGTGTGTGTCAGCATTACCGATCCAGGGATGACACTTATGCACAGAGACTTCGATCCATTCGGGTCGGGTCGCTACAAAGTTCCAGGTTCATCTAGCTAGGGGCATCTGACGGGAATACGGAGGACGTATTCAGATTCGTATCGTCGTTCTGAGCAACTTTCATGTACAAAGTTTTTCGATCTGAGCTACGGTTTATTTTATATGGTTTTCTAAAGTTTTAATCAATTTCTGAATTTATTTAATTATTTAAATTCAACATTATCCGAAACAGTGTCCGATGACATCAGTATGACGTCACCACGATGTCAGCAGGTCAGACCCGGCTGACCAGGGTCAAACCTGACAGGTGGGTCCAGTGGGACCCACATGTCAGTGACTCAGCTAATTAACAGAGTTAGTTTAATTTTAACCAACCTAATTAACAGGTGGGGCCCAGCAGTCAGTGGATAATTAGTGATTTAATTAACTAACTAACTAATTATCTAATTATTGTTTTTATTTTAATTCGTTTATTAGGTGGGGCCCGCATGTCAGTGAGACAGGGGCGTCCAGTCAGCAGTTGACCTGGTCAACAGGTCAACTGGGGCCCAGGGGTCAGTGGCACTGGGCGGGGTCCACCCAGGCCAGGTCAGCATCGACCGGCGACGCGCCGGAGTTGGCTCCGGCGAGCCAAAACGCGGCGGCGCGCGTCGGGCTTGGCTCGGGATTCGCCCACAGGGGGTCCCAGGGGCTGTGGTTGGGCGCGTTCGACGATGCCGCGCGTCGAACGGTGGCGGTGCGAGGGGCTGCAGTGGCCGGAGCTGAGCGGCAGGAGCTCATCGGCGGCGAGGCGTTTCGGGCGTGCGACGGATTCGGGGCTACGGTGTGCAAACAAACGAGGCGAGGTGCTAAGGAGGTCCTACGGGCTGCGGTGGTCAAAATGGGCAGCAGCACGGGGCCCAACGGTCGCCGGACGGTCGCCGGCGACGAGGTCCGTGGCGGTGGGTTCGGCCGAACGCGGAGCGGGCATTACAGGCGACTAGAGGAGGCAGGGGAGGGCGCGTCACGCGCAGAAGCTCACCGGGGGAGCGTGGGGACTGGGCAGTGGGCTCGGGGTGGTCCGATGGCGTAGATCGACGGCGAGGTCGATGCTGTGGCCGAGGCAGAGGCGAGGAAGAATGCGGCGACGTGAGGGGCTCCGGGGCTCGATCCGGCAGCGTAGACGAAGTAGAGGAGCGAGGCGGAGCTGTGGGTCTTGTCGGGGCAGCGAACGGGCGACGGTGGGCGCGAGCTTCATGGTGGCGCAGCCATGGCGGCGCCCGGGTGCGGCAGAAGAAGGCGAGGGAGAGGGAGTGAGGCGGCTAGGGTTCGTCCGTGGGGTCGAGGGGTTGCTCTTATACCCAGCGCGCGCGCGGGCGCGCTGTCGAGCGGCGAGCGGGGGGGGGGGGGGCCTGGGGTGCGCGCGCGGTGCTCGACAGCGGGGCGGCATGAGTAGTGCGAGAGGAGGGAGGAGGTGCGGGCTGGGCTGGGCCGCGCTGTAGCAGTAGGCCTAAGTGCACAGTAGCGCGTTTAGGCCTTTTCCCTTTTCTCTTTTTCTGTTTCCTTTTCTTTTCTGCTTGCTAATTGTTAGGGCACTAAATGCATTTTGTAAAAAGTGTGACCTAGTCCATAAATACCAGTGCATTACACCCTATCTCCAAAAACTAGTTTGGGGAAAACCTCCTTTCATATTTGATTTTAAATTAATTAAAAGGTTATTAATTATTATTTTCAGCCACTGTTTGAGGTTGTTTGAGTCACTTGCCCAACTCCAATGATATTGGTTTCAATTTTAGAATTGTCTCTGATTTATTTGTTATTTAATGAACATTTTAGTTTCTGGTTTCAACAACTTTTATTTTCCACTTAGAATTTAATTTGAATTTGAGTTAGGAGTTGGAATGCTTTATGATGCAAATGATGATTAGGCACTGTTAACCTTGCTGACTTGTCATTATCAAAAGTGATTACTGTTGTTAATACAGGGGATGTTACAATTCTCCTCATCTATTAAGAATTCTTGTCCCGAGAATTAAGAGGAAGACTGAAAGAAAGTGGGGTATTCTTCGCGAAGACGATCCTCATGTTCCCAAGTGGCTTCATCTTCAGAATGATTCGACCACTGAACCTTGAGGAATTTGATTGACTTTTAACGGGTTCGACGCTCAGCTTGATCAAGAATACGGATGGGATGTTCTGGATAAGACAGATCTTCCCGTAATTCAAGCATTTCGTGATCCACAGCTCGAATAGGATCCTTGAAGCAGCGACGTAGTTGGGATACATGAAAGACATCATGCACTTGAGATAGGTTTGGCGGCAATTGCAACTGATATGCCACTTCTCCTCGATGGGCAAGAATATGGAACGGGCCAATGTAGCGGGGAGCTAACTTGCCTTTGATTCCGAACCGATGGGTGCCTTTCAACGGAGTGACGCGAAAGTAAGCTTGCTCGCCAGGCTGATAGACCATTTCCTGGTGCTTTCGGTCATAGTTGCTCTTCTGACGAGACTGAGCAGATTTCAAATGTTCTCGGACAATGCGGACTTTTTCTTCAGCTTGTTGAATTATGTCCGGTCCGAAGAAGGAGCGTTCCCCAGTTTCTGACCAATTCAGAGGGGTTCGACACTTTCGTCCGTATAGAACTTCAAACGGTGCCATCTTCAGACTAGCTTGATAGCTATTGTTGTAAGAGAATTCGGCATACGGGAGAGATTCTTCCCATTTCTTACCGAAGGAGATGACGCAAGCTCGAAGCATATCTTCAAGCACTTGATTAACTCGTTCGACTTGACCCTGTGACTGAGGGTGGAAAGCCGTGCTGAAAGACAGATGAGTTCCCATTGCTTCTTGGAAACTTTTCCAGAATCTTGAGGTAAAGAGACTGCCACGATCAGAACTGATTCCCAATGGAACACCGTGGAGTGACACAATTCGGGAAACATACAGGTCTGCTAACTGACTAGCAGTGATTGTCTCCTTAACTGGTAGGAAGTGAGCAACCTTGGAAAGCCGGTCAATGACGACAAGAATAGCATCATTACCTTTCTGCGATTTGGGAAATCCAGTGACGAAGTCCATTTCAACATGGTCCCATTTCCATTCAGGAATAGAGATAGGTTGCAGAGTTCCAGCAGGTCTTTGATGTTCTGCTTTGATACGACGGCAAACGTCGCATTCAGCAACATAGCGTGCAATGTCTTGCTTCATGTTCGACCACCAGAATCTCTGACAAATACCTTGGTACATCTTGGTGCTTCCGGGATGAATTGACAGAGGAGTGTCATGAGCTTCTTTCATAACGTCCTTAGTCTTGTCCAGGTTTTTCTCCTTACTTGGCACCACTAGGCGGCCTTTAAAGTATAAGGTGCCATCATCATCAACAGTGAAGAATGAGGGCTTTCCTTTTGCTAGATAGTGTTTAATCTTCTGGACTTCATTGTCAGCCTTCTGAAGCCATTTGATGGTGTCCACGAGATCTGGTTTAGCAACCAGGGTATTGAGAGAACCCTGTGAAACAACATGGAGGTTCATTTTATAGCACTCGGGAGGAGGGGGAGCGAGTGCACCGGGAGGAACAATATGGAGGTTCAGCTTTCTGAATTCTTCAACAAGCGAGGGCTGAACTTTGTGAACCTAGAGGTGGTTGCAATATGATTTGCGGCTCAAGGCATCAGCCATTACATTAGCCTTGCCTAGTGTATAAGAAATACCCAAGTCAAAGTCTGCAACGGTCTCCATCCATCTTTGCTGACGGAGGTTCAGCGATGGCTGAGTGAACAAGTATTTCAGACTTTTATGATCTGTGTAGATCTCGCAACGATTACTGAGAAGGTAATGTCGCCACAACTGCAATGCATAGATGACAGCAGCCAGTTCTAGATCATGTACGGGATAGTTCTCTTCATGCGGACGCAACTGTCGAGAACCATAAGCAATCACTTTACGCTCTTGCATTAGGATACAGCCTAATCCTTCACGGGAGGCATCACAATATATCACAAAATCCTTGCGAGAATCTGGAGGAGCAAGTACCGGGGCAGAGGTCAGCTTGTCTTTGAGTGTTTGAAAACTTTCCTGACATTTTTCTGTCCATTCAAACTTAATGCCTTTGTGAAGCAGATTAGTCAGGGGCTTGGCAATCTCTGAGAAATTCTCAACAAAGCGACGACAATAGCTTGCAAGGCCGAGAAAACTTCTGACTTGCTTAACATTCTTCGAAGGAGTCCAGTCAAGAATAGCCTGAACACGCTCCAGATTAACGGCAATACCATCCTTGGAAATCACATGCCCAAGGTAGGTTACTTCTGAAAGCCAGAATTCACACTTAGAGTATTTGGCATACAATTGGTGTTCTCGAAGTCTCTCCAGAACAAAACGAAGGTGTTCAGCATGTTCTTCTTTATTTTTCGAATAAACCAGAATATCATCCAGATATACCACGATGAATTTGTCGAGATAATCCATGAAGATGTAATTCATTAACCGAGAGAACGCAGCTGGGGCATTTGTTAGGCCGAATGACATAACGGTGTACTCGTAAGAGCCATAGCGAGTAACAAAGGCGGTCTTCGGAATATCCTCCTCACGGACACGAATCTGGTGATAACCCAATCTCAAGTCGAGTTTAGAAAACACCGAAGATCCAGCAAGTTGATCATATAAATCGTTGATCCGGGGAAGCGGATATTTATTCTGAATTGTGGCCTGGTTAATGGGCCGGTAATCTTGAACCAACCGGTTAGTTCCATCCTTCTTCTTAACGAAGAGTGAAGGTGCTCCCCAAGCAAAGGAACTGGGGCAGATGAAACCATTCTTAAGTGACTTGTTAATTTCTTCCTTAAGCTCGAGAAGGTGATGTGGAGGCATCTTATAAGGACGCTTGGTAATAGGGATAGTGCCAGGCTTCAAGTCGATGACGAACTCGACAGCTCTAACCGGGGGTATTCCTGGAAGTTCTTCCGGAAAGACGTCCGGAAAATCTCGAACGACAGGAACATTCTCGATTCCCTCTAGAGGTGAGGCATTCAAAGCATTCAGAGCATATATCTGAGCTTCAGCATCTCGAGTAATGCGGGCGGTATAATTCACTATCTCGTCGGATGGGTGAAGAAGTTGTACAACTTTAGTGGCACAATTGATCGAAGCAATGTGAGCTTTCAACCAATCCATTCCGAGGATGAGGTCTATGGTAGAAGACTTCAGGATAATAGGTGAGGCAAGGAATTCAAATCCCTCGATTTCAACAGGGACATTGTGTGCCATCATGGAGGTGTGACAATGACCTCCAAGGGTACGAACAACTACTGGTAGACTCATCTTTCCGAATGCAATGTCATGAGTTAATGCAAATGCTTCAGACATGAATGAATGCGATGCTCCTGAATCAAATAATACAGAAGCGGGTACTGAGTTAACAAGAAGGGTACCCATCACAGTGGCAAGTTGATCCTGAACTTCTTCGATATCAATGTTGTAAGCATGTCCACGACCATGTGCAGCAGACCCAGTATTATAGTTGCGGGTCTGATTGTTGCCACGACCATTACGAGGAAAAGCCAACTGATTCTGATTCTGGCGGCAGTCTTTAGCAAGGTGACCTGGTTTGCGGCACTTGAAGCATAGACCATCTTCAGGACGAAGAGGAGCATTGGGCGGAACATTTTGAGCTCTTGGTTTCCTCGGTGGAGGAGGAGGCAGACGTGGTGCAGCATAGTTGTTCTTCGGCGCAGGGGCAGCTGGACGGAACACGTTGTTGGGAATCCAGACTCGACTCTTCTGTGCTGAGCCCGAAGATGAGCCAACATCACGAGAGCGCTTCTGCGACTCCTTATGCTTCATCTGGGCGGTCTCAACCAAGATAGTCTTGTTCACAAGAGTAGAAAAGTCGGGGAAGTCTTGAGCAGCAAGGGCAAGCTCGAGGTCTGGGTGGAGTCCATTACGGAACTTCTCTTGTCTACGAGCATTTGTGGCGATGTCTTCTTCAGCATAGTGGGACAGGTCAAGGAATTCCCGCTGATAAGCTTCGACAGTCTTGTTGCCCTGAGTGAGGTTGCGGAACTGGGTCTTCATCCGGTCCATAATTGCCTGAGGGATGTAACATGCACGGAAAGCAGCCTGGAACTCATACTAGGTAACGGGTGTTCCAACTGGCAGTGTACGCTTGTGGGTGTCCCACCATTGAGCAGCGGGACCCTTTAGGAAAAAGGCCGCAAAGGTGACGAAGTTGGCAGGGGCGACATTAGCAGACTCCATCTCGTGAGTGATGTCGCGGAGCCAGTCATCAGCATCCAATGGCTTGTCAGAGTTGCGGAACTGAGTGGGGTTGAGTCGCATAAACTCCGGCAGAGTTATTGAAGGAGGGTTCTGGTTCTGGTTCTGGTTGTTCTGATGCGGAAACTGAGCCATAATTCCAGTCATGAACTGGCGGTTGAGCTCGAATTGTTGCATCATCGCAGCCATATAGTCTGGCGGTGGTGGGCGTTCAGGGCCATGACCACGACCACGACCACCTGGTCTAACCATCCTGCTAAGTTTCAACAGGGGGTAGTTTAGTAAAAGTAATTGCGAGTGTTTAGCGACAAGCATGATACAATACGACAATAATTAAGCAGTGTAATAGATACTGAATAGTAGTCATTTAAGACATACAGATCCTTACACAGAGTCGGTTACAAACGGACAGCATAACAGCGCAAATTCAAAAGCTAGACATGCTAGGCGGCGCGCAGGCACGCGGTAAGGAAGTACACAACAAGACATAGCAAAGGCTACATCAACGTCGGAGAAAACCACTGAAACGGGGTAACTGCAAGTGCGGACGACGAATGGCTGTCGCAGGAAAATCCTGTGCTGCATGTGCACTCTGATGCAGAACCCGGTCTCGAACTGGAAGAAGAGGTCCACGTGCAGGTGTGTGACCTCCCACAGCAGGCCAATCAATGCCAGCAGGCATCTGAGTCCTGCGCAGGTAAAGGATGTACTCCGGATGTATCTCTGCACGAACAGCTGGTAGCAACTGCGTTATAGCATCGTAGAGGTGTGCCCGAGTGGCAAATAGCTCGACGGTGAGTGCCCGAACAGTGCGATCCAGAGCTTGAGTGCACTGAATCAGAACCTGCTGGTCGTAACGACGAGGCTCGTACGGGGCACAGATAGCTGTGTAGTACCCGGTAGCATCTCCGGCAGGGGCATACAGAATGTATCGGTACTCAGAGGCATCCAAGTTAGTGCTGAACTCTCCTCGGAGACGTGCGACAGCAGAGTAGGCGGCATCATGGACTGCCATCTCAATCGTCACGCCGATACCGTGGAAAAGGTGCAGCTCGGTGTCTGAGTCATCCTGCCGATCATCGATACGAACATCAGCATGGTACTGCTCCTGGTTGAACTCGCGATAATCCTCGTAAACCATGTACTCAGGGTACCAACGGTAGCCAAGTCTGATCAGGAGGGTGATCAGCACAGCAGGAAAACTAGGGGCATCACGAGCCCAAGTGCGAAGCACAAGCTGCGTCGCAGGGCGTGGTGGAAACAGACGATCCATCTGAAACAGGGAAATTCATGATTGTCAAATGACAATGAGAAGTATAACCGATCTCGAAGAGAAAGGTTAAACAAAACAATGGAAAGGAAAATGATTATCAGGCTAATCAGATCAATGACAGGGAAATCGCACAGATATCCAGCTCTCCGGGTAGACAGATTTACGAGATCCTATGTGTCAGCATTAGTAAAATTTATTTAACCCGAGTAGAAGAGAGATTAGAGTCCCAGAGTATAGACGAGGAATAAAAGATCCTAATACCACCCAATTGGCGATGTGGGCCCGTAAGCCACACAGCCAAGTTAGTAAATTAGTTTTTCAGTTTCTAGACTCAACTTCGGCCAAGGAGTTGGAAGGGGGCTTCCTACAGGCAGTCGGCTCTGATACCAACTTGTGAG